>CM067071.1:4342010-4839886 GCA_033980235.1 Diadema setosum | reverse complement strand
TTAGTAGGGGTGTATAAGAAATCTTTATTTTTCTTAAACTTACGGAAGCTTTAAAGTGCCATTCGACTTGGAGACTTGGCGAGATAACTTTTTCAGATGTCGACTTGGCAAGATACCTTATGCACCATGATGACATGTAACTTTTTAGATGTCGACTTGGCAAGATACATTATGTCACTATGACGACATGTAACTTTTCTTCGATGTTGACTTGGCAAGATACCTTATCTCACCATGACGACATGTAACTTTTTAGATGTCGACTTGACATGATAATTTTTGTCTCCATGTCAACTTATAAAGTTGATAAGTCGACATGATAGAGCTATTATGTTGACTTGACAAGATAAATTATCTCGCCAAGTCTCCAAGTTGAATGGCACTTTAAAGCTTCCGTATAAACTAAATCATTGAGTCGACTTTGGTTTTTCCAGTCTTAGATCATCCCCTATTGTAGTAACATGACAAGGCGAAAAAGAAAACTTTACTTACAAGCAATTGTGATAATTGTGGTATTTTCAAAACTTTTGGAATTCTTCAGCAGCACCTGGCAATAGTAACGACCTTCATCTGCCACCTCCAAGTCGGTGATGACGAGGGTAAAGTTACTGTCGATGTCGAATCGTTCCTCCAGGCCCCGAAATTCTCCATCGATGAAGTCAGCCTTGACCGTCCTCTGCTGCTGCTCTGAGATTCTCTCCTTGGCCCAGACCACAGCGAGAGGCTCCTCCTGGATGTCACACCGCAATTGGACGTCTTCTCCTTTCCATCCTTGAACGTTGGGGGCAGTGCTTACCACTATGGCTATCCGAGTGGGAATTTGAGAAAATTCAGTTAGTGTTATTGTACTGTGCATGCATTAAGTTACATACACTTCCTTGTGAATGTACAGGTATGTAACCTCCTCGTATGCATGTCACATGTCTTCATCACCCATTTTCAGAATCGAAGTGATTGTGGTCTACCATAAGTAGCGGAAAGCTCACTTCACTCGATGTTCTTTTTATGCTTTTATTTCAGTTTATTTTTCCCCTCAAGTTCAAAACTCGAGTTTAGTCTTATATTCTGGGTTAAGTTTGAAGTGCCGTAACAGGTTATTTTAACTCATCATATCGCAAAACCACCAGTTTGATCTCAGAAACTTTGAGTGAAAATAATGAAAATCCCATGCTAGCTTTTTCGAAGATCAATGGAAAGATTTTACAATCTGATAGTAATACGTTACGTCTTATGTTATGATAATCTTACATTCGCGCAATTTGAAATAAACCAACAATACCCCGAACGAGAAGTTGAATTTTTGTCCAGAACAGGTAAACCCTAAAAACATCACTGACGTCATGATTCTTACTTGAAAAAAACACAGCGAATGCTGACCTGAAAATTCTTAAAACATTATTAAGTTCCTTTAGTTTGTATGTATTTCTGCTATTTCTGTTGTTCATGGATTTGCAGAAGAACAGCTTTGCTGAAGCAAATTGCCGTAATTACATAAGATAAACTAAAACTAAACTGAGATAACAGTAACTACAATAGAAATCCTATTAAACACGGTTTATTTGGTAAATGTTGAACAGTGAAAATACATGGAAATTATATCAATGTTTAACAATTTTTTTCCTGGGGGGGGGGGGGGGGAGCACAAAATGAATATGAGAAGGGGATGTTTCACAGACAAATTGGCGCGGGTGTTCCGTAGGTCCGGATACCATGCGTAACTTTACACGCAACTTGGAATCCTGTTTAAAGGCCGTGTCACACTTTTCCGAGCAAGCCTTGCGTGTTGTTTGCAAAGAACAATTTTTGCTACCCGGAGGTCCCCACAGATGACCCACACATGACAGTACCTAGCACGTATCTAACCCGTAGTCGCCCGGAGGTGCGCACGCAAATGTTTTAACCCGCAACCATGTTTAGGCCCTGTCGCACCTTTCCGGGCATGATATATGCTGGCTTGTTTCGTGTAGGAATTTTCCAGCATACCGGACAATTTCTGATGGCGGATAAGGATTTTGGCGAGTCAATGCATGTGTCTTACTTGCTGGACGCGTTCTACTTAAATTCTACTTGCTGCATAGACGCGTTCCATCATAAGCAGGTTAGTTTTGAAATCCGTCCGACCAGGAGCGGACGTATACACTTGTGGGTATGTCTGCTTCAGAAACGGTTTTAATCTAACATCACATCGCATCCTGGTCGCTGATGAAGAATGGGATGACTAACCTGTTTGGTGTCTTGTTTCTATATCATGCGCTTTCCTCGCCAGGATAAAGCGTTTTTAGTCTAATGCCATTATATATATATATATATATATATATATATATATATATATATATTAAGAGTATGTTCGCAAAAACCGATAGTCCATATTTGCCACATGGAGATATTTGCGATTATAAAAATAAAGAGAATAATAAGAAAATTTTGCTTCTTTTGACCATAACTTCAAAAATGGACTTATCGGTTTTTGCAAACAAACTCTTCATATGTATATATATTGATTTTTGATTTGATTTATTGTTCTACATCTGAAAACACAAATAACATGACACAATCGATTTGACATAAGATTGAACATAGCGTCGTAATTACAAAGAATACAAGAGAAGACAATTTAACAAACATGAAATGTGGGGACCTACTAAAAAGCAAAGCTTGTAATGTATAGGTCCCTGTATAGATGAAAGTGTTGGTCTTCTTAAACAACCTAGTACCGAAAACTATGAAAGGAAGGAAAGGGACATATAAAAGAAAAGAGAGCAAAAAGAGCAAGAGAAAGAAATAAAATATACGAGAGCATAGCGAAATACTAAGTAGCCTCCTGTATTGCGCTTACAAGATTCCTTGTCACCCGAGCAACATAGTTACGTAACTGTAAGAATGCGCCGAAATGCACATGATACATAATGATTCATGAATTCAGGAATAGCCTTGACATAAATGACTCAATACAAAGAACGAAAAGCAAACCTTCAAACCTAATAAACGACGAATCTAATAAAGAAAAGGGAGTTCGAATAAAATTGCATGATGTTGTATGATTAGACATAAGCCTGCACAAGGGATTTTTTTAGTTTACGTTTAAAACGATTCAGTGATAACGATTCAGTGATGTTGGAGTCAAGGCTATTCCAGAATGTCGGACCTGTATGTACTATTGTTTTAAGAGCGAAGGCAGTTCTTACGCGAGAAAAGTGAAATAAATTTTCCTGTCTTGTAGGGTAGGAATCTATAACTTTATTTTTCACAAACATGGGAATGAAAGCATAAGGTTATTCGTCTTTAGTTAACTGGTACATAAATATCCCAACGGAGTAAGAATATGATGTCAACTAGAAATGTCGCTATGGCGACTGGTATGCCTCCGCCATAATGCACGATTCTCCTAATACACATGTGGACAATGTGTAATTACATTTTCAAAAAATTGGCAAAATGTTAAAATGACAAGTTTGTCACAAATGTGTTGAATGCTCACCTCCCTTGACCTAGGTTTGATTAGATGAATAGGAAAGCATGTATTTGGGATTTACGGACTTTATCTTGACTTTGACCCATTCATACGTTTGTGCATTGAGTAATTTTCAAGGTACGGAGAAAAAGTGCAATTTCTGTATTGAATAGTAAATTGTTACCATTTTCATCTGGCCTTTGACCCTAAAATTCATAAGATAATCATTGTCAGGCAGAAGATGCATGAATATGTAGTACGTTTCAAGATAACTTGAGCCACTTCCGAGATATGAAGGAAAAACTTAGTTCAGCACTTTCAATTGATCTTTGACCTTTTGACCTTTGAGGCAAAAACAAAAGAAAAAAAAAAACTTTCCAGAGAATCTCTATTACGTTAAACATGCATACACCCAGTGTAAAAAAAAATGATAATCCTGCTGGCATTGCATAAACATGAGGGAAATATTTCGTAAAATGTTGAAGTGTTGCCCTTGACCTTTGATCACTGACCTTTGACTACATGAATCCTAAATTCTCTAGATAACCACTGCCAGTCAGTACATGTATATATACTATGTTCAATAAAGAGACCTCGCACAATGTCCAAGGTACAGAGAAAAAAGATGAAGTTGTAATATTTTCACTTGACCTTTTGACCTTTGACCTTTGACCTCATGACCCAAACTTTCACCAGAGAATCTTAATTGGGTAATACATGTATACAATAAGTTTCAAAAAAATATCTTAAGGCATTTCATAGATATGATGGAAATAGTGAAATTCTATGTATTTGACCTTGACCTTTTTAACTTTGACCTTGAGCATGTGTACCCAAAAGTTGATAGGCACAACTTCACCCCCTAATACACATACATGCCAAGTTTCATTAGGATACCTCAAAAGGTTTTGATAGTTACCTTGTCCACAAAATTCATTACGGACGGACGGAAGGACGGACGGAAGGACGGACGGACGGACGGACGGAAGGACGGACGGACGGACAACCCCAAAATATAATGCCTCCGGCACCACTTTGTGGCGGAGGCATAAAAATCTTTAAGAGGTTATTACTTTTGAAAAGTGGGCTTGTCGGTGCTAAATAATTTGTACAATTGATAATCCTTATAGCTCGCTTTTGTATTCCGAAGATAGACTCAGGCGTATTTTGGAACAATTCCCCCAGGCCAGTATAATGAAGATACGGAAGTAACAAAGTTGAATATAAGGTACGTAATATATAAATGGGGGAAAACATGCTTAAGCTTCTGTATAACACCCAAATTTCTTGATAGTAACTTACATAAATGATTTGTTTGTTCCTGCCAAGACAATTTACAATCAATTAAAAGGCCAAGAAATTTAACTGAATTTGTCTGTTGTAAGTCTACCCCTTTGATTGAAATTGAGCCAGGTAAACAAGTAATTGTATTACTAAACCCCATAAAATTAATTTTGTTTATTTTTAGGGATAATTTGTTACTTTGAATCCAATCATTAACGTGATTCAACTCAAAGTTAAGCATATCAAGTAACTCAGTAGGATTTTTGTGCGTCAAAAAAAAAAAAAAAAAGAAGACTTGAATCGTCCGAAAACAAAAGCAAAGAAAGGAGTGCTGACGACCTGGGCAAATCATTTATGTACACAATAAAAAAAAGTGGTCCCAAAAGGGAGCCTTGTGGAACACCATATGTTATATTCGTGTATATCTATCTATCTATCTATCTATCTATATATATATATATATATATATATATATGTATATATATATGAATATATAATATATATGTATATATAAAGAAAGAGTCTCAAATACCCCATGGATCCAATGTGAAGTTTTTTTACTACAAAATATTTGGTCTGCCTCAGACCTTCGCCAGTGTAGTGTATACTAAGACAATGATAATTCTTTTGCTATATATACGTCCATGTAATATTAGACTTTAGCGACTCCATTTTTTTCACTAAATTCTAATATTACATAGACGTATGTAAAGCAATGTATTTGTATATAGTATATATATAGCATATTATCAATATACACAGACACTCGGAACTTTTGTTGAGTTTTAGTGTACATCACTTTCTACCATACACCCCTATTCTTCACAAGTGTTGCTTAAGATGTATAAGACGTATCAGCACTCTCCTTGACAACGCAGCTCCAGGGCAACGCACTACGCGCATGACTCGCATAGCATTATTATGATGTTTTGTTGTTATGATTCATGTTTGCAAAAACTATCATAGTCTTAGTATACACTACACTGACGAAGGTCTGATACAGACGGAAAATTTTGTTATAAAAAAATAAACCTTCACGTTGGATCCATGGCGTACTTGAGACTCTTTCTTCTTATAATTACAACATTCGATGTCCAACACATAGAAAGTTTCAAGATGAACATAAATAAATAAATATATATATATATATATATATATATATATATATATATATATATATATATGTGTATGTGTATGTGTGTGTGTGTGTGTGTGTGTGTGTGTGTGTGTGTTTGACACAATGACAGCTTACTTACAGCTTATCGTCAAAATTGTGGTATTCTCGGAAGTCTTCGAATCTCCCAGCGCCACTTCGCAATAGTAGAGTCCCTCATCTGCTACCTGAAGATCGGTGATGACGAGACTGAAGTCATTTTTCATGTTAAATCGTCCCACCCTGCTTTCGAAAGTCCCATCGATGAATGTAGCCATGGGCGTCCTCGGCTCCTGTTCAGAAAAGCCCTCCTTGTTCCAATACACGATGAGAGGCTCCCCCTGAATGTCACACGGGAGTCGGATGTCTTCCCCTTTCCAACCCCGAACGTTGGGGGCAGTAACTACCATAAACGCTAGAAGATAATTATAAATTCGAGTAGAGTAAAATGCATGCATGAGATATGCAGACTTCAAGGAGGTACATGAAATGCACCCTTTTGGTGTCACGCTACCTACATGATGCAATTGCACACACACACACACACACACACACACACACACACACAAAGAAATGTTTTGAACGGCAGAGGAAGCACATAAAAATAAATGAAAGAGTCATGCATAAGCTATGTTATTACACCTGCAAGCGGAAAATTGTTTCAGCCATATTCTGTGACTCATGTGGTCAGTGGATGAGCTATCTCTGCTATGTACTTTCTCGTGCCTTATGCCAGGGTGATAACAATAGGAAACAGGTCACTTTTCACGTACAACATGAGAAGATACTGGGCATGCGCCAGTGTTGAATGACTGACACGAAATGGTGGGCCGATACTTGAATTCTTGAATTTGGATAAGACTTTTGAAAGTCCTAGTTAAGTTTAGGACATCTCCTCAAAACCTCATCAAATATATGTCTGGATATTTAACAAGACTGATAAATTACTTTTGGTCACACTGGGGACATTGAGGTAACACAGTGGGACACCGTAATACACTTTACAGAGGTTTAAACAATTTGCCACGCTTGCTTGTTTCCGAACAGAAAACAATTACCCTTTCAACTTAAATTTCTGTCTCGTCCTTGTTCAAAAGACAGACAGTAATATGTAATTAAATATATCATTACTCCTCATTTGTTTAGAATACTTGAAATCACTTATTCAATCTCTTACATTTATGACTCCTGCTATTTTATAGGAAGTCCCTTATAATTCAACATTAAATCACAGTGAGGATGACTCTGATGCTGCTGCTGCAAATACCAATTACTGAAATTTAACAATGGATTTACGTCTACTCCTCCTACTTTTAGAACTAATAAAATAATGTTAATGCTGATAAAGCTAATATCAACAATGGTTATAGTACTACTATTAATGATAAAATAATTAATCTAAAAAAAATATAGGTTTTCCCCGGCCAATTTCGCACTTTTTTTCAGTCCAATTTCTAATTGCTGCATTCAATTTAGCACAATTTAACCTAGATGGCATGTTCGGTATTTCAATTTTATAATCTTTTCATTCAAATTCATTTTTGAACATTCAAATTACCTTTAACATCATTCGAATCAGCACTTTTACAGTTCAAATTCGTAAGACAAGCACCATTTCGCAAATCGTTCATTCAATTTAGCATGATATCGTCACGTGATCACGTATACGCTGGGCTCGTTCATTCGAATTCATTCTTGGGCATCCAATTTCGCATTTACTGCAGTCAATTTAGCAGACACGTTTATGCTTTGATTCCTTTCTTCATTTTCATTCATCATAGGTATTGTTTGCAAGCATCTTGACATTTCATATTTTCGGATTCATTCTTTATTCTGATATCATCTTTGCAATAGTACTTTCAAAATATGTGTATGTGTTTATAATGTTCGATAGCATTATTTCATCCACAGATACATTAATCTTAAGTTTGTTTTGACATTGATTGGGAAAAGGAGGTTTCAATTTACATCGTGATTATTTCCTTCATCTGCATGTTTCATTATTTTCATTTTCTTGGATGCTATATTGCGTTAATCATCACTAGAAATGAAGTTCTTGGATCAGCTCTAGAGATCAATTTGTCAAGGTTATTACCCTCAATGCTTCTATGATTCTTTCCCTGTCTTCTTGAGAGATACGCCTGTATCTAATTTGTGCTGCCATGACTGGACATAAGAAAGTGAAGTGAATCTATGGTACTGGTGCATGTATAACATGTATGAAAGAAGAGGGGCGTTACAGAACAATAAACTTGAGTTATTAAGGATCAAAGATACCTTTACTATATACTTAACAGTGTGTGTATGAAACAAAAATTCACATTTAAATACGTATAAATCACGGTTCTCACCTTTTCAAAACCGAAATAACACTACGCCAATTTGAATGAACATGTTTGGAATTTGACTGCCGATACGCGAAATTGAATGACTGAAATACCATTTGCCGCCAGTGCTGGCGAATTTGAATGACTGAAGAGCACGTGCCAATTTGAATGCCCGTTTTACGAATTCGAAAGGCACATGTGCGAATTTCATTGATCGAAATGCTAAATTGAACGAACAAGTTGCAATTTTGAATGACTGAATGTGCAGCGACGAGGATTTTCGCTAAATTGAATGAACCTTTTATCAAATGGACTGACAAAAGTGCGAAATTGGCTGGGAAAACCTATAATATTCGTCATAATAACATTGAATGATCCGCATTTAACTAACTTATGTTCGAAATGTAATTCTAAGAGTTAGGAAGATCCAAGAACTGTATCTGATAATGAATGTTGTATTCTTTCTTCAAGGCAAAGCTGGCAGATTTTTTTTTTTTTCTAAAAAGAAAAAAAATGTTAAAAAAAAGAGAAAAGGAAAGAATTGGAAAAAGAACTGAAAACAATTTAGTGAAATAAATGAAGAAGCATCGGAAGATGATATAAAAAGAAAGAAAAAAGTTGAACAGGAATTACTTGAAATATATGATTATATAGCAGACGTTTTTTTTTTTTTCGCCTATACCGGGTGTCCCAAAAAAAGCGGAACGGTGGATTTTAAGTACCTTGCAGTCTAAAAGTTATATATCTTTTGGCATCATTAGAAAGAGCATCTTCCGCAAAAGACTATGATACCAAAATCATCAAATTTGGTTCAGTACTTTTTATTCTACGCCAATTTCTGAAAATGCAGTCATTGTCAAATTTCGCCTGATTTTTGCGACTTATGAGATAATAATTTGAGTGCGACACGCGATCCATAAGGTGACTAATGTGTAAGCTCGGTGACCCATGTCAACAAAAGATACAGCTTTCAAATTGGGCACGGGCCAGGAAAAAAACAGTGTGTGTGTGTGTGTGTGTGTGTGCGCCCAATATGAAAGCGTTATCTTTTGTTGACATGGATCAACGAGCTTACACAATTCACCGTATGGAACGCGTGTCGCACCCAAATTATTATCTCATAAGTCGCAAAAAAATTGAAAATGACTGCATTTACAGAAATTGGCGTAGAATAAAAAGTACTGAACCAAATTTAATGATTTTGGTATCATGGTCTTCTGCGGAAGATGCTCTTTCTAATGATGTCAAAAAATATATCACTTTTAGAACGCAAGGTACTGAAAATCCACCGTTCTGCTTTTTTTGGGACACGCGTTATAGTGTACGTTGATACTTCACTTTTTCCATTTTTATTTCAGGCATTGTAACATATCTGTCCTGTAAGTATACAAGTACTGTTTACTATGTTAACATTGTTTAGTTGATTATTGATTGTTGATTATATATTTAGAAGCTTATAATTTAAGTACAGTGGGTAAAAGACTACCCACTCAGTTATGTAGTCGTGTAATGATAAATGGATCTACCAAAAGGTACTTCAAAATCTCAAGAGGAGTTCGACAAGGTGACTCCCCCCACCCCCCCCCCCCCCCCCCCCCCCCCCCCCCCGTTCTGGCACCCCTCTTATTCATATTGGGTTGGGAAGTTTTTCTACGGAGAATTTTCAACATGTCTCACCATAAGAGGCTTTGGGGTTGGTGGGAAACAGATTAAATGTGACCGTGCGCCACAAAACAAACAAAAAGTCGCACAGCTTGATTTTACGTGAGGACTCAAGAAAGGTGAAATGGGTGAACCCAGTCAATTTTGAGTTTTCCATATTTTCTGAAAGAGCTATTTTCTTCTACATTTTTCTTGTGTTTGGGATCATTAGTGAATGGGAAAGTGGGTTTTCAGCAGTTTTTCTACAACCCTTTTTTGGTAAAGTATCGTAATCAGGTTTTTCTAAAAGGTCCCTTTCATTTCTTGAAAATCCTTTTCACCCTCTTCTCTTTCAACCCTAATAACTTTTGAAAGGACAATGCTAGTCCTCTGAAAGTTTTAATTTATCGTTGTCAGAATGTGGTAATATACCATCTTCAATTTCAGCTTAATCTGATAATCTCTTAATTGTTGGTGCTTCATTTGTACAGTGGTTAACATCATGTTTTTGTCCATTTCATGGCACAGGTAGCACGGCTTAGTAAAAATTAAGCACTTTGAATAGACCCTGTACTTCAGAGCCTCTTTTCTCAGTTCACACTTTCCAGAGTGTGTGCTTTCTTTCCAGTATTTATACAGGTTAGCAAAATCCATTTGAATTGAGTTATACATCATTTTAAAGCTTAGCATCTGCGCTTTCAGAATCTGCCCTTAGCTAAAAATCCATGTCTGGCAAGATTTTGTTTGTTTTGTGGTGCAGGGTCACAAATATAAAGCTTATAAAAATGCTGATGATATAACATGTTTTTTGTTGAGAAACAAAATCTCTTAAAATGCTGTTACAGATTTGTGATGAGTTTGCAGTGGTATTAGGACTTTACATTCATAAACAGAAAACAGAAGGATCGTGGATTGAAAAGATGGACGGGGGCATCCCACGAGACCGACATCAATAATAGGTCCATGAGTCATACAGCCCACGAGTTATACGGCTCAGGAGTCATACAGCCCATGAGTTCGACACTACGCACAAAAGGCCCTTGAGACCGACTCTAAGCAAACATAGCCCACGAGACCGACACTAATCAATAAAGGCTCATGAGACCGACACTATAAGCAAAGAAAGCCCACGAGACCGACAGTAGGCAAAAAAGGCCCACGAGACCGACAATAAGCTAAAAAGGCTCACGAGACCGACACTAAGCAAAGAAAGCCCGCGAGACCGACAATAGGCAAAGAAGGCCCACGAGACCGACAGGATAAACAGCGCCATCTACATGTCAATCACCTGTACAGGGTGTTCCATGAACGAAAAAATAACATACTGGCGGGTGTAATTTCGTAAAGCTATCAATTGAAAGATGATGACCATCTACATAATTATGAACATCATCAAATATGTATTTCTACATACTTCTGGGGGGGGGGGGGGCAAGTGTGTCAGGGAGCGACATTGTTATCAAGTAGAAAATTGAATTGTATTCTTCATGCCCCCGCTCCCCCTCCAAAAAAATAGAAGAATTAGTATTCTTCACCCCCCCCAAAAAAAAGACAAAAACACAAATGAATCTAACAGAGGACAATAACGATATATGAATTAATTTTAGAGCATTGATAATGCCATCGTGCTATTTTTAATAGGCTTTCCCAGTTTTTAGCTAGAAAATGGACAAGATATAAATTTTACCTCTTCTCTTTCCCGATTCACTAGTTACTTATTCTATTTTAGATATTCTACCCTCCTGCTTTGTCGTTTTGCAATAAGATCTATTTGTAATTTTCTCTGTCACTATGATGTAATTCTATTGATTAAAACGTTTTATGTCGCAGGGATTCACCTCAATTTTGTGGCTTGTGTTATTCTCCTCCGAACAGTACATTTTATCGTGAAGTACAATAACTGTTTTCATGGATATATCTGTTTTTTCCGAATCCCTAACGCTACCTTAATAGATGATTACGTTATTTTTTTTTTATTTTTAATTGATACTACATCAACACCCTCGCAGGTTTATTGTAGAAAGATCTGTTACACACTTTTACTGTACTTTGTTCATTTTTTTTCCACAAACATACACCCATGCAAACACAATTTTAAAGATCCTGATCATTTCGGGGGGGGGGGGGGGGGGGGGGGGGGGCAACTGATGGGGTAACACCCTGCCGGAGATGGCAACTCTTCTTTTCCATGAACAGCGCCACCTATAGACCAATTGATTGTATAGGGTGTCCAGATAATGGCATAAAGAAGGTATAAGAGATGGAAAAGGAGAGTTGCTAGGGTATTACCCCGTCAATTGCCCTCCCTCACCCCCTGAATGGTTCAAGATCTTTAATTGTGTTTGCGTATGTGAGTGTTTGTGAAAAAAATAAACAAAATTCAGTAAAGTGCATGAGATGTTTCAACATTACTTTCGAAAATGCCAAGACACCCTCGATTCCCTATCTGCAATGCCCATACCGGTATACCTACTTAGAAAAAAAAATAATAAAATGATGTCGACATTAAGATCCACAAACTAGAAAAATACCCAGGTATGAAATGAAGTTCAATACAAGAAAATTATTCACAAAATGGTCAATGTTGTAGTGCACACCTGCTTTATATGATATGGGGGGGGGGGGGGCTAGTCATCTGCAAAGGTGTTGAAATAATAAAAAAATCACTGAAAATTACGTAATCGTCAATTAAGGCAGCGTTAAGAATTCGGAAAAAGAAGATGGATCCATAAAAGTTACTTTCCTATTTCATGAAAAACGTAGTGTTTTGAGAAGAATAATTCTACAAACACAAGCTACTGAAATCGAGGTGAATCGCTGCGATAAAAAACAACAACAAACGTTTTCATCCGTTGAATTTGATACAGTGAAGTTAAAGAGAAAATTACCAATTGAACTCTAAGCAGGCGGGTAAAAGCAGGCAGAAAGGATATTTAATAAGGCCTACTTAACTTGTGAAGCGAGAAAGAAAAGGGTGACAAAACTTAGATCCTGTTCACCGTCTAAGTAGAAATTAGGAAAGCCTATTAAATATAGCATGATGGCATCTAAATGTAAACCATTCATTGTTCTTGTCCTCTATCACTTTTTCATTCTTCTTTTTTTTTTTTTTTGGGGGGGGGGTCCTATGAAGAGGACAATTCTATAAAAAAAATGGTAACAATGTCGCTCCCCGTAGCGTGACAGAACTGCCCCCTAAAAGCGACAAGTGTAGAAATACATAATTAATGTCGTTGATATGTAGATGGCGCTGTTATTAGTTAGTAACAATCTTTCGCTGGACAGCGTAACGATTTTGCACCCGCCAGTATGTAATTTTCCCCTTTATGGAACACCCTGTAAAGGTACATATTTGTAATTGACATGTAGATGGCGCTGTTCATCCTGTCGGTCTCGTGAGCCTTCTTTGCCTAGTGTCGGTCTCGTGGGCTTTCTTTGCCTAGTGTCGGTCTCGTGAACCTTCTTTGCCTATAGTGTCGGTCTCGTGGGCTTTCTTTGCCTAGTGTCGGTCTCGTGAGCCTCTTTTGCGTACTGTCGGTCTTGTGAGCCTTAATTGTGTAATGTCGGTCTCGTGGGCTTTCTTTGCTTAGTGTCGGTCTCGTGAGCCTTTTATGCCTAGTGTCGAACTCATGGGCTGTATGACTCGTGAGCCGTATAACTCATGGGCTGTATGACTCGTGGACCTATTTTTGATGTCGGTCTCGTGGACCGTATGACTCGTGGGTGTCGGTCTCGTGGGATGATCCCAAGACGACGAGTGGTCCCAAATACACCTGTTGCCATTTCAATGTGCAATAGAAGTAAATATGCGAATTTTACACTTCAAACTGTTACATAACGTTCTGTACACTAATGACAGACTGCATAAAATGAAATTAGCTGAGACAGAGTTATGTAGTTTCTGCCAGACGTCTATTGAAACAACAGTTCCTTTTTTTCCCCCTATGAATAGAGTTTAATTATCTTGGCATTATGTAGCCTTTGCTGATTTTCTCGGAGAACAGTAATGCTGGGCTTCATAAAAGACTGGAAAGGGCCATTGAGATGTTTAACCATCTATCTAGTACTGCTATTCAAAATATTTATATAATATTCAGAAATGTGAAAACTCAGTTGTCGGCCTGGGTGGTCTTATTGCCTTTATTGGGAACATCAAACATACACAATTTATTATTGCAAAAGTGTAGCATAAAGGAGGTATTTATTATCGAGAATGGTCCCCTATTGAACATTTATGGTAAACAGTCCACGTAAAAAATGTTCCCACCATTACAAGTACTTTGATTTAAGAACAGCAGAGTTTTCGTTTGTACTTTAATTGTTTGTTGGTTGATATTTGATTCATGTTTTTGACCTTTGGTGATGTATGTAAATCATGCAAAGCAAGAAAACGTGGAAAAGCAGAAAGAAACATTTAGCCATGACACCACTCCAACTCTTAGTAAGGATTTCATGCCACCAGAAATTGGCAAAACGCACAATGGCTCATTGCGACTACCGTGACAACGGCACTTATTATGCAAGGAACCCTATTGAGATCTAGCCTTTAAATCCTGCAAGGGCTGCTCGGAATGGATTGGCCCATTGCGAGCTGCAGCGGACTCGCAAACACACACACACGCACACCCACACCCACACACACACAAACACACACACACACACACACACACACACACACACACACACACACACACACACACACACACACACACACACACAAGAATCGGATGGGAGCGCAGCTCGCCGGACGCGCACTGTGTGTGCGAGTCCATGGCTCTTTGTGTGCGTGTCCTCAAATACAGCGAGCTCCCTTTGTAAAAGGCTACTCAGTACTTCGCGATCATAATAGACTAACAAGCCTAGTTCAAAGCTAGGATGCCAAAGTTCACGCGGGATTCCCCACGCCACAGCACTGCATCATAAGCACTGCGCTTTCAGAATGCAGTCCTATTGTACATAATATGCTTTTTGTATTCCAAAGCAGCTGTTCCTATATTGCACGGCTTAGTATGCCGTCCATACCCCTGTGTAAAAAATCGCACGTGAACTAGCTAGCACTTAGTCAATAATTATTATACTCACTCAGTTAGAGCCACACAAGCATACACATCAATTGAAACAATAATACACTCTAATTGAATAGTAAGGGCCTACACGGGCGTACGATTCACAGTATAGACCAATGATACGTAAACTAAGTATTTTTTTTTTTGTCGCCCCTTTCTACCAAAGCTGCATATACTAATTCTATCTTTGATATTCCTTTTCTCTGTTTTTCTTTACATACAAGGGACGTCTAATTTTAACAAGTTATAGGTATCTATATCATCTTAAAGCTTACGGCTTATACTCTACACAACTTTGGGGAAATGGGGAAATTCATTTCTAGAGTATATTTTCTTTCTTTCTTTTTTTGTTGCTGATTTTAAGCCTGATGATCATTGGTACCCCACATTGCAAGTTACTATTCAAGAAATTACCCAGTTATTTTTTGCTTCTGCATATTATTTCTGTAAGCAAAATCTCCTGTAATGTTATTAGTCTTGTTGTTAAAGGAAAATACATTCGTAAAGATTACTGTAACAAAGAAAGTTAGAATTCAATTGAAACTGACTTTATGCACGTTACACAATGTTGTAGGCACTCACATTTCGGTAATTGATCATCACTTGCCTTTATCGGTTATGGTAAGGCTTTGTTGCAGCAATCTTGCGACAAGGACATGCAATTTATAGATATATGGGCTGATAGTTATTCAGCCAGTCAAACAGTTGAAAAACTCATTTATTACTAGTCGAATGAATTCCAGAAATTATCGATTTGTAAGCCGGCCAAACCTTCACATTAACTCAGTAGTTTGATGATTTAATAGTCCCATTGGCTCTGCCGGGTCGTACACTACTCAACTATCAGTGAAAGTCATTATTTTCCGTTTTGGGCAACTCTCAACTCATACTACACTTTGTGTTCAGTATGTCCCCTCCCCACAAAAAGACAAATAACTTCATATATGATTAAACTGCCCACATGCTGTTTCAGGGTCTTAGAATATAAAATCGTACAATTGCAGCTATATTTTGCAGAAAACCTCATTCAATTTCGTTAAGTGATCACAGAGAAATGTGGATTGTTGTAAAGGAGGTCATTGGTCTGATTTTTCCAAGTTTAATACTTGGGTGAACTTGGAACTGCATATTAATGTATGAACTCAATGGAGAGAACTGGGAGGGAAAGGATTCCTGACATGCTGTGCAAAAAGCTTCTTTTCTCTTTGACCACTGAAGTAAATCGGATGGGGTTTTCTGTAAAATGTAGGTAATAAGTTATAGTTTCACAACCTGAAAATATTTTGGGATTGATATCTTTAAAGTTATGGGTGCGGAGGGTCCCGTTGTAATTGTGTTAATGTGACATACATTCGCCTTTGTACAAATTCCCTCAATCTTGCCCACACCCCTCCATTATTTAAGGACTTGCAAACGTTAGATTTTCGAGACAGAATTTCATTCAAACTTGGTATTTTTATGTATGAATATGTTCGCTCAGTCTTGCCAGATATATTCAATGATTATTTTTCTACTTATGCCAACAAACATTCATTCAATACTGGAAATAAACAATGTTATGTTTTACCATTCTATCGTCTGAAAATTAGTCAATCCAACTCAATAAAGTACAAAGGGGCTAAATTGTGGAATATGTTAAGCATGAAATTAAAAATTGCTAACACATTGAATTTTTTTATGCCTCAATATAAGCAGCTTTTTTTTTTAATCTGTACTGATTGTTTAATGTATATGAATGAATGGTGGAAATTGTGCAATTCCCATACAAAGCTTTGACAATTACCCTGCATGTTTGTTTTGTTTTGTATTGTATTGTATTGTAATATATTGCATTAGTTCAGTCGTTGTTTTGTTTCGTGTTTCCTGTTTCTGTCAATATGTATTGTTGATTTTGTAACGGTCTCTAATCTAAGTTCTATTTTGATATATATATATATATATATATATATATATATATATATATATATATGTTTCATTCAAAACTGTGATTTTAAACTATAAATGTAAAGGGAATCTCCATTTCCAAGCCCTAGGCTTTTGCGTGATTTCTTCCTTTGACTTACACATTTATGTAAATATTTCATATGTGATTATGAAATTAATAAATTGAATTGAATTGAATTGAGTACTTAGACCTACCTCCTGCGTCATGGACACACAACAAGGTCGATATCAAAAGTAGAACGAGGTCGTATCTTTTATCCATCATGAAGTCAAAGGCCGACACAGTTCATGCAAAACAAAATGTGTTCTGTCACCGCTAATCTCGAGATTGTGCGATAGCCAAACACTCCCTACGTACAAAACATCCCCTTTCGAGCAATCGCCATCATATCATTGCGTACAAAGAATGATGGGTAGTATAGTCAACACGCTGCTCCCACTCCATGTTACTGCTCCATGAATATAACAGTGGGCCGCACCTTGCTGTTAATTTGTGTATACATACTGAGTACATGACCTACACAGATATCGATGTGCGACTGATCATAATGCTGTCATTTGTTTCTACAGATCTACTCTTTGGTCAGGAGATCACCGTATTAAACATGAAGTAAATTCCTTGCAACTCTCTTGGATGATAGTAAAACATGTGCGTTGTATTCAGATGGATGGCGTAGGCTGCTTACTGCGGGCAGACGCTTTGCAA
The DNA here is from genome assembly GCA_033980235.1 of Diadema setosum. Classification (NCBI taxonomy): domain Eukaryota; kingdom Metazoa; phylum Echinodermata; class Echinoidea; order Diadematoida; family Diadematidae; genus Diadema; species Diadema setosum. The sequence goes on along the minus strand of CM067071.1, from coordinate 4,822,314 downwards.
ATGAAGGCAAGGACGACAGTGAAGCATATGAGTGGTTCGAGCACTGCTGCATACAGTGGAAGCGCGAATTACAAAAACTAGAATAAAATTAAAAACGAGAAAAGATTATCGTTTTCGTTAAAATGATTGCCTGCATCGCTGTTCTTCACTTGGAGAGAAAGTATTTGACGAAAAGATAAATAAATAGATGCAAAGATACATAGATACATGCATTAATATATTGCATAACTAAGTATAATGAGTGCTTTTGATTTTGGCATTGTGACAGATCCAAGTCCAAAAGTAGCATCACTCATTATGTGAAAATGTTCACTCAAGAGGGGGTGAATGACAGGGACGAGTGAGTTTAGAGAGAAAGTGGAGAGACGTTTGAATGAAAAAAAAGAGTATTTTCACTAATTTTAGAGTGACTTCAGGGATAAGATTTTTTTCAGGGTCATCCCACTAGACCGACACCCACGAGTCATACAGCCCACGAGTCATACAGCCCACGAGTTCGATATTAAAAACAGGTCCACAGCTCACGAGTCATACAGCCCATGAGTTCGACACTAGGCAAATAAAGCCGATGAGTTTGATAAATACAACACGGCGCGAAATGTGTCGGTCTCGTGGGCCTTGTTGGCTTAGTGTCGAACTCATGAGCTGTATGACTCGTGGGTGTCGGTCTCGTGACGTGCACCCGATTTTCTGGTTCTCAGCTGACAATGTTTATAGAATACATTATTAGCATAAACAAGCTTCTCAAATGGAACTGAATAATTAATTGTCATACATCCATGTAAAAAAGCACTGAAATAATTGTTGTTTAGCTAGCAGAAATGAAAAAAAAAATAAAAGATAAATAAATCACATTAATATGTGATCACGCATCGCAAAACCAATTAAAAAATTGCACGTCGAGTTTTTACTTTAAGGACTCAAAAAAGGAAAACTGAGTACAACTAATCAATTTGTATCATCATCATCATTCGAAGCTGAGTTTTGTTGATCATTTCCTGAAACATTTTTGTTTGTTGGTTGGTTTGTTTTGGTTTTGGTAGAAAGGTTTTATTCAGTAGTGACACGTTAGTTCTAACTTTTTATATCTTGTTAGCCCTATACAGACGTTTGACTTTCAATTATAAAAACGTTTAAAAAAATAATGAACTACTCCTTTGAAAATGGGAATTAGCCCTGAGTAGAATGTGTTATTAGATTCTACCCTTTTTTACTTAATTTGACAATTTCTTCCTTATTGTTTCTGTGGAGTTTTACTTCCTGCCTTTGGTCCCATACATTCCATAGAGAACAGCTTTGTAAGGTACGGCGCATGGATATTTTATTTTTGTTGTTGTTGCAGTAAAAACTTCCATTATCGTTGAAAATGCCGATTCTTATTGAGTTATATGTCATTTTATAGCAGGGATTATTTAGTGAAATGCCTTTGATTAAAAAATACATTCCTGTTTTTTCAATATTAGTTTGTGATGCAGTGTCACATATATTCGTGGTGTATTCGAAACAATGGCGTTCTGATCACCGGACCTGCGTCTTAAAACGAGTGGATTTCTTATCCAGCCGACAGATAGGTAGATAGATGGAAAGAAAAGACGTTTTGTACCAATGTGTATATATGTGAACTAATTACGAACTGACATATTACATCTCCTTTTTGTCGATACTGCTAAGTGTATCAAAGATGATGAAACGGTGATGATGACGGTAATGATAAGAAAAAAAAAATCATGATGAAAACAGCTGTGCTAGTAACGGTTACGACTATGCTTTCAATAATACTCATTTATATGCAAAAACAGGAAAATATTTTAAAATAAAAACAAAAACAAACAGAAGATAAAGATACATTATGGATTCGTTCATAATGCAGTAAACAAGGTGAAAGGGGTTACACTTTTCTGTACATTGCATTTTTTCAGCACTTACTTGTTTTGTTAATTCATGCGGTGTCCAATAAATAATCCTTTAAGCTATTCGGATTTTAGTATTATCCCCAGACCTGGAAATACCGTCGAAGCCCTGAACAGACGAGTCTCTGATTGTACAGTTGTAATAAAAGTCGGGATTTACTTTCTGCACTCCTTGTTACGGCGAAAAGTATTGACACCTCGAGGGACAATCATCATTCAGACGTTCTTAACCTTAACATTGACAGGATTGGATCTAGAAATTCCGTAAAGTGGTGGGGGTGATTTACAACATTGAAGGGACAGGTGCATAAGCCATCATTCCGTGTGCATCCTCCACTATATTCCTGAACCTGCTTTTATTGTTCATTCTTCTTTTTATTCTGTTCGTGCATTGTTGTTAAATGCTAGCTATTTGATAAATCTAAAGATAAGCTACATATGGCTACTTTGTTCCTGTATTCTCTCTGACTAGTCAATGTACCCGGCGTGGAGTGCCAGAAATCCTCTATGGGGATTCCCCCAGAAATGGTCAAGGTCACTGGGTCAACGGACGTCAAATATCTGTTTTGTGCTACTCCTTGGTCCGATCTTGGCCAAACTTGCTGGAAGCATAAGTAGGCGTACACCAAAGAGATTTTGAGGAGAAAAATCTCTTTGGCCTACACCTGGGAATCCCCATATAAGTAGGCCTACATAGCGCCCTCTATCGGGTGTCTGATTATATTTCTGGGGGAATCCCCATATAAGTAGGCCTACATAGCGCCCTCTCGCCACACACTCGGCAATCTTTTGCCCTTTTGTAGATGTTTGGAAGGAACCAATGTTGACTATGTCTGTATTGGTGGTGATTTTAACACTGATATCTCCAGAGATACTTATCAAACTAGATTATTTTTAACATTTTTTAATGATAATTTTAAAGTTTGCACACAAGATGAGTGTTGTATGTTTGAGTACACCTACAGAAGTAAAGGGACTAATGCTACATCATTGATTGATCATTTCATTACAACTGAAAATCTAGCAGAGTCTGTTCAAGAATACGAATGTATTGACACAGTACATAATTTTTCTGATCATATGGCTGTGAGATGTTTACTGGATCTGAACGTCTGTGAGGCTGCTGAGAATCAATCTATTCCAGGTCCCCTAGGAGAAAAGGAGGTTGTGTGTAACTGGAAATATGCCAAAAAGGAAGACATCAATAGGTATGAATCAATACTAAGAGGCTTGTTAGAGAAGATTGATGTGCCCTTATGTGCTATTCATTGCAGTGGGACGAATTGTAATGATCATTACTGTGATATAGATAATTTTCATGAGAATATCATTAATGCATGTTTGACAGCAGCTAATGTAATATTTGATAAAGATATTTCTGAAGTCAAGAGTAAAGTAATACCTGGCTGGAATGAATATGTTGATCCGTTTTTTTAAAAATGCATTGTTTTGGCATAAGATGTGGGTTGAGAATGGACGTCCACAAGAGGGTCAGTTGTTTGAGATTAGAAAGAAATCAAGGGCTGAATATCATAAAGCTCTAAAAAGAATACTGAAAGAGGCTGAATCAATAAAAAGTGATAAAATTGCTGTGGCTATTGCATCTGGTAATTCAAAAAATTTGTGGATAGAGGTAAAAAAATGTAACAGTGTTAAAAATGTGAAAAGATATCCAAATGTAGTTGACGGAAAGCAGGGAAAAGAGGATATTGCTGAAATGTTTGCACACAAATTTGAGAATCTGTATAACAGTGTTTCCTTTGATGAAAGAGAAATGGCTATTCTCAAAAACTACATTGATAGTCTACTGAATGAAAAATGCAGGCGTGATTCATGTACTCATGGTGATCATTGTATATCAGCAGCTGAAGTGTTCAATGCTATAAAAAAGCTAAATAAGTCTAAGAAAGACGATATTACTGGAGTAATGTCAGATCATTTTATTTATGGTAACAACGCTGTAAGTGGATATGTTGCTTTGTTGTTTACCACAATGATTAGACATGGGTATACACCTGAAAATATGCTTAGAAACACAATGGTCCCTATTCCAAAGGGAAGATGGGCAAATCTTGGAAACTCATGTAATTTTCGTGCAATAACTCTGAGTAGTATAATTGGAAAAATCTTAGAATTAGTTATTATGAATAGAGAACTAGATCATTTATGCACAAGTGATCTACAGTTTGGGTTTAAAGAGGGGATATCTACGACAATGTGCACAAGTATGGTTAGAGAAACAGTTTCATATTTTCTCCATGATAAGAGCAATGTTTATGGTCTTGTGTTGGATGCCAGCAAAGCTTTTGATAGAGTCAACTTTGTCAGATTATTTGAAATTATGTTAGGCAAAGGGGTGTGTCCAATGTTTTGCAAGCTGTTGCTAAATATGTACTTAGATCAGAAGATCAGACTCAGATGGAATGGAGTTTATTCTGATTTCTTCACGGTTTCAAATGGAGTTAAACAAGGTGGTATATTGTCTCCATGTATGTTCTGTCTCTATATTGATGGGCTTCTGCATCAACTGCAGGCACTTGGTGAAGGCTGTTACATGGGTCAAATGTTTAGTGGCATTTTCTCATATGCTGATGATTTGATCATTTTATCCCCAAATGTGTCAGCTCTGAAGGAAATGATTACTATCTGTCAAAAATATGCTTCTCAATTTGATTTGAAGTTTAATAGTGACAAAAGTCAGCTTATTATATTCAAATGTGATGGAAAAGAAGTTGTAGATCCAAGGATAACAATTAACGGAGAGTATGTGAAAGTTGTAGACAATATATGTCATCTTGGTCATATTATTACAAATGATATTTTGCATGCTGATTTGTCTAAAATTAATGGTGATTTTAACCGTCAGTGTAATATTTTATTGAGTAATTTTAGATATGCCAAGTGTGAGGTACGTAATGTTTTGTTTCAAAAATTTTGCTGTAGCTTTTATGGCTCTCAGTTATGTCCATTATATGACTCCTCTTTAGATGCGTTATATAGACACTGGAGAGCTGCTGTTCGAAGAGTATGGAAAATCCCATGGCAGACACATAATGCATTCTTGCCTTTTTTTATCAGCAATGATGAGCCCTGAATTATGGTTCCATAGAAGGTGTTTGAATTTTATAACAAAATCTTTAAACACAAAGAATCAGATTGTTTCTTATATAACAGGAATGAGTAGATTTGGAGCATATTCTGTACTAGGTGGTAATTTGAGATTTTTGAATAGTAGGTATTTTTTAGACCAGTCGAAGATAAATGAAAGATGGAAGGCATTATGCGGTGAGATGGATGAAGCCATGAGGAATGCCGAGCAAATAAGGGAATTGATACATATGAGGGATTACAAAGAATTTTCTTTTTTTAAACCTTCAAGAATGTAATGAGTTGATTTCGTATCTGTGTTTACATTAATGTGGCATAGTGTAGTTGGAATGAAATACTTTTAGGGAGAATGCAGTTTTTTTACTGGCTACACTATTATACAGAACATAGAGTAAAAGATGCATTTTTTTTTCTTTTTATATCATCATGACTGCTTCGGGGACAGTTGTTGAATTTTATACACATGTTGTGCTGCATGTACACATAGTTATATACATGCACACTGTCATATTGCTGGTAGTCTATTTGCGGGAGTGTATGGGAGCGAGTGAATGCCAAATTGTGAATGCATTCGAATGTGCGTATACGGGTGCATAGTACATAGAACATTGTACTTATTGAACAATGTGTGCATGTCTATGAGAGCATGCACGGGCGCACGTGCACACTTGTGTGTACACATCATGTACTAGTAGTCAGAGAGTGAGGTACATTGTGCTGGATTGGGTGCGTAGTTTTTTAGCTGGGATACGGATGGGTACTGTGCTCCACTCACTTCGCCGAACAGTCAGAGTGAGCACGGGTGAGGGAGGGTTGATGGGAGAAAATATGTGGATGTCTGTTGGATCTCCCTCAGGGCATTTTTAGACCTATGTGTGTGTCTGTTTAATTTTTTTTTTTTCAATATTTCATTTCTGTATCCATGTCTACACATTGTATCTGCATGTTTTTAAGAATATTTTACTGTATATATATGTGCTTTGTAAGAAGCGAATAAAGAATATAATAATAATAATAATAAAAAAAGGTATAGTCAAATATGACTGATATCTAGTCAAATCTGACTAGGCAAAAGGGTCAGCTGGGTGCAACTGATAATCAGTCATTTTGACTATATATTTCTAGTCATATCTATTTGACTAGATTAATCAGTTAAAAAATCTTACTGGATTTCTAGTAATTTTCACTAGTTTTGCAAGTCAGTTTTGACTATTTATATAGTTATCACACTTTCACTGATATTTCAGTCATTTCACCATTATTTTCTAGTCACTTTTCACTCTTTTTATCAGTCAGTATTGACAACAAAAATAGTCATTCCACTTTCACTGATATTCTCGTAGATTTTCACCATTCATAGTCACAGCATACTCTTGCATTCTTTCATGCACCTCCTTGGCCTTTGGTGTTCGTGTCATCACAGTTCAATTATGCTGCAAGCAAACATCAAATCAAATCATAAAAAAATGCAATAGAAAAACCATCTTACATTCAAGGCAACATGCAAATATACACTTTGCATTTGATTTAATAGTCTAATCACGAAACATTTTAATCAAAGTATTTTGAGAACATTTCATTTACAAATATTACATGAGCGTCAATCTATGAAACAACACGAAATATTAAAAAGTATTATTTTCAACTCCCTTAACCCTAAAAATACTGGGCTATTTTGACCCCCCCCCCAGTCTTTTTAGGGTTAACCCTAATAGGCCGGGCTTGAGATCTTGGCTGTCGAAAAATTGGCACGCATGTCGCCTGTGACATTATCTACTATATTGTGTAGTTGCTTTTTCGAAAAATTATATAATTTCACTAATTATGCATGGAATCAGACTTTTTGGTCCGAATCAATAAATGAAGGTCAAAAACAGTTATGATGTTCATTATAAACCTACTTTTGGTAGGTACCATTGTAAAGCCAGATATTTTTTTCAGAGGAATTTTTTAGATTTGATTTGGTAACGTCATTTTGAGATATTAACATTTTTCTGCGCACTTGTGCAGATTCTTCCATTCGTTTTATAGACAAAGGTCCGAATTCACAAAAGAGGTTTAAACCATGGGGTTGTTTAAACCTCCTTACGCGTACAAAAAATAAGTGTAAAAGCGCACCAACCCATGCGCGCGCTTAAAGAAAACACATAATTGGACCGGATTCTGTGTGCGCGTACGCTTAAATAACCTCTTTTGTGAATTCGGGCCATAGCGTTGGTCATTGCTGACATCGTATTCATGCAAAACAGAGTACAATGAAAGAAAACATATATTTATGAGATGAAAGTCATTGACAATCTAGTTGTATATGCTATGTACCTAAAGCTAAGAAACCACACTTAAAAAAAAAAAAATCATTTATCAATTTCTACTTAGTGACCCTGTTTTTGAAAAACATTTTTTTTTAAAATGGGAATTCGAGAAATCCCATTTGTGAAAAATTCTGTTATTCCTCTACATGTAGCCTGTTGTCATTGTTCAAACCATTTTCAAACAAAGAATTCTTGGATTGTTATTATGTAACAGTTTTTAGAATAGCCTGTACTAAGGTATGAATATCATATAATAATGTTTTTGTAATGTTTTTATCATTTAGATTACTTGTACATTATGAATTTCTTTCAAGTAACAGTATGATCTTCTTACCAGTTTCTATGTTAAATGATGAAAGTGGCACAAACAGGATTTTGCATCATCACACATAACATAGTATAACTATAACCATGTATAAAGATCATCTGGACAAATTATTTTGCGCTAACTTTTTAAAGGAATTTGATTGGTCCGCATTTTTTGTCGCCTTGCGACAAAAAAGGTCACTTGCCTCTGTAACATTTTTGACGCCTCATATCCCATTGACTTTGTACACAAAATGTTGCTGAGCTTTGTTGTGCCTTGTCTGAACAAGGCTTTAAAGGTAGTAGCCCACATTTGTCAAAACAAGCAGTATAGTTGGCATGGAGTTTGGATATGATTACAGTAAACATGTACAAAATAGCATTTCAATCTGCCTCTTACTTTGGCAAAAAACATATGAAAATGTAACAGGATGTTTCTTCAGATTACCTCTTGTTCAACAGTAACTCAAGAGTGCGAAGCGGGGGAGCTCAAGATCCAATCCAGGGACGACTCATAAAACAGCACGTTTGTCTTTCTTAATCGATATAAAATAGGAGGAATTAGATTTCTGACTTACATCACTTCTAGACTTCTTTAGAAATACGTTCAGGCACTTGAAATTGTCATTCGAAGGTGTCTTCGATGGGAAAAACAGTGATGTCCCATCGTCGATTTGACAATTCGCAGAAAACTGCGCAGCACTACTATGAGCATACTATGAGGCGCCGTTTGTAAAACAATTACATAGATAAATTATATGTTATATAATCATATGAGCTCCGCGTTCAACAGCAATTTTGCACCTTTCGTAAAAGCATCGGGACGACATGTTTAGAAATTGATTCTAAAACCCCGGTTCTCTCTCTCTAGAATTGAATAAATATATCATTAACAAAAGGCGACAGGTGAATTATGATACTTTTAACTTGTCTTTCAAAGTCATAAACGACCTATTTCATCCCGCTTCGAGTTTTGTGGGTTTGCAAATATGGGCTACTACCTTTAACATTTCCTAGGACTCTATGATGAAAAATTAGAAATGTAAGCCCTAAGGGAAATGGTACTGGATGGGGTTGTGGTCTTGCAGTTGGGTTTTCCACCATCCATCTTATAAATGACTTTCTGCAGAAAGTATAAGTGTTGGCTGCCTCCCAAGGATAATCTACCCAAAGAACGAAGATGGCCTTGAAACTAAGGTCCACTCCTTGGATGAGGGACATTGCCTCCAATGCAACACCATCACAAATGACAAACACTTGCTCCGGCTTGAGGATGTCTCAAAGGGCGAGCACAAATGGTTGCTTCTGCTTGCAGTTTTCGAGGTAGTCTGGAAGGTTTGTTCCTACCTGAAGAAAGAGAAAATTATGGTGCTCTATCACTTTTCAGATCACATTATTACAATTACGAATTCTTATGACATGAAGAAACAGTGGAGAGTATTTGACAAATGCAATATGAAATGTTATTTATTTTTCTTTTCGTTTTGTACATGTCATCTCAAGACATGTGTAAATCAATGTTGTTAAAATAATTTGAAGGTATTAAAAGAAAACAAATTTCCATTCATTTGTGTGTTGGCAATGAGGCATGGGACAAAGTATAGTAAAATCTCGATTAGAGGTGCATAATTGCTCTTTTTAAAGAGTTCCATAAAAACAAAGTGGGGGTAAATATTAATACTATCTGTCTTGGGAAAAACAGCGCAATATATCTTCAAAGTATATGAAGAGTTTGTTCGTAAAACGGGTTAGATCCACTTTTGTGACTTCAGAGAAAAACGCATTTGTTTGCCAGATTTTGTACAGGCTTCTATGGAAAAGTGAAATAAGGAAGTGCATTTCTTCATAAGTGCTCTGAAAATTTAGCTTAATACTTTTGTTCAAAAGACAGGCACAGTTGAACAATGTTCTTATATCAATAACTCAATTTTCATAAAAAAGTTGGATCTAACCCCTTTTGCAAACTAATGGGGTGTTGCAAGAAGGTTGCAATCAATTGCAAATAATTGCTAATTTTGAAACAACCATGCTGATTGGCTCAGGGTCTGCCCTTTTAAGAAGACATGAATGCAGCAATGATTTTGATTGGCCAGTAACAATCAGTTGCAACTTGCAATCGATTGCAACTTTCTTGCAACACCCCATAAGTCTTCATATATAAATGAATTAGTATCAATAATCCCAGAAATATAAAGAGTGCAATCCTTCAAGTCAGTTCGCACCTCTGTTTGAGATTTTACAGTAGGGACATTTCCAACAACACAGCAAAAAATGCATATTTTGTCATCTTTTTTATTTCATGATTATGTCATGAAAAAGAACATGATATATGCTAGCTAAAGCAAACTGAAAATGAACCACAGAGAATAAACTGGTTAAGTGAAATAATTGATGCTCATCAGTAAATGAATAATAAGGACAATTTAAAGGTATTAGGAATACATGTACTTGCGGTGTAAAATAAATTTCACAGAACCTTAATAATTTATTGCATGATACATATTAGATGTGCTGGAAATAGTAGAACATTCGTCATATAATAATGATCCAAAAAATCATTTTGATATAGAACTAACACAGATATGCATATATGGGACAGTGTTAATCTGACTTTTTGACGTTGGGTGATGTCAAAAAGTATCAAGCATGTTTTAACCTATGATACTAAAAATATTCAGTACATTTGTGTTGAAATGTTTCCATACTACAGTGCAAATGTGAAGTACTTTTGGCTGAAAATCAATCATAGGCCTACTAAACTTAAGCAAAATTTTCCACCATTGACCAGTACTCCATGTTACCTTTAAAATTGAAAAAAAAAATAACACGCTTTGACTATGTCCGAGGCTGAGTGATTTGCATTTCATTAAATTTATTTTCTTACTGGGCCGATGTCGATGAAGGCGGGACGCCTCTGCCCTGCTGCATCTCATGCTGCGCTTCCTAATTCCCCACCTTCTTCATTCCTGGATTCACTATGTGTGGAAGTGCAAGAAGTGCCATGGTCTCCACTTCTGCTGCAGGACACGCACTGGCAGAAGATGCTGCACAATTAGGAAGAAAACAAATTGAATAAGATTAGATATTATATAATATAGAATTCCCCAAACCACATTAGGTGAATGACAACTTAAGAATCATCCCATGCCCCGTTTTATTTCACCAAGACCAATGGCCGAGGTGAAATAAAACGGAACATGGGATGATTCTGAATTCGGAGTGACCATAGTTTGGCATAGGGAATGACAAATGGTTTGCTAATTATCATAGTATGGAAATAAAGTACTTTATAAAATGATTTCATGATCCAACACAAAATTTTGATTTGGAAGAAAATGAACTGGAATTAATTTCGAGTAGATGGACCATTGCCATATTACCAGCAACTTCATGGTTTGGCATGATGACCTATCATTTCAAATTACAATTAGCTCATTTCTTTTCAAGACCCCCAATGATGTTTTGCAAACAAGCAACATTACCATTGAAATCTATAATTATTATAGTTAGAATATGCTAAATTAATATTCTCTAATTGACCTTTCTCTTTGTTCCTCCTGGAAATCTCTCTTTCCCCATTCCAAATATCATTTCTCTATTTGCATAATTCCAACTTCAATGTTGTAATTCAATTAAAATGTGTTGGTTTAAAAAAAAAATATTCTTACGGAGATGGGGAACAGTCAAAGCTTCCTGCCATGTCGGGTTATTGAGGTCTGCATACTTCAGTACCAGGGGAGCTATTTTTGGCCACTCTGAGAACAGCTTATCTGCAACCTCAGGATAAAGAATCCTGAAGTCCTGCTGAATCTGGAATAAATGAAAAAAAATGTTACTAGTATAAATCTATTTTCAATTTGAAAGGAAAAAAGCAATATGGGTAATTCCACAGAAAAGTGGACACTTTACCAAAACTTTAATCTTTGAATAGGCTAAATGTAACATATACATGTATCATTTCAAAGAGGAGCTTCTGGTTTCTAGGGAAAAAACTTAAAAAAAAAAATCGGCCTCCATCTCTTGCAGTTGCACGAGGGTGATCTTGCTAAAGTTAATGTTCACATGTACTACATGTCGATGGGCAATATCAGGTGCAAACAGCTTAAAGAGATATGTCAGTAGTGGGGCAGAACGCCCCATACATATCCCACATTTGCATATTATAAAAAACATCAAAACAATTAAAAAGTCTAGTCAGTGGATCTGGTGGATCTAACCACCTGGAAGTGGTATGCATGGTTAGAAGAGATTCGTAAAAAATGCTGTTTAGTGGTTGTTAGGGCAAGTTAAAATGAAAAAAAAAAAATGAATGTCATGTACAACCTTATGCCATGGTCACTACTCACACCTTTGTGAAAAGTCACCACGTATGAGCCAAGTATTAGAGACAAATAGGGATTTCCAGGTCTGATTTAGGCTTTATGTAGTGGTTTGAATTACAATGCTAAAGATGTCTCGAGATGAGTTGAGAATGTGTAGTTTTGAGGGATGATTAGATGAGTATATTTTGATTGTGTAGGATAAAGTGTGACTTTTGTCGTTGAATAAGAGGGTATGGTCCTCTTTCAGACCTGGGGACCCCACTGGGGAGCCATTCTCCCTGGGTGTGTTATGAGACGGGGGTCTTTGAGGAAGCTTTACCTTATTACTTATTGATGAATCATGGTGGTTCTCTTTTTATTTTACCTCTGAATTGCTCTTGTCACTTTTTCTTCTTTTTTTTTCTTTTTCTCGTGTTTGCTGACTGATGATTATTTGTAAATATTGTGATTTTATGTGATTTCGAAATAAAACATATAAAAAAAAAGTATTAGAGACAAATCACATGAATTAAAGAAACCAAAACAAACTACAAGGCATTTAAGAGAGCCTTTTTTTAATGCCCCGTAATTCCTTTTGATGTCCTCAATTTGATGAGGATGGATTTTAATAGCTGAGAGATACGAAGTTTGGACATAGCTCACAGATACAGTACGGGCCGATTATACACAAACACACACACACAGAGTACAGTACAATGCAAGGTCCACAAACACAGATACATCGGCCTATTAATAATCTCCTAATGTTTGGTCTAGCCTAGGCTAGGCTAGGCTTAAGTTAAGCCTAGATTATTACTACGTACTAGCGGCTATAGCCCGCTTTAGTCTGTATTAAGTTGGGCTTAGGCCGTAGCCTAGCCTGGGTTAGCCCGAGACTCCGAATCCGAGTCTGAGTGATAGTAGGCCTACCAATACATGAATAATGGAGTTTAATTGGCGCTAGACGGCAGCCCGCTAGTGCATGCAGTTTCGCACCGATTCAATGACGTTTAGACCTCACATTTACACAAAAGGTACAGTGGGTCCTAAAGCTACGCACACGCGCAATGCGACGCGTTCAAATCAGGGTAAAATACACACGCGATACACATACACAGTAAATTTCAATATCAAGATTTGCATGACTCAAATGCATAGGCATTCTGCGTAGCTTTAGCCTTAGGAACGTCAGTATGAAGCGCCATATAAATGCAATTATTATTATTATTATTATTATTATTATTATTATTATTATTATTAGGACCCTTCATTTTTCAAAACAAAATTTGACACCGGCATTAATATTGACCTGAAAATAAGCGTTATTAACATTCAACCCTCGTGATTTTCTCTACCGTAAAACGGGTTGAATAGGGACAAATTTAAAGTTCTCATGATTGTATTTTTTTTTCATGCAGCCCAGAGACTCAATCTTATGTGGGAATTTTATGTCCACCTAAACTACCTTTAATTTGGTATTGTGAAAGAAAATAAATATTTGGGGGAAAAGTATGTTTTGCCCTACATCGACGTAAATAAGCACTGAATTGATCAGTGTTTTAGTAGTAGCCATGATAAAAAAAAAAAAAAAAATCATGGGCGTACATACTCGAGCAGGATTCGAACCTACGACCTCCTGATCACCGGACAGGCGTCATCTCCACTAGACCACCGAGCCCTCGCCCGAAAGCAAGCGTTGGTCCCAATCCCCATAGCATGCTGCGGGTACTGCTTTGTTATTCAAATTCATGATTTTCTTCCGTCGAGATGTTTTTCATTGCAACTGATCGACAAATTGCCCTACATCGACGTAAATAAGCACTGCATTGATCAGTGTTTTAGTAGGAGCCATGATAAAAAAATCATGGGCGTACATACTCGAGCAGGATTCGAACCTACGACCTCCTGACCACCGGACAGGCGTCATCTCCACTAGACCACCGAGCCCTCGCCCGAAAGCAAGCGTTGGTCCCAATCCCCATAGCATGCAGCGGGTACTGCTTTGTTATTCAAATTCATGATTTTCTTCCCATGCCGTCAATCCCTCGTTTGAGGCGAGTCACCAACTCAGGTTTCCCAAAGTGGGGTGCGTATATTTGTCGTTTGGGAGTTGGGAGTCGAAGTACTTGTCCATTGCAAATAAACTTTCTGCTCAGACGTGACAAACCTGGAGGCCAAGCCAGGGTTTGATGACTCCAGCAGCTGTCGTATTACGTAAGAGCATTATCTGCCTGTGGCAGACCATTCAAAGTGAACTCAATTTTCTCTATCCTTTTTAAAGTTTTCAATTTTATATTCTAGTGGTAATCTAACAAGACTGCGTTTTAAATTCATGCATCTACTAGTAATGTCAATACCAAGTTTAAAATGCGTCATTATATCTTCAGAAAAAAAAAAACTATTACTAGATATTAGTTGATTTGTGTAACGATTTCCAATGCTAAATCTGACGTAAAGTAGAAAATCAGATGTAGAGAACAGTCAAAGTAATTGTCTGCCACAAAACAGATTAAAATCAAACTAGCTCGTTAGTTTATTTTATCGAGACAACTGCAATCCCAATTACTTTGAATCCTTGAAAGGAAATCGATGTGTTTAACAACGGCGTAAATCCATTCATGCTCATTCATGGTGTTAGATTAACATCTCCGGGTGTCATTTCAAAATTTAAAATTGTTTTTTGAATAGTTTCATAGTTACTGCACTTCTTGTTAATTTTGAACTTCAGCAAGACGATAAAGAATTTTCCGATAAAGTACTTGATTTTTGAAAAACCACAGTAACACCAGTTGGTGTGGTCCCTTATTGAAGCTGGATGGGTGTTATACCATTGAAATTAACACCACCAATATCAAATCAACACCATGCGGTGTCATTATTGAATTAACTCTAGCGCGGTGTCATTATTGAATTAACTCTAGCGCAGTGTCAAAAATATCACCAGCTACAGTGTCAATTTAACACCACGAAGTGCCAGGTGAACACTTTTTAACACCGTCACAATACATTTTCTACACCTGTGGGTGTGGTCTTCTATTGAAGTTTTATCGGTGTTAGATTTAACACCCTTGGTGTTAAATGAACTGCCCATGTGAGTACACACACACACACACGCACACAGAAAAAAAAAACATAAGAAAAGGAGCGATAGACACAATGACGCTATTAGATAGAATAAAAAAAAAGAGAGGAGAAAAAAAAAAGGTTACAGCTCGTTATTCCGAAGGTTCGTTATTCCGAAAGCTCTTTATTCTTAAGATTCGTTATTCCGAAGGTTCATTGTTCCGAATTTCATTTTCGGATTGACCATTCTTCGGCATAACGAACCTTCGGAATAACGCCACAAAGTTTCGGATTAACGAACCCTTTTTCCTTTTCGGATTAACGAACCTGTAGGTATAGGGAATTTGCGTGTTTCGGATTAACGACCCTTCGGAATAAACGAACCTTCGGAATAGCGAACCTTCGGAATTATGAACAGCACCCGAAAAGAAGATGTTACAAAGATCTAGCAATTTCAGAGTCTGATTTTTGAAGACCCCGCCCTCCATCTTAAAGTTGGCTTATCATGACATTATTACTTTAATTACTTTAACATTTATGAATACTATTAGTAACATTAATTACTGCTCGGACATATCAAGACCTTCGGGGTAAAAACATAACTGCCAATTCGTTAATGTACAGCTAATGCACTCCCAGAAGTGTTGCCAAGTGATTGTTGTGTGTCTTTGTGCATGGTTATTATTATTATTATTATTATTATTATTATTATTATTATTATTATTGTTGTTATTATTATTATTATTATTTCTTTTGTGTGTGTGAGGGTAGTATTAGTATTCTCGGGGCATCTCTGTTGCACTTTTAGCAGGAAGAAGCAATTGATGATCATTCTTGATTTTCAAGCTCATGGTATGAGATGTCTGTGCCAACTGTTTTCCTTCTTCAGTTCCAAATATGAATATGACACAGTATGAATCAATTCAAGTGTTTCTTCTAGATTTAATTATTACGGAAGGTTTGTTATGTATACATGGGGACATTCATAATCTAATGTAATTGTCTTTTGATTTGCAGATGATTATGGTGACATGGATTTTATGAGATGGCCTATCACTCTTTTCAAGTTATCCCGATTTTTTTTTTCAAGAAAGTTTTGAAGCCCATAATATCATTATGGATATAGGGAACGTAAACTCATTATAATTGTGTGAGTGTGTGTGTGTGTGTGTGTGTGTGTGTGTGTACTGAAGTTGATGTGTGTATAGCATAAACTTTCATACATGATGTAATAAGCGGACGCGGTTCACGATAGTTTCGCTACTCTATTCATCACAAATTCAAACGACAGACGTACAACAAATAGCTTACTGAGAAGGAAGGGATAGGCAACAACTACTTTTATGAAAAGCGAGTTTAATCTTACACACCTTTCTGAATCACACTATCCAACTGAGTAAATTGAATCAGTTGTAATATGTAATTTTGCACACTATACGCACCTGTGATGAATAACCACCAAGTAAAATTGAAATTGAGGGAGCTCTAACAACAACCATGGGACATGACAGAAGTCGGTACAGGTTTTCGTTACTTTTTTTCTTTTCAATCCGATCCAAATTAATCACTTTATTTCCATCGAACAAAGTGCGTAACATTATATAAAACATAAGAGAAAACAAGTAAGAGATTACACGCTATGAAGTTATATGTACAAGTGAATGTAATATATGAAACAATACATACTTTGCAAGAATGATATATAGATGGAGCAAAAGCAGTCGAAAAAGTGATCCAATAAAAAGGAGAGTAATCAGTGGCAATTAAAACGTAGATCACTAGTTAAAGCATGCAAATAACATGTCCATCAAAAATTTTACTTACATTTTTCTGTACATTAAGACATTTTATTAACTTTTATGTTAACGAATCTTGTCAGCAGTACTGTAAGAGTACCAGAGAAAATACATAAGTTGAAAAAA
Organism: Diadema setosum; assembly: GCA_033980235.1. NCBI lineage: Eukaryota > Metazoa > Echinodermata > Echinoidea > Diadematoida > Diadematidae > Diadema > Diadema setosum. Next base: position 4,805,392 of record CM067071.1, on the reverse strand, counting down.
AAGGCCTAAATGTAACTGACAAAGACGCTCTCCATTCCTTGTACCCGTTACATTGTAAATTATGCTTAATATCAAAACCAACACAAAAAGAAAAAAATAATGTACGGTATACAAACTTCTTTCAGAGAAGGAGTTATAAGAATTGTTTAGAGTGTAAGCAAACATGACGCTTTGTACCATCACTATAATTTTAATGGTATTTTTTGTATTATCTTTTTTTTTTGAGCGCATACGGACATTATCACTTTGTGTTATGCGCTTTATTAGAATTGTCAATAATAATAATAATCATCATCATTATGATGATAATAATAATGATGATAATGATGATGATAATAATAATAATAATAATAATAATAATAATAACAATTATAATAGATATCAATTACAACATTGCCTAGAAAGATATCTAAGAAGTTGGGAAAAGCAAAGCACAATATCTCTTGATTCCTTTGACTAAATCTATTTCTTAGTCTGGTTACTACGATGTATGATATGGGTCACCAAGCAGAAAGATGTTGCTTAATTAACACGTTATCCACCACTTATACACAGTCTATTCATTGTCACTGTAAGCAATGAGGTGAGACGAAACACCTCACTGTTTTAACGCAGAATTGTAGTTATAAATCGTTATTGCGATATTCTTCACAGTTGATATCAGAACATTGCTCGTACCTTATTCTGCGTTTAGAAAGAACATAACTAGAGTTTCCGGCTGAAAGACTTTCACATCGATTTTAAATGTGCAGGATTCATGTTTCAGGGAGGCTGCATACCCAATTTGAACAGGGCGCAAACCAAATTTCACCGCTGGACCAGACTGCAAACAAACACATCGTGAGCAAGGTGCAAATCCAATTTGGAAAGATTTACGGCAAAGATTTTTTTTTTTAACATTTTATTTCAATTCAATGAATTAATTTCTTTTCATCGATCAAAGTGCGTAACATTATGTAAAACATACGAGCAAATATGACAAGAAATACACGCTCTGAAATTATATTATGTACAAGTGAATGTAACTCGTAAGAGAAACAATGCATACTTTCTTTAATGATATCTGCGGAAAGAAAGCAATGGGAAAATGATCCAATAAAAACAAACCTGAAAGAAGATAACAACTAGCTGCTTCCGGGTGAAAAAAACTATCACATCGATATTATTTGTACAGGATTCATGTTTCACTTTTAGTGAGGCTGCTTTCCCAATTTCAACAGGGTGTAAACCAAAATTTCACCACTCAATCACAGGCTGCAAACCAAATTTCACACCTTAAGCCGGGTGCAAATCAAATTTCACTGCTTGGCCGAGCCGCATATCTTTTATCGAGCATGGCGCAAAATCAAGTTCATTTCTCTACAGGGTGTTGTATGTAATATCAGAGAGAAGCAGCTGTGAGGTGAAATCGTCACTTGCAATGCGGGATTGTATGACCAGTACTAGAACAATGCTTCCACCTGTATCAAAGCACTTTGTATCTCCGGACGATGGTGTAAAGCATCCATGATTACTTATCCCCCTCCTCCCTCTATGCTTTTATGCAGATGTATTCCAAAATGTCTTAAACGGTTGATATATTGTGTCCCCCCTTTTTTTGCCAAAAAAAGAAAGAAGATACATGTTCTAAACACACTACATACAATTTTTATTACATAATCAATGAAAATGTCAACTGTGACAACCAAACAGAAATGAGATATACTCCTAGTCCTTTGTGCCAAACGGGATGCATATAAGGGTGGGATTTCACGGAGCACGCGAACGATTTGCGAAGGACGCGAATGACAAAATCCAACATTCGGAAAAGTTTTTCTCCGAATGTTTTCCGACAATGAAGCCGAAAACTATTCTTGCGCAATTTGTGCGAAGTTTCCACGACGTATGTGCGAATGTCGTGTGTATCATTGCTAAAGTACAGCATGTTACGTACACGAAGAACACGCGACGGAAATGCGAACAATGAAAAATTTTCAATAATCATGGGAGAAAATGTACCCGAGAAGAGGTGGAAGCTGTCTTGAGTTGAATTACTTTTTTCTTTCCTCTATTTCTCCTCTTTTTTTCTCTCATTTCTTTATCGTGTGCTTGCCTACATTTTTTTTTTCTAGGACCTATCTCCACTAGTAAAGCATTTGATTTTTTTCAGTTCTTCCAACACATAATCTCTATAGTTCAAATGAAATTTTGCATACTTTAGATTAACATTAAGTGTATTCTGCGATTTTTTTTTTGTATATCAAACATTTCTTTCTCTTTGTTAGTCTTTAATTTCTTTTGATACTGTAGTTTTTAATAAGTGTTTAATGTTTAGATGTATGCTAAGATTTTTATTTCTAGAAAACGTATAGGTCATACATCCCCAAAACGTGCGCTAAACGTGCGCGAGAATGTCTCAAAAGGTACGCGAACAGTTTGCGATTACGTCGTAAAATGATCGGAAAAACTTCGCAGATTTCGCGTAACATACGCTAGACATTCTTTAAAGTTTCGGAGTCTGTTTGGGGTTTCACGAACATTTTGCGAACATCGCGCGTGTCTTGCGAAGGTCTTGCGCATATGACGAGGCTTTAAAGACACTTTCGAGAACAATTCACGAGCAAATCACGACCAAGTGTGCGGAAAAGGTTCGCAAAAAATTTCAAACTTTTTTGAAATTCTCACCGAAGTAAAAACGACATTCGCGAACAATTGACGACGCTTCCGAACCCTCACGTTCGTTTGGCGATCTTTTGCAGACTAAGATACGAATGCCATTCGCGTCCTTCGCAAATCGTTCGCGTGCTCCGTGAAATCCCACCCTAAAGGATGTTTCATCTTGCATGGTGTCATACACTGTCGTTCCTACGCCAAGCTTCTATGGCGTATTGTGTGAGTATGCGTGTGTGTGTGTGTGTGTGTGTGTGTGTGTGTGTGTGAACATACCGTTCGTCTTATTAAACGGAATTCCAAAACAAGGGAATTATGTTTACAGCCAAGCACATTGCTTCTTTACAGTATAATGATCAGATACTTTGCATTGTATGTTTGTGTGTATGTGTGATGCTGTGCCATTTTTTTTTCCCTTTCTTTTAGTATACTTATGCAATGTAGCTGCTATTTCCACGCGATGTTTGCAATCCTGGTCTTCAGGAAATTAAATATATATATATATATATATATATATATTGTTATTGACAGGTTGTTGTGCTTGACTTAAATGCAAAAATCTTTGACAAAAATCTTTTGAAAAAAATAGGGACAACAAAAGATGGAGGAAACACCTGAAACACAAACGTACAAGAATCTCGATAAGGTATTTTGTCACAAGGTTGGAGCAGTGTCTCAAGATAATATCTCTTGTATTAAAGTATGTTTGCCTCTTCTGAGTGGTTTTTGTTTATTTTTGTTTGTTTTTTTCAAAGCCATCAGCAGTATCCTCGGGCATGCCTCCACCAAATCAATGGAGCTCTCAGATTTCTATTATTACTGTTTCAGCTCACTGTCGCTCTCTCATATCTGATATTTGACGAGTTTGATCGCCTAGTTCGTTGTGTCCTCACTAGAATCGTTTGTCTATGTCTTATCAGAGATCCTTGTCTCCGTTCGAACTTATTCATGTCCCTTCTTGCTTTCTTTCCGGATTTCGTTTTGCTTCAATATCTTTCTTATAGTGTCATTTCCTTCTCGTACATGTTTTCATCATCTTCCTACTTCATCCGCTTCATTCATTCCTTCTGGTCCTTTCAGTGAACCAACTACTCAGTCCTCGAATAATAAGATAATCCCACGGTTGGTTTTCTAAGATTCGTTCATACGTTTTCTTGCCAAGAGTTTTAGCCTGTCTGGTGGCTGCTCTCGTCTGTTGAGCTGCTGTAGCCTTCTGAGCCGCTCTCATCAACGGGTGTCTATTGAACAATGAGGAGAGATTGAATGAAATGACTAAGTTTTGTCTGAAAGATGACTTGTAAATTCTCTTCATAATGTACCTATGTGACAACTATTATGGGACAAAATCTTGGATCGGCCAGTCTTTCGGCTGTGCACCTTCACACTGCACATAACCCCAAAATGCGGTGTTGCATTACCCATCTTCGCAGCGTAACGATAGGCATACTGGAAAGTTGAAATTAGCAACCTTAATTTTGCTCACATCTGATACCACCAACATTAGAAAGCTAACTTCATTTACATTATTGTGCAAGCAGCAGCGAATGTCGCAAAAAGTGAATTGTTTTGAGCGACGACATGCAAGTGAACATTGGTATCAACACTTCCCAACAACCTACGCCAAACCATTATTTTGCATCAGTGATTGAAAGGCTTTTTAACATTGCTCCCCTCTATGTTAATCCATAATAATTTTCAAATCTTCTCCAGTTTATAGTACGACATAAGCTAATTCTCTGACTGAAATATGACTACGCCAATCTGTTTTCTTTTATCTCAAAAGTTAGTGGCATAACCCCAGTAAAAAACATGGAAGTATGAATTTTTTGTGGTCTTGTTCATATATCTCATAAGAACGAGGAAAGCACACGTCGATGTACCTTTACTTCATTTAAAAAAAATATTTTTCCCATTATATTTTATATCCTTCTTCATTCTCTTCACCGATGAGCATTATGGTATTCATGAAAGGAAATGATTGTAATTCTTATTTTAATTTCCTAAATTGTCTTTATCAAATGGATGGTATGCGACTGGTTAAATTATATTATATTCCACATACTACCAATAGAATTGGTCCAGAGCTGATCACGTGATGAAGCGTAGTTTTGCAAATCACATCACCTGAAAAGAAAAGTTCGTAACACTCTTTGTTGATAGTCCCTTTTGTTTCGCTGATCTCCACACAGTCTACACGGTCCTAACGCAAGATGAGTACGCGCGAAATAAAAGTGCGTTGCACTGTGGACTATCATGTGACCTAGGCCACCTTTCTTTTCGGAGATGACAAAATTTGTGTCTGCGATGATTATGTTTACTTAGGAACGACGTTCAATTATAATAATAATTTTAAGAAAGCTATAAACAAACAAGTAACCCAAGCCAAAAGAGCGTTGTATTCCATGAAAAGTAAAATTTTACCTCTCCTCCTTCCAATCGACGTAAAACTAGAGCTATTTGAACATTTGATCATGCCTATTTTGCTTTACGCCAGTGAAATTTGGGATTTTGAAGACCTCGCCCAAATTGAAACTTTCTTTTGTAGATATTGTAAGGAACTTCTTGAATTACATAAGCGAACTCCGAATTGTATGGTTTACGGAGAAATAGGTAAAGATAGATTACAAAAAACAGTGACCCTTCGGATGTTAAAGGGATCGTATAGTTTTGGTTGAGACCTGATTTCAGGTTTCTAACATTTTTTTTTTGGTGAGATAATGAGAAACCTCTTATGAAATATGACAGAGCATGTAATTCTATGAGGAATTCAACGTTTATTTGATGAAAATTGGTTTTGAAATGGCTGAGATATCCAAAACGGAGCGATTCTAATAAACTTCGGGACCCACACTTTATTACGATCGCTTTGTTTTACTTTGTTTTTGGATGTTTCAGTCATTCCAAACCCGATTTTCATCAAATAAACTTTGAATTCCTCTTAAAATGGTATGCTCTGTACTATATCATAAGTGTTTTCTTGGTATCTCGCAAAAAGTTTAAAGCCCAATTCTCATCTCCACCAATACTGTACTATCCCTTTAATGTTTTGGTTTAAACTGGTTAACGGTAATATGTCAAAGATAGCGCATGTTTTGTATAATTTTCAGTATATTTTATCGGCGAGGCAAGAAAATTCGATGACATGGGTAATTAGGATAAAAGAAATATTTAACAACTTAGGTCTTACTGCAATTTGGAACAGCCAAGCATCACATCTCACTTTAACTGGCTTCAAGAGTTTAGTTAGTACCAGATTAAATGATATTTACATGTACAAACAAGAGTGGCATAGTAATGTAGACAAAAATTCTCAATGTTTAAATTATCGAGTTTTTAAGCAAAAGTATTTTCGACATCATAATGATTCACAGGCAAAAATTGTATGTAAATTCCGTTGCGCTAATCATAAACTGCCAATGTTTCTGGAAGATACAATCAGATTCCAAGAAACGAAAGATTTTGTACCCATTGTAATGAAGAGAAAATTGGTGATGAATTTCACTACCTTTTTCAGTGTAGACTCTTTAATGAACAACGAAAGAAAAACTTAAAAAAATATTACTGGAAATACCCAAACACTATGAAGATTGATCAATTATTTAATTGTCAAAAGAAAACAGTCCTTTCCAACTTAACCAAGTTTTGTAATTATATAATGACACATGTTTAGATTATTAGTATTTTTTATCCTTTTTTGCAAATACTACATGCCTTTTTTACAGGCTGTGCCTTCTTTACAGTTGATATATTACTTATTTGTCTTTTCACTCTCTCCTCCTTTTTTCTTCCATCTCTCTACTTCTTCTTCTTCTCGTTCCCGTCTCCATATTTCATTCATTCTTGTTCACTTAGCGTATGAATTCATTTCCGTATGTCTTTGCGTTTTTCTTTTTTCTGTTTCTATTTTTCTTTTTTTTTCCTGAACCAAAAGTCACTCGTATATCTTTTGTGAATTCACCAGTCTTGTGTCCTTCTCACTCTCCCTCCATATCCCTTCTCTCTCTCTCCTCTCTCGTCATATTTCCCTTTCTTTGTTTTGTTTTGGTTGGTTTCTTTTCACCATATATCGTGTATATATTGTATATTTCTGTACATCTTTTTTTTTTCTTTTCATCAATCGCATTTCATTCTTATTTTGTTTTTGTTATAGTTGTTTTGTACACTTTTCAGAGTTATTTGCAATTATTATTTATTGATATTATAATGTGCTATTTGTTTTTCATTGGAATCCGATACCCAGAGTTTGGGTTGTGAGTAAATAAACTTTCAACTTTCAACTTTCAACTTCGGTGCCGAGCGGTGCGCGCAGCAAATTCATTGTTTTGTCATCTACGCGCACACGTAGCCTAAGCCCTAAGGATACCTAAAGACAGCTAAAACGGTTTCAGATGTGTAATACAATGGGAATGCATAAAGATGCTCCATAGCTCAATGTGTTGTGTCTCTCCTGTGGTTGAGGTCTGCTGTGCGATCGCTGGAGATTCAAAACAGAGTAAGTTAGGCCTACGGCTACGTCTAAAAGGATAATTACACACCGGTACCTAGTTAATTACTACATAGGCCTACCCAACCCCATTGGCCTCATTCCCCTCCTATACATGTATAGGTACTACAGATCATGCTTGTTGAAAACAAGTTGCTGAAGGGGTATTTGAGAGCTATACATGCAATGGCCTGGAATTCCGGTGATTTACTTGATGGAGTCATGGCTATGAGTACAACAAATTGACTTCTATATGCTCTTTTGTTTGTGGAAAGAACAAATGGTTCTTGTTAAAATGCATTAAAACAAATGGTATTATGGACACTTACCAATTTGATACCAGAGTATGCATAGTACTAGTACTCTACTACTTTCAATAAAAGGTGTGTGCCACCCTATAGTGCAGTTGTATGTAGGCCTACTCAAGCCCCAAGTCACGGTGACCTCTGGATTTAGGAGATGAAGAAACATGAGAGGAGAGTGCTCGTAATAGGCAGGGCGCATGAGGGCCTGATAGATAGGATGTATAATGTATATAAAGTATTTAAAAGATAGAATTTTGTACATGTCTGCATATGAATATGAGTGGGGGCTGATGGATTGATGTACAGTTAACGGTGCCTAAGTCGATTTTTTTAATTATAGATTCGGCTTCAAAAATATTTGTGCTTTTGAGGGATCAAATTTAATAGAATATTAAGAGAAAAGGATGTGAAAAGATTTTGGAAGTCATTTGACTTAAATATGCAAGGTGAATGACTGTGTAGAGGGTTAATTTGTTACAATGGGGAGGATATGAAAGCAGTTCAAAGAATGTTCTTACATTATTGTAATATTGAGAAAAAAAGTGACTGCTTCTAAACATCAGATGTCCATTTTGTTCCTACATTGATTGTTTGCAAATTCCCATTCCTCTGTTGTACTTCTGTACGATAAGATAATCTTTATCTATTTTATCAACAGGCAAAGGAAGAAAAGGAGGAGAAAAAAAATGTTTCTTCATGGCCGAGACTCACAACAGCATGAGAATTCCATCTAGTGCACACAGACAGTAAGCGAACATTATAAATTGTACATTTCTAGTTATGGAGAGAGAATGAAAAGTTTAGAACCTCACAGCTTGAAATGTTTCTAGATTGATTTGTTGGAATATGTCTGTATTGTTTTAGGATAACTTCTGATATGATTTCTCATTTGAGGATACTTGTACATCCGTGACTTCATCCTACTGAACAAGAAAATGTACAGCATGGCATAGTTATGAATAAAGAAGACTTCACATCAGTTCATACAAGATTGTAAGCAAAAATGATGCAATGAAATTTACATAACACAAATTTACCAATAATGAAAGGAGTGTTTTGTACAGTAATAGCTTATACTGTGTTTACTAAAGAGTTTGGACATTCAAATCTCTTCATAAAGCGCTCTGAAAACTGAAAATGCCCTACATGTCCTGACAGAAGTACAGACCTTTCATGATTCATGTACATTGTATAATTTTGGCGCATGAAGTTGCATGTAATACTCATCAGTATCTTACTGACTGTTGTGTGAAATTACCCTCATTTTTAAATGAAGATGTTGGCACCATCATACCTTTATACAAAACGCCTTTTAGATCTCCACAAAAATGACTTTTTGAGTGCAATGTTGCTATTTTTATTTTCCATTTCTTATTTGTTCAATATTTCTTGTATCATGCACAGGTTTAACTTCTGTGAGTCAAGGTGATGGCAGCTGAGGGCAGACAGGCTGAACTTGACGTCAGGAGACGGTATACACTGCAAAGGATGAGCAGCTCGCTGTCAAAAATGAGGAAAAGTGCAAACAAAACAAGACGCTGATTTTTTAAACACATTTTATCAGGCTGAGGTCATCATCCTTAAAAAGCAAGGGGAAACATGTCGAAGCAAGCAGTGTTTCAGAGCTGCAATCATGTATAGGTATAACTTCTGTGAATCAAGGGGAGTGGCAGCTGAGGGCAGACAGGACAAACTTGATGTCAGGAGATGGTATACACTGCAAAGGGTGAGCAGCTCGATGTCAACAATGAGGAAAAGTGCAAACAAAACAAGGTGCTGATTTGTTAAACACATTTCATCAGGCTGAGGTCATCACCCTTACAAAGTAAGGGAAACACGAAGAAAGCAGTGTTTCAGAGCTGCAACAAGTGCATGGGCAGTAATAATCTCGGCTACATTACATGCATCCAAGTGTGATAATTACAATAATAATACATTGTGCTTTTCAAAGATATTGAAGAGTCCTCTGGATATTTCGCCCCTGATGAAACTCATTTATTCTGCAGTATTAGCGCGGATAATGAGACACATCATCATCAGTTCACTGTTGTGAACATCTTGAACTCAAAACTGCCAAGGTATATTGCGAGACATTTCACATTTCTCGGTGGTAAAAAAAGTTCTTAAATAAGTACTGGTTAAAATTGTGATGATGTTGATCTTGTTTATTGTGAAGCACCACCTGGGGGCAGATGAACCTGTGCTGTGGCAAGATGGCACTGAATTTGATTTCTCAGCAAATAAACCACTAATTGTATTGCATTCATGGCAAATCTATCTTAGTTAATATGTTGTTTCCCAATTGACATTGTGATTTTGTACAATTATTGCCAAATTTCTAGGGCATTACTTTTTGCGTACACTTTTGAGCAAAATCAACAGTTCTGCATGTTTGAACTGTTTTTCAGTATAACATTTGGTTACCATAAACTTAATAAAGGCATGTTTGCATGAGTGGATCACAGCACAAGTATACAAAAGCAGACAGGTTACATGTAGATAAGCTAACTTTATGCCTGGTTGTATTGATATTCAGCTGTATTAGTACATCTTTGACCAAGCATGCTTAAAAGACGTGCATGAGTGCTTGACAATGTGGAACACACACATGCGCACATGTATTCAGCCATAGATGTGGATTCATTTTGAGCTCAGTGTAAATTGACGGTATGATCTGGGATAGATAAGGTTTATGCAATGGGAAGAGAAACTTGGTGTAATTCAGATGTGATTGCATGATGCTATCATGAAGATGTTCATGTCATACACTGTACATATGTATGTGTTCATTTGTGCTGAACTGCAGAGAAGACATTTGGTATAGAATACAGATGTTAATGTGGATGCTTTGACACATTTAGCGATGTGCCTACATGTCCTTAGAAGAGAGAATGTGAAGTAATCCTATTTATAAGGATAGCTAGTCGACTGAAATGTTTCCAGCAGACTGTCACCCATTTGGCAATTAAGCATGATACAAAGAACATTGAATTTATAAGTTCTAAGTATTCATGGGGTTAAACTGAAAACAGAAAAAACCCCATAAAAACAAATAGAAAAATCACTTAGCAAGGGACTAATGAAATCATTACTCTTTGTTCACAGCTTTGATGGAGTCAATCACACAGTGAACAGGGAGCTATGTAAAGAGCAACATGTATGAAACATACGGATTATCAGCAGTAATGAATTATTGAAACTAGTAATTATTTCAGTAGTTTTATTTTAGATATCATAACAATGCGTAACACTTTGATTTACTCACCCCTTATCCTTTTATAGGTGTAACCAGTGTTTCATATTATGAGGAGTGTATGAATGGCTCTTCTGTACTCAGCAAGGTGTGCATTCTCATTAACTGCCTTTTCATGCTCGTAGTATGCTTTTCTTTTGCACATTTCTCTTTACCATCATTCATTATAAATTATGAACATTTCTTTCATTATGAGAGCAATAAGAAATGAGGTATAATGTAGAGGTCCTACATATCTGTGAAAGTGCACACTGTCTTGTTGTTGGTAAACAGTGTTACATTGCATAAGAGCATTCAGCATTATGAAAACAATACAAGTATCTATGTTGGACAAAACTGAAAAGAGACAGTGTGTCTTGTGTCTCCATCATGTCTTGTCATCTGTTGCCCATCATCTAATATGTTGGGGGGGGGGTGGGTTGAGGAGCAAGCTTAATTTGTAATGCTGTATACGCCATATATTCAGCAAGTATTTATCAAGACTTTGAGACAAATATTGTGCAAGTAGTTAAATTCATGATTGTGGGGTACACAGTACTGAATGTACAAATGAAGAGTTTGTTTGCAAAAACCGATAAGTCCATATTTGCCAAATGGAGACATTTGCGATTAAAGGTCAAGAAAAATAAAGAGAATAATAAGAAAATTGTTGCTTCTTTTGTCCATAACTTCAAAATTATACCTATATATGTAGTGACCAATATATCATTTAAAAGGTATTATTTTGTACTTTATAACAGAGATCGTACTTCAAAATCTTCAAAAATGGACTTATCGGTTTTTGCAAACAAACCCTTCAAATATATGTATGCAGATGCACTCTCATGACAGTGTCAGAGTTGATATTTTTGTGTGTTTATAAATTCATGGATACATGTAGCAGCTGTCTTGGGAAATTCATGAAGATAAATACCTTGCAGAATATTGAGCGTATACAGTATAGGTTACTTTTAGTGTGGTATGGTGTTTATGTATAGCATGTAATGCATCATATTCATAATTTACATCTAAATTGAAAAAAAATGTCCTTCTAGTGCTTACACCTGCTTAAAAATACTTCTTGTGCAGCTCTAAGTTACCATCCCGACATGTGCCAAAATTTCTTCTGAATTTCCCAAGAACTGCAGATGAATTTAAATCTACATTTTTAAACCTGATTTCACGGTCAAAATGTATTGTTTCCATGGCAATAGAATTTCAACTGTACTCTTGAAAAATGTGTCCAGCACAAATTGGCACTGACTTTGCTATGTGTGTGTGTGTGTGTGTGTCTGTCTGTCTGTCTGTCTGTGTGTATACATGTGTGTAGTACCTTGTGAGTACCTGGTGAGTTTGCTGCTGCAGTAACCGTGGCAACTCGTGAGGTACAAACACAGAGCGTCTTGCATAACTACACCTATAGATCATTGTAGGCCCTACATACCGAGTTTGAAATAAATTGCTTAAACGCTGGAAATAGTTCACTCCACAATGTTTAGGGGAAATTGTGGTTACCAAGGCAACGCTTTCTCCGACAAACGAACAAAAAATAATGTCTTGCATATCTACACCTCAATGTCATCATGTACACCATATTTAAGTTCAATTGCCTCAAAATTGTGGAAGTAGTTCACTCCACAAGATTTTTCACGAAAATATGCCGTTAACATGGCAAGCCTTGTAGGGTACAAACACAAAGTGTGTCTTAGATAACTGCACCTATAGATCATCATACATACCAAATTTGGAATAAATTGCTCAAATACTGTGGAAGTAACTCTCCACAAGGTTTTTCGAAAATTGTGGTTACCATGGCACAGCTTACTCCGACAAAACAAAAAACATGTCTTGCATATCTTCATCTCAATGTCATCATGTAACCAGTTTCATCGAAATTGCTTCAAAACTGCCGAAGGAGTTCACGACGCAAGATTTGCCACGGACCGTCCGACCTACCGCATGCTGATTCCTATTATACCCCCTTAAACACTTTGTGTATGGCGGGGGTATTAAAAAAAAAGTGTATCTTACACAATCACACATCTCATTAAAATGTCATTTGTACGGAATATTTTCTTCTTCTTTTTTTTTTATACAAGAAATGAACAAATTTGGAGATTTGTCCCCCAGCATTTATATAAGCAGCCGCAATTATGACTTTTGCAATCTATTGCAAAATTTGCCACTTTTATCCAAGAATTTATTGCAAAGTTCCAATTGATTAGGAATAAGCATCTCTTTGATCAGTGTTTTAGAACCAACACTTGCTGTCGAGCGAAAGCTCGGTGGTCTAGTGGAGATGACGCCTGTCCGGTGATAATTAGGTCCTAGGATCGAATCCTACTCGTGTATGTACGCCCATGATTTTTATCATGGCTACTACAAAAACACTGATCGATTCAGTGCTTATCTACGTCGATGTAGGGCATTTTGTCAATCAGTTGCAATGAAAACATCTCGACGGAAGAATTTCATGAATTCAAATAATTACGCAGTACCCGCTGCATGCTTTAAGGAGTAATACCAACACTTGCTTTCGGGCGAAAACTCGGTGGTCTATTAAAGAATAATGCCTGTCCGGTGATCAGGAGGTCATAATATGTTCGCGGATCCTGCTCGAGTATGTACGCCCATGATTTTAATCATGGCTACCACTAAAAACACTGATCAATTCAGTGCTTATTTACGTCGATGTAGGACAATTTGTCAATCAGTTGCAATGAAAACATCTCGACGGAAGAATTTCATGACTTTAAAAGGACCTCTAGGTATAGGTAATTTGTGTGTTCGGTTTAACGAACCTTCGGAATAACGAACAGCACCCGATTTAGTATGCATGCCCCTGAAAGATGAATTTCTGGCCAGCATACTCCCCAAAGAGTTGGAAAGGTGGATTTTGCAAGTGCGGGAATTGTAATGAATCTAGTTACTGGAATATCAATAAGCCAGTTTACAGAGTTAGTGCATGTCTACAATGACCCTGTACCACAGACTTCTAAACATGAAAAGGTTTTGTGCTGAAGGATTCATGTGCCATCTTTATAATCACCATAAAGAGGATCTGTTTTGTCAAACAATGTTGTTGAATCAATTTCAAATGTACATGTACGTTCCATCAGGTGTTCAACCTATAATTTCACATTTTTGATGGAGCATGCCTGAGGATTCTCTCTATTTTGAAGTTAATAAGTAAATGGCAGTATTCTCAAATGACCTTTACACATTCGCAAACTTCCGTAAAGCTGTTAAATGCTTAGAGATGATTTACTTCGTGTAAGGTGCTGTACAATGTATATGAAATGAAAACATTATTATACAATAGTGTATGTTGATACCTTTGCACGTTAAGAATATGGTATTGTGGCTGTTGTCCCCCAAACTAGGGGAGCTCCTCCTCCACCCCCCATACAATAGCTATCTTGTTTTTAATTGTGGGGATATCAATAGAATACTTCAATGGATTATTTATTCAGACTGGCACAATAGCTGTATAATCTAAGCCAAACTAATTTATAACTAAATTTCAGGAAAATATGAACTCCAGCCTTATGTCCTACATGTTGACATTTTCACGCTTAGTTGTGTATTATCCCTTATTTCATCATTATAATGTAATCTCCGTAAGTTTGAAATGAAATACTACCTTCATTTGAAGTTTTTTCTTATTCAAGTCCTTGATTTGTTGAATTACAAACCACTAGAGGGCAGCAGACAGTTGTGACGTAGTTGGGGCGAGTCTCATGAGATTATGCGTAATCGAGGGAACGACTTATAAGTCGTGGGAACGACTTAGTAAGTCGTGGGAACGACTTAGGAAGTCGAGGGAATGACTTAGTAAGTCGAGGGGATGACTTATAAGTCGTGGGAACGACTTACGTAAGTCGAGGGAACGACATAGTAAGTCGAGGGAACGACTTAGTAAGTCGTGGGAACGACTTAGTAAGTCGAGGGAACGACTTAGGAAAAATATTTCTCGCCATGTCCCCTTCGGGGCTCCGTATTAGTTAACTTGGTGTCAAACGATCCTAACAGTGGAGTGAAAGGCTATCTTAATACGGCTGTGAGCAGGAATAGTTATGATGTCAGACACTAGGCATGTGATTGGTTGAAACTTGATCTTAGAGAACAGCGTGTGTGTCTAACTGTCATGTTGTGTGCACATACAATTGACATTCACTACTGCGCATCAAACAGTCCATAATCAGCACACGCGCGCAATATGCAAACCACAGTCACCACTATACTAAGCACCTCGTGGTCTCACACCACACGTGCAGCCAGTGTCAAAGTTCCACGCTTCAGGCAGCCTCACATTGCCACTCCACTACACTAACACTGTCACAAACACCACACTTAGTCTCGCGAGTAGCATGCTAACATTTGATTGCCTCCGAGCGGGGTTATAATTCGATGGAGAAAGGAGTCCGCATCAAGCAGATTGTGATAATTTTACCTACATGAACTTAGACTTTAAACTACGACTGACTTGTTCCTAAGGAGAATTTAGGGGCTAAAATTCACACAACGATACGACTACAGGGTACTGGAAACACCTTCACATCAACACTCACTGGACACTAATCGGCCCAAAACCACTATTTCGGCGTAATTGGTCACATATCGTGCCGCTTATGTTCATACTCACCAAGGAGAGATAAAAAGCTCTTTCAAAATGCTCCTGTGATTTTATGTGATGCCAAGGGACATATACACAAAAACTGAAATCATTTCGAAGGCGAGATTATACCAATAAGCCATTGATGGAGGGTTAAGTTCGTCCAACAGGCTAAAAAGTGCATGTCGCCAACGATGATTTTTTTTTTTAATGTTTTCTCAACTCTGTGGGAAAATGAGAGCATAAAGAAGAAGCCTACTCACAGTTTCAGAAAAGTAGCACAACGTTCTATGAAAACCTAACACAACTTTTTAAGGTAATCATTTTTTAACAACAAAATACCTGATGGAAATGTGTCTCCAGATCTGCTGAAACATACGTTACCATCTTTGTAAGCATTCAAGAGGCAGTGGCATCGTGCAACACTATATTTAGGCAGATGCCCACTTTGGCGACTCTGAAGATAAGAGACTAATCTACTCAGATGGTTCTGCAAATCTCCAAGAACCTAGCTGAAGATCCAGACGTAGACCAACGCAAAATGGACACGATGATGGCACTGAGGCTACTCACCCATCACGAGAGGGAGAGAAGACACCATGCAGCAGATTACTATCTCTGGCTCTCATGGCCAGAGTTCGGGAAGCGAGTAGTTTGGTTGAGATTTGATATTATTTATTAACAACAATTACAATGATAATAGTAATATGAGCATTTGGGAAAATTGATGGTGATTTGCGATTTTTACAGATCAAATTTGACTGTTTGGTTCAAAGGTTGTATTAATAGAAAATGTTTATTTTCTTGTTAAAATGTCATGTATAATTGTGTTAAATGTCTCTTTTTTTTCTTTGTAAATCCTTTGCAGGCGTCAACATGGAAGACCCCTTCTTTGGACTGCTGATAGTGCCACAAGACTTGCCAAGACGCCTCCAACTGGCCGTCGACAACCTGCGGCAGGGACGACAGGTGGTAGAGGAAGAAGAAGAGGACGAGGAGGCACCGCCACCAGACAGCAGTTCCAGCGAAGAAGAGGAGCCTTGACCTTTCACCCCTCGAAACGTCAGACAGCGACGAGTCAGAGGGATTCGTGCCCTCCTTTCTGGAAAATGACAACTTGTGAGTAAATCGCAACTCATTTTTCGAGTCAACTTTGGAAATTGGACTTGAATAACATAATATGCCTTGATTCTTTGGATACGATATACATTTCATTATTGTTTTTTAAGTTGTGATCAAAGTTAATCAAAACTTTTGCCTGAAATAGCTATATCTCGTGATTGTTTTCATATTATTTAGACTTAATTGTTTCTAAATGAAGTTCTGATCAAAATCACAGCTATTCACAGAGCGTTTTGGTCAATAGCTTTATATGTTGTGATTTTTCGCATATTATGATTTATATGTAATTATTGTTTTCTTAATGAAGCATTTCAGCTGTTCATAAAGCATTTTCAAGAATAGCATATATGTCGTAAGTGATTGCATATGATTTATATCTTATTATCGTTTTTAATCAAGTTGTGATCAAAGTAAATCAAAACTTTTGCCTGGAATAGCACATATCTCGTGATTGTTTGCATGTAATTTGAAGAGTTTGTTCACAAAAACCGATAAGTCCATATTTGCCAAATGGAGATATTTGCGATTAAAGTTCAAGAAAAATCAAGAAAATAATAAGAAAATTTTTGCTTCTTTTGATCATAACTTCAAAAATGAACCTTAAAGTGACAAATATATCATTTAAAAGGTATCACTTTGTACTTTGTGACAGAGAAATTTCTTTGTAACAGAAAATCTTGAAAAATGGACTTATCGGTTTTTGCGAAGAAACTCTTCATTGATATCTCCTTATTGCTTCTAAATGAAGTTCTTATCAAAATCACAGCTATTCAAAAAGAGTTTTGTTTAATGGCTTATATGTCGTGATTATTCGCATATTATGATTTATATGTAATTTTTATTTTCTTAATGAAGTTCCAGTCAAAGTCAATTTCAGCTGTATATAAAGCATTTTCAAGAATGGCATATATGTCGTAATTGATTGACTATGATTTATATTCATTTATCGTTTTTAATCAAGTTGTGATAAAAGTAAATCAATCTTTTGCCCGGAATGGCACATTTCTTGTGATTTTTTTTTGCATATAACTTATACCTCATTATTGTTTCTGAATGAAGTTCTGATCAAAATCATAGCTATTGAAAGGGCGTTTTGTTGAATAGCATGTTCTGATCATTCGCATATGATTTATATGTAATTGTTGTTTTCTTAATGAAGTTTCGATCAAGGTCAATTTCAGCTATCAATACAGCTTTTTTCATGAAGAGCAAATTTGTCGTACTTGTTTGCATATTACCTATTGATAGATTTATTGAAATGTATTTATCAAATAACATATCTTGCAGCCGGGAGGCTGAATTGCGGACATCTTACAAGGATTATCATGAATACATTCAAATATACAAACATACATTAAGAATATTAACTATTGCACAATTAAGTTGACTTTTACCATTGGCAAGACAAAATAGAAATACAATTACAATTATTCACATCCCTGTTCTTGTTTCCATTAAAAGAATCTCTTTTTTTTAAAACAAATAATACTACTAAAAATTTAACATTCTTTTCATCTACTCATCTTCTTTTCCTCCATCTTTTCTTTCCCCTCTCCTTATAAACTTTACCATCCTCATTTTCACTTTCCCTCCTTCAACCTCTTCCTATTCCCTGAAATTATCATTATCATAATCACATATATTTTTCATCATAAAAATCAAAATACCATTTACTCTCTTATAGCAAAATGTCAATCAATATACATTCATCAAAAATATACCATTGCAATATTATACAAAACACTGGTTTCGTATCAATAAAGTTGTTCAAAATACCAAATTTCATATTTCACATGACACAGAAGATAGGAGCATAATATGGCAATTAAACTGGTCTAAAAAGGCTGCTTAAGGCCTAAACAATTCTGGCAAATGAGATAGAAATGAGATAAAATTGGAAAAAAATGACTGAATGGAGGGCCCGTAATCAAGCACATCATTACAAAGAGAGAGAGAGAGAGAAAAAAAAAACACCTTAACAATGATAAATCAACATGCGGTTTTTAGGGAAAAATTAGTGTTCTATCGAAGAAAAAAAGTTTCGGCGTGCCTGCAAAAGGCTGAACTTGAATATAAAACACTGAATTCATGTGCGTTATGACTTTCAGTAAAACATTATTTATATTCCTCTCTGTCAAGAAGATATGAAGAGTTTGTTCGTAAAAACCGATAAGTCCATATTTGTGAACTTGAGATATTTGCGATTAAAGGTCAAGAAAAATAAAGAAAATAATAAGAAAATGTTTGCTTCTTTTGACCATAAATTCAAAAATGCACCTTTGTATGTAATGACCAATATGTTATTCAAAAGGTATTATTTTTTACTTTATGACAGAGACCGTACTTCAAAATCTTCAAAAATGGACTTATCGGTTTTTGCGAACAAACTCTTCATATATATATATATATATATATATATATATATATATAATCATAATCAAATTAAAACACTTAAAAGACGTTCAGACCTTACATAATATGGAAACAGAATCAGATATATCATTTTCATAAATTATCCCTATTGTTCATGCAAATAATCTGACTAGCCACAACTTGTGTTTTTATCTACTCATCTTCTTCTTCTTCTCTTTCCCCCTCCTTAAAAACTTTACGATCCTCTTCTTCACTTTCCCTCCTTCAACCTCTTCTTATTACCTTAGTATCTATTACAAAACCTCGATAAAAAATGAGATATTTCATATATTAAAAAAAAAATATACTATTATCATACAAAACACTAAATTCATATCAATGAGATTATTCAAAATACAAGATTTCTCATATTTCACATGACACAGAACAGAGGAACGTGATGTTGCAATCTAACCGAGATCAGAAAGTCTGCTTAAGACTAAAAGATTCTGGCAGGTAAAACGGAAAAAATTGAGATAAAATCAGAAATAAACAAATGAATGAATGAAGGGTCAATAACCAAACAGGCCTTTCACTTATATGGACCCCCCCCCCCCCAAAAAAAAAGGAAGTTGGCATACTATTCTTGCTAATGTCCTCTACGAACGGTACATTCAAATAAAAATGGGTAATATCTACACATACATCGATTTTGGCGTATAAACTCGCCTGTTCGGCATTAATATGGCATGTTATTTTCTATGAGGCATTAGCTCAGTTTGATGTCTTGTTTTTTTCTGCTGGGGGTTTGTTTTTAATCGTGCAAAGTGGTGCGGACTTTCTTCTCTGTAGAGGCTAAATAAAATCAGGGCACTGAAATAATTGACTGAATAATATTAGTCAAAAGAAACCAATAAAATGTTTCCTTGCTGAATTTGCATGAAACGGCGATGGATTACAATCATTTTGCAAATGGGCTGATGAGTGCAAAATGCTGAAAAAACTAATACAGAAAGAAAAGTAGCACATCTACCCATAAAGAGAGAGAGAGAGAGAGAGAGAGAGAGAGAGAAAGGAGACGCTGGAGCTGGAGTAAGAGTGACATTCCATAATTATATTCTCTTGAGTATTATACAAACGATTTAAAAAAGGAAGGGGGCTATTCTTCATTCTGTTTGTTCTACAGAAAAAGTCAGGTATTTTTGTTTTCAGAATATCTTAAAAGTCTTTCATTTCTTGGTTTCTGAGGTAAATAGCTCTTGAATTGATCGGTATTGTTGAGGGTTTTTTGTATGAAGTTGAAATCTTTCTCGTTTCCTGCAGGGTGATCATGCCCAACTGGGCGAGCATATCACAGTATTGTACTGGCAACCGAAGATGATGCGGAGGGCTCTTTTGTATCTTTTCGATGTTTTCAGATTGCTTCTGCGTAAAACCGCTGTGCCACACCGGGGTTCCATATTCAAGCACTGGGCGAATGTAACCTTCATAGATGGTCAACATATCGCGGGATGGTAAACAATGGCGCTTTAGGACACGGGGGATATGGAACTGCCTACTGGCACGTTTCAACATTGTATTTTTTGTTTTGCTAATGGTAATGGTTAATTTTATTGTGCAATAGTTAACATTTCTTATGTATGTTTGTATATTTGAAATTATTCATGATGGTCCTTGTAAAATGTCCGCAATTCAGCCTCCTGGCTGCAAGAGATGTTATTTAATAAATACCTTTCAATGATATATACTGGTAGCAATTATGGTGCATGTTTCTCATGAAGTTGATTTCCATTGTCGGGCACTTCATGGGGTTTAATTTCTTCATGTTAGCATCCGACCAATTTGTCAAATACGAGACAGCCACTTACATCTCAGATTGGTCAAGCAAAGAGCGGCATTCCACATCATATCATCAACATACTTGTAGGACCGAATGGGTAGTAGGAGCTTTGCGTCATTTATCATAGCAAGGAATATGATAGGGCCCAAACACGTTCCTTGGGGGACACCTGCATTGAGTCGTCGGTGTTTTCACGAACTGACGCTATTTCGATTTTGGTCAAAATTTTCAAAATCGAGATATTGGTACCAAATGAAAGTGCTTTCAAAACTCTACCAAATCCCAAAATTTTAGATCACAAAATTAATTATTCTTAATTTTATCAAAGAAAGAAAAAAACGACGGTACTCGAAATATCGAGAAATTGAGAAAAAGGAGTTTCACGAACCGACGCACGAAAGATACGCCGGTTCGTAAAACCCGAATTGCTACGGTGAAGAGCAATGCGGGTTTCACGAACCGTCGCAGTTGCGTTACTTTGAGCTTTGTTCAACTTACTGGCCTAGAATTAGGTTTTGGCCCTAATCCAGATCTCAGAGTGAGAACCAAACCTTCTGAAAGATGAATGACGGCCTAAGCCAGCCCACTGTCCACGAGTGAAGTGAATGGTAAGCTATAATCCTATTAAAATCATGCTCAAAATAACAGTTTCAGTTGGACTACCATAACCATTAATTGCGGTAGTGTGTAGTCCCATGTATTCAATCGCGTGATGCTTATGAAGCCTAGTCTGTAAACGCCATACAATTTCAAATTAGATCCCAAATCATATTATTTATTGTTTCTTTTCAACTTATGTCGTTACTTCTGAGACTACTGAGTACTGAAGTCGTAACGTCTGTGTGCAAGACATGCAGATTGCAAGATTTCAAAGTCTCGAAGACACTAAAAGCCTTGACTTTTGAGTTGAAAATGAAATCATGAGATTGACAAAGTAGTTAGGCGTACTAAACTAAAAAAAAAATTAATAAAAAGTCTAACAGTAAAACTCAAAGGAAGAGTAAAGAATAAAGTTAGACATGTTAGACTTTTACTTTCAAGTCTAACTATTAAGTGTAAGTTAAGACTTTACTTGTAATACCAGTTACTAAAACTAAGATCAGCTGCAGTCTAAGACCAAGTCAAATTAACACAGTTCAGAGCCATACCGGTAGTCTAGCTCTAGATCTACATCTAGACTAGTGGTAATAGTAGGTAGAGTCCACCCATTTTTTTTCCCCAAACTTTACTGGTTCATTCCTGAAAAAGTTACTGGTCAGTGTCCAACAGTGATTTTTCCTGGTCAGGGACCGTCGGACCAGTGCCAGTATGCAGCGTTGGTGTAGATGTCATCTATGACAGTATGTGGTCTAGTGATACTACCTAAACACTACGAGTACTCTACAGGTTAGGTGGCTTTCCTGTACAGTGCAGTGTTAAAGTATACTTGTGAATTCAGCCCTAGTACCGTACTGTGTGTAGTGTATGTCTAACGTTAGTTCGAGTGGAGTACCTAAGCACAGCGGTGGGGCTTTTTTCCCCTAAAACTTGTGAATGTGGCCCAACCAAATGGCGTTTATATATTTACGCTTGATTGATAGTGATACAGTGGCGCTGTCGATTTCCACAGCAGCCATACATAATCTTTTGTCCTTTCTTCTTTCCTTTTTTCCCTTTGTTCTTTCACTCTTTTTATTCTTGGAATCGAAGGACTTCCTAAGAAATGTCCCTCGACTGATTTAACCAGGACTCTTGAGTCCTGGTAAACCTAACCTTACCGAGTAACCGTTAACGTTTGTTAGGCCTAACATAACAGTAACACTGACTTAGCCCTGTATTGACTTTGTCTTTGGCCGACTTACTGAGATGGCGAGTCTCACTCTTTAACGTTAGTCTAAACGTAGTCGCTAGATCTGTCAGTGTCAGTGTCACCGGTTATTGTATATGGTGCCATCTCTAACGTACTTTAACAAGTTGATGTTAGTTATCTATGTCAACTTACTGATTTAGTAATAGTGGTACTGTCATCCTGTTGGACATCGCCGAAATATCATCCGTGACGTGTTAATTTCGTGTCACAAAGACAAAAGTTGCCAAGATCTAATAGTATTAGATGTCTAGATTTAGATGTAGTCTAGATCTAAGTAATATGAAATCTGTGTAACTTAAAAGTGAAAGGTCTAGACTTCACTTAGTCTATAATTAGACCAGTCATTCATGAGGCAAAGGCCTATTTAGTAGATCTATTCTTATTCTATTTTAATGTCAATTCCTGCTAACTCGTCACGTGTTATTCCTAAGGCCAAGGACTTCCGGGTTAGTGATTTTTTTTTTTTTATGAATACCAAACAGCAGACGTGTTTCATTTGCATTCTTGCACAGACTTCATGAAAATATGTGCAGTATCAAAGAAATATGATGCACATGACAATGCCACTGTTTTATAGGTGAATGGTTAATACCTTTAAAAGCTGAATGATAATGTAGAGTCTAGGTCTAATTAAGATGATACAGTCTCTGATAAGAAACAGGTTTGATTGTCGTAGACTGTTTCCCAAATGCAGGTAGTAATATTCAGCTACTTCAATGCAATGCCTTGTTTACAAGTACATGTAGATTTATATTCATGTGAATGATAATTCAATTTCTACATGAGACTTACTAAGTGCTAGACATAAGATCTTGCATCATTAAAATGTGTAAATGACGAGACAATTTGAATATGGATCAAAGACGAACAGCAGTATATTTTGACATTCTTTGATCCTGCATAGGCCTACCATTTTGTTTTATGTTTACTATAAATAGAGCAAAATAATTTCAACTTCAGTTTTGTTGGCTGATTTTTTTTTCTTCTCAAAATTAAAGTTGTATCTTGTACCATGATGTTTGATTTTATTCAAAAGTTCTTAATTTCTTTCTTTTCTTTCAGATGACTGGTGCCATGTAGTAGCGAAGAACTGGACTGTCTCAGAAAAGAAAAGAAAAAGTACAGGGTCGTGTACATCATCAACGAATGTGAATACAATGGTAATTAGAGTCTAGGTCTAATCAAGATGTTAAAGTCTCTGATAATAAAGAAGTTTGATTGTCGTAGACCGTTTCCCAAATGCAGTTAGTAATATTCAGCTTTTTCAAAGCAATGCCTTATTTACAAGGACATGTAGATTTATTCATGTGAATGATAATTTAATTTCTACATGAGACTTACTAAGTGCTAGACATAAGATCTTGCATCATTAAAATATGTAAAAGGCGAGACAATTTGAATATGCATCAAAGACGAACAGCAGTATTTTTTGACATTCTTTGATCCTGTATACCATTTTGTTTTATGTTTAATATAAATAGAGCAAAATGATTTCAACTACAGCTTAGTTGGCTGATTTCTTTTTCTCAAAATGAAAGTTGTATCTTGTATCATGATGTTTGATTTTAATCGAAAGTTCTTAATTTCTGTCTTTTCTTTCACATGACTGATGCCATGCAGTAGCGAAGAGCTGGACTGTTTCAGAGAAGAAAAAAAGTACAGCATCGTGCTTATCATCAAGGAATGTGAATACAATGGCTTAGGAAAGAAGACAATCTACAGATAGGATAGAAGGGAGAACTTGGGATGAAGGGCGACAACATAAGGACGGTATATCTACATTAAAATGTGATTGTAAAGTGGAAACATGAAAGAAGATTCTAAGATTGAAGGTGAAAACATGCATTCCATTCTGTGATGTCGTAATTACAATTTTGCTACACTTTAATAACACTACTGAGAGACATTTATTTCAAGGCAAGCTTCATGTGGATATGGAATGTTAGATTTTCTTTAAGTGTTCATTGGTATGTATTTCATGATAATAAATCTTGAAGGTTTTGTGTGGTAATCATAACCTTGTGATACATCTTGATAAATTTCTAAGTGCACATTGGCAATATTCAGATGATGCTGTAATCAGATGAAGTTAGATGGTTGAATAATCATTGCATAGTTGTAATAGTTATCGTCTGAGGATTAACATGCCCTTCACTGATTTATTTTTCGTAAACGGTGATAATTGCGAGAGTCAATCTAAATTGTCGGGGGCATAACCAAATGTGTCACACTGTCAAAATGTGTATATCAGAAACTTTTAGCTCGCTGTACGAATTTTCACAGAAAACAGATTTATTAGAGTCACAAATGGTAGCTTAGACCCATTAACAAAAAGTTCCAGCTTCATCTTCAACCATGTTCATGATACATGTTCATCTACATTTTGCAAACATTCTGAATGTTTATTGAGACGTGTTATACATGTATACATGTATTTTTATGAAATTAATGCAACAAATAATCAAATATGCATCTCTGCTAGATGATAATATTAATCCAGTTAATGACATGCCAAACTCACCTCAAACTGTAATTCATTCTATTCTCCTTTATTCTTTTATGTATTATTTTGTTGTCTTCAACCCACTTTGCATGTGTTACGTATGATTCTTATAAACATGGGAAATGCACTCCATATAACTGATAGGACTTATAACAAATTGACATAATCATTCAACCATCACTAGACAGTTCTGTTATGAGACGTTCTTTATTTAACTAAAATTGTAAATTATGATACGTGTATGCTTCCATGCAAACTCACAACAAAATACAGAAATATGATTTCTGTTAATAATAATTCATTATGTCTCTAAATGTACAATTACAGGAAGTGATTACAAAAAGGATGTCAAACATTGTATATTAAAATAATAGATTATTCATTTGTCTCCATCCGTAGTAACACATGCAACTGCAGTGTGCAGTTTGTGGGCTGCTGTGAAAAAAAAAATCACAGGCAGCCCAAGCGGGATTCGAACCCACGACCTCTGGATTACTAGACCAGCGCCATAACCACTAGACCACCGGGATGCCCTAGCACTACCTTTAGACATGAATGATTAAATATAGAAGGGCTTGGGGGCGCTTCGAAGTTAACTGCTCTTATTAAATATGCACCTGTCATTTGCAACTCGACTAAAGATGATTAAACGCACTGAAATTCTTACTTTAACTAATATTCATAATCTGTTTTTTTTTTCTTTAATAGCTTGGGATGTACACTGTATCGGTCTACATTTCGCCTACAATATGGAATTCTTTACTTCGAGACGTTTGTTTTTTACAAAAGAAAATTAAGAGTCCTTTAAAGGTGCTGTAAAACAGTGGCGTGTTTTTTTTTTTTTTTTTGGGGGGGGGGGGAGGGGAGTCAAATTAGCCTTGGCCCCTCTCCACCGTCCTTTTTTTTTCCCCTTTGGCTGCATTTTTTTTTTTAGTCATCACATGAAAATTCGTCTGCATCCACCCCGTAGTTTTGCTGATGACCTTTCTTTTTAATTATCTTAACCACACACAATTTTGGCCGAATTTTCCCACCCCTCTTGTGAATTTGCTAGCACATGTGTTTATAGTACTGGTGGATTAAGGATTCGGAGGGGGGGGGGGGGTCGGCCAAAATTTTTCTTTTCTCATATGTAACAAGCCTACGGGGCGAAAGGCTGATATTATGGGCTTTCTACACACATTTTTAGATGCTAATTATTGGTTAATATAAGCACGATCATTTATGTTGTGATTAATTTGTGTCCTTTTCATATGTGTATGACTTCTATTAGAGACTTAATTAGCTTGGCACTCCTTACATCGACCTATTTTAGACACCCATTTCCTTCTCTCTCTCTCTCTTGCTTTTTCTCTACTGTCCTGTGAATAGTGTAACTACATGTACATGCAGTACCTCTTCTCTTTTGTATGATATACGTTGTACATCAAGTTTCCATCTGAGCATAATGTGTGTTGCAGCACTCTCAAGCTTCATGCATATGCAGCAACATCTTTTTATGTTCATATACATAATTATGCTTGATATATTAATTTGAGAATGTTATTCTTTCTTTTGTATATGTTCCGTCCGCACTCTAAAGATGTAAATGTACATTGTAAGATTTGGTGCGCATGTTCGAACTGTGTTTCTATTTTTGTGAACACACAAGAACTGATGTAATAATGAACTTGAATTACGCATATTCTTTAATATTGATTCCATCTCCATTTGCCATTAGATATTTATTGATCTATGGAGCTCTTCCATAATTGTTATCCTTCCCATTGTCATTACTCATCTCTGAATAACTCAAATTTGATACTTTATTGAGAACCTATGTTTCTTCGATTACATAATGTACCTCTTCAATATATTGCTGCAAATGGCATAATAAAATATGACCATTGTTATATATTTAAAATGAAGCTTGAAATTCTGATAATTTTGATATTTATGTATTTTTAGGAGTTTATCAGTTTCGAAGAGTGCATGCAGGATGGGTTTTATGTTTTTATATGATCAAGTGCAGCTATCAAAGAATCTGTTGAGCAGGAAAGAGAAAGATGGAAAATGAGGAATTATGAGTGAATTCGCATGCAAGCCAAATGACAATAATGACACCGATAAAAATTGTGACAAAGTAAAAGTCACAAATAATGTGGAATAATAAGAAATAAAGAAATTAATAGATTATTTCAGAGAAAGAAATAACAGAGTGCATGAGTATGAAAGATGAGTAAATGCAAGTAATCATTACTGACTGGCACATCTTTTTCCCTATATTTAGCGGTATCCTTCATCTTAGAACAAACATTCATAATTATTATGAAAGAAGTGAACTGAATTTGAATTAAAAATTGTGTGAAAAATAAAGAAAGTAAGTTAAAAAAGTAAAAAAAAAAACAGTAAAAAGTAAAAAAAAATATGAAACACAGTATACCGAGTACATATTAATTACCAAATGATAAATGTCCACATGCAAAAGTGTTGAATAATATATCCACACAAAAAAGGAGCGGGGAGGGCAAAGAAATCTTTGGAGCGATCAACGACAGCTCTAATAACAATGCTAAATGAAGATGAAAACAAGGACAACACGCTTTTTAGAACAATTAAGAGAAACTGGCTTATATTATCATCTTAATTATCACCTAATGTATTATAATCATCACAATAATCATTACATGACAATTAATTTCAATTAATAAGGTTATTGTTGATAAGCAGGTATAGCCCTAGTAGTATTTGTATGTAAACACATACGAAAATGAAATAGCGACGGTTCGTAAATACACGCGTATTGCACGTTACCTATTGTGCAGGCCCTACAGCGCGGGTCTCACGAACCGGCGTAATACAACTTACGTCGGTTCGTGAGACCCGCGCTTAAGTACATAACCTATGGTGCGCGCAAGAATCGATGGATTTACGAACCGACGCAGTGAGTTTGAAGACAGAAATATCGTAATTCTTTTGAATTCACACTAAAATTACAATATGGATAGGAAGAACAACTTCCACTCTCATCACCCTGTCAAAATTTTCACACACAAGACAGGAAAAGTCATTGAAAACGTTGTCTAAAACTTGTGAGATCTTTAAACGCGATTTTCTCAGAATTGCATTTTCGCTCAAAAACGAAATAGCGTCGGTTCGTGGTAACACCGACGATATGCCCAGTCAGACAAAGATCCTTTGTAGCGCACACATTGCTGACGTCCAGAGAGAAAGCTTGCAATCCATGGTATTATACACGGGCAGACTCCCGTCTGGACGAGCTTGTTGTGTGGTCTATCCGGTCAAAGGCCTTTGTGAAGTCGGTGACCACTAGGGTAGACGACGATTTTGATTTCTCAGCATTAACATAGATGTTGTGCAGCACAATGATGATAGCAATGCGAAGTTGACAGGTTCTTTCTGTTGCCAAATTACATAGGGTCCAAATTGGGTGTCATATCGCTACAAAACCTTCTGCAACCTTGGCAATTTGGTCAGTGAGGGGAACAGGACGTAGTTTCTCGAGGGCCGGAGGAGATGTTTTCGGAACTGGGATCACAATTGCACGTTTCCAAAAGTTGGGCACAACATCTTCCTGGATAGATGTTTTTATTATGTGTGCAAGTGGTGTGGATAATTCATGAAAAATTCACGTAGAAACCGGGAGGAAATATTATCCGGGCCGACAGCAACATTTCTTTTAATTCTCGAAAGGGCTTTCTGAACATACCAGGGATAGATATCAGGACACCGTTCACACGCCGGTAGAAACGCAGGAAGGTGCTCAGAAGTCCGTAGGTGAAACGATTCTGTTACAGACACGAAGTGATCATTTATAGCACTTGCGATCAATTTGGTATCTTCAGAATCTAGTCCAGGAATTGAGATCAAAGGTTCATCCCGCCTTCCTCCTGTCATGATACAAGTCTGCCGATACCAAGCAGCTGGATTGGATCTTTTCAGCCATTGTACGCGAGTGGAGTAGTTATCAGACTTTGATCCCATCCGTTATCCATGGTTTTTCACGAGGATGCACTTTGTTTTTATGAAGAGGGAAATGCGTGTTGATTGTCTCAAGCAGCCTGTCATAGAAAGCGGTGCACTGATCGTTGGCGTCTTATATTTCATTATTGTTTTTTTTTTAAATAAAGTTCCATCAAAATAAGTCAAAACATTTGCCTGGAATAGTACATAGGCCTATATCTTGTAAGTGTTTGCACATGATTTATATTCAATTATTGTTTCTAAAGTCCAAATAAAAAACGCAGGTATTCATAAACGATTTTATTGATAGCAGACATTGTGATTCTTTGGATGTGATTTATATCTAATTATTGTTTTTAATGAAATTATTATTACAGGAAATCTGACATATTAATACAGTATTGTTATTGAATTCATCATACATCATAATTATTTGCAAGTCATTTATAAATAATTTTAGTTCTTTCAGTAAACATGTTGGTTAATAAGGTAAAATTTTGTGTACAAAATCTATGGGGAAAAATTCCCATATGTCACCCTGCACCTCAAAACAAACAAAAAGTCGCCAGACCTGAATTTTTAATTAAGACCATATTCTGAAAGAGCAGACTTTTAGCTTTAAAATGATGTATAACTCCAATCAAATGGACTCTCCTAACCTATCTAAATATTGGAAAGAAAGCACAAACTCAGGAAAAGTGTGAACTGAGAAAAGAGGCTCTGAAGTACAATGTCTATTCAAGCGCTTAATCTTTACCAAACCGTGCTGGCTGTGCGATGAATGGGACAAAAAAAAAAAAAAAAAAAAAACAGGAAGTAAACCACCAGAGTAAAAACAATGAAGGAATTATCAGATTAAACTAAAATTAGGCATGCCTCATTAACACATTATGTCCATAATTAATGCCAACTTTCAAAGCAGTAGCACTATCCTTCCAAAAGTTATTAGAGTTGAAAGTGAAGAATGTGGACAAGGTTTTGCAAAAATGAAAAAAAAAAAGGATTCTACAGACACACCTAATCACACTATTCTACCAAAAATAAGCGAGATAAACTGCTAAAAAAACACACTTTCCTGCCCGTTTTATGATCCCAAATTTTAGCATAATGTAAAAGAAGACCCGCTCTTGCAGAATATATGAAAAAGTCAAGTTCGGCTAGGTTGACCCATTTCACTTATTTTCAGTACTCACGCAAAATCACTGTGTGCGACTTTATGTTCGTTTTGAGGTGCACGGTCACATATAGTGTTTTTTATGCGCTTTTGACCATTTGGAAGCTTTTACGGGGAAAAAAAATCTTAGGATAAAACGAAACCTTTTTCATAGATTTGTGTACAAAACCTATGGGGAAAGTTTTGTGTACAAAATCGATGGGGAAAATACCCATATACTGTTTTTTTACACGTTTCGGACTATTTGGAAGCTTTTACGAAAAAAGAAATCTTAAGGAAAAAACGAACATTTTTCATATCTTTGTGTACAAAACCTATCAGGAGAATTTTTTTTATGTACAAAACCTTAAGAGAAAAACAAATCCCAACTACTGTTTTTTTTTACACGTTTTGGACCATTTGGAAGCTTTAAAGAAATTCTCAGGCAAAAACTTGTTTGTGTTTAAATTCATTAAAAAAAAAAAAAGATCCTGGGACTTATGGTCAAAAATTTTAGGGTTGTACTTACTTTACCAAGGAATATCCTCACAGGAAGTTTGGGTCCTTAACTCCAAGGTTTGGGTCATGGCAAACTCCCATAACTCCAACCCTAACCCTTACCCTTAATACGGCACTGCTCTGGACTAGCTAACCCAAGCCTTCAGGTCCAAGCCAATCAGTCAAGTCCATATTACTGTACACGTAATACATACAAGCCCATATGCATTGTACACAAAGACATACTTGCCCATAATATTGTACATGTACCAGTTCACTACATTCACTGCCTAGGCAACACACGTTTATCGTCTTGCACGTTAGTTAGTCCACTTCTATTGTGTAACTAGCACTAAGGCAGCCGAAAACATGAACTTCTAAGTGGACGTAAACGGTGTCAAACCAAAAATTCTTCATGGAACAGTCAAACACGTCACAGCGTGCCCGCCAAGCGAGCCTGGACTCCCAGAAAAGTTATCGGCAGAGCGGTGTGTTAATTCAGGCCGGACAGATCGGTGGTCTGAAGGGTTACATCCTCACGAATTTCACTGTCAAAGAGTTCTGTGGGTTTATCATTAGGTTAGTTGACCTAAACAACCCTTTTCAAAGCTTAATGAAAACACAAAGCACAAGAATTAGCATCAAAGGGAACGTAAACCCAAAGAGCAACGTGGGTTGAGTGAAAGCAGTAACATTAGTAAAACACATCAGTGAAATTTTGAGGAAAATCGGGCAATCGATGCAAAGGCTATGAATTTTTAAAGTTTTGGCGTTGGAACTGCCTGGAAAGGAGACTAGTAGAGGTTATGAAGTATGAGTGGTCTACAATAATTATAAAGAAAATAATAAGGGAATTTAATCAAAAATTCATTTTTCATGAAAATTACACATTCTATCAACTTGATACTGACATATGTTAAGGGTAGCAATTATTCCCCCTGCTTTCTGAAAGTGGTTTGTCAAGTACTCTGTCAGTTTGCTAGGAAAGTAAATTTTTGTGGAATTCCTTTTATATTTTCTTTATATTGTTGTCCACTGATACGTCATCACCTCTAGTAGTCTCCTTATCCAGCGGTTCCAACACCAAAACTTTCAAAATTGATAACTTTTGCATCGATCGTCCGATTTTCCTCAAACTTTCACTAATGTGTTCTACTTATGTTAATGCCTTTACTCAATCCACATTGCTCCTTGGGTTTACGTTCCCTCTAAAGGCTGAAGGGCTTGGGCTTGTCCTGGCTAATCTGGACCTGAAGACTTGGGCTAGCTCCTTCCATAGGCAATATACTCAGAATTTCAAAGACGGCTAGGAATAAGAATAAACGAAGTTATAGTTTGAAATTTCGATATGTTGGACCTTGTACCCGCCCATTTTGTTTTTCATTACTGGAGTGCTGATCTATGATTAATCTTCCTTCCAGCTGCTTTCAAATATTGTGAATAAAAATTTTCAGACTGCTGGAGCGAAGACTAATTGGAGTTACACTTTGAAAGTCACATAAGTTTGACCTTGGACCGGCCCATTTTTTTTTTTTTTAAGAAAAATGAGTAGGTTCATGATGATTAGTCTTCATCCCAACCACTTTCAAAAGTTGTTAATAATATTAACAATATTATATTATACTATTCAATTTAAAATTTCAAAAACTCCAGGAGCAAAGGCGATAATTAGTCTTCCTTCCAGCCGCTCTCAAATATTGTATGTATAGTCTATACGGAAAATTTCAAAGACGGCTGGTGCAAAGACTAATAGGAGTAGCACTATGAACTGAAATGTGGCGGACCTTGGCCCGGCGGCCCGTCCCAATTATTTTTTAAAAGAATGTATGCTAAAAAATGATTACTCTTCCTTCCAGCCGCTCTCAAATACTGTATGTATACTAGTAGTCTATATGGAAAATTTCAAAGATGGCTACAGCGAAGACTCATTGGAGCTACACTTGGAAACTCACATAAGTTGGATCTTGGACCTTTTTTTTTTCTGATATAAAGAATGAGTGCTAATGATGATTAGTCTTCTTCCCAGCCGCTTTCAAATATTTTCTATGTACAAACATATGAATAGTGTAAAATTTGAAAGACGGCGGGAGCA
Source organism: Diadema setosum (assembly GCA_033980235.1). Lineage (NCBI taxonomy): Eukaryota > Metazoa > Echinodermata > Echinoidea > Diadematoida > Diadematidae > Diadema > Diadema setosum. The sequence goes on along the minus strand of CM067071.1, from coordinate 4,772,736 downwards.
AAGATTCATGATAGTAGCACTTTTCCACTCACATATGTTTGGCCTTGGACTGGACTTATTATATCTCTGACGTATGAGTGCTTAAGGATGATTAGTAATCCTTCCAGCCGCTTTCAGATATTTCTATGTACAAACATATATATGGGAGGTATATATATATATGGAAGCAAGACTAATGGGAGTTACACTTTAAAGTTTACATATGTTGGATCTTGCATCCACCCAATTATTTTTGGAAAGTATGGGTGCATATCTATGATTACATTTCCTTCCAGCCGCTTTGAAATCATTATTGTATTTATAGTGTATAGGAACAATTGAGTATCTGAATATAAGAACGACCCAAGTCCATGAGATGAGTCTATGCATAAGCTACAATTTCCCATGTCAAACTGAATTTGGCCAAAAATTTGACTTGGGTCGTTCTTATATTAACGTCTTCAATTTCAAAGACGGCTGGAGCGACGACTAATTAGAAAAAAGTTTTAAAGTCAGATTAGTTAGACCTAGGACAAGCCCGACTATTTCTTTATTATAATTAGTCTTTCATCCAGCCGCTTCCATTTTTTTTTTGTGTACAAACATAAGGTACACTTAAAAGCGGCGGGAGCCAATACTCTTCGGAGTTCAGATCTGAATTTTTTGGAATTTGTATATCTCGATTAGGCCTATCTGCCACATCAAATGGGTTCTTAACTCGAAAGGTCGACTTATGTGATAAAGCCCGAACTCTAACCTAACCGTAACCGTAGCCGCAACCCTTAAATCTGAAAAGTGACCTTTATGTACCCTAAAAGAGACAGTAGCTGAAAAGTAACCTTCACTTCCCCAATGAATAACAGTACCTGAAAAGTGACGTTAACGGACCCTAAAAGAAACAGTACATGAAAAGTTACCTTTATGTACCCCAAGAGAGACAGTAGCTGAAAAAAAATATATGTATATACCTTCACGTACCCCAGGAGTAACAGTACATGAAAAATGACCTTACGTTTCCCAGAAAAGATATTACCTGCAAAATGGTCTTTACGTACCCCAAGAGAAAATGAATAGTGACCTCCATGCCCCACAAAAGAGAAAGTACGTGAAAAGTGACCTCCATATGTACAACAAGAGATAATTTATGTAAAGGGCCTTTAGTACCCGAAGAGAGATATTACCATAACTCGTTCCTTACGGGAACCTGGTATACCAGGCTCCCGTGGGAGTAACTGAAATACGGGAACCTGGTATCAAGATGAAAACAAGAGTGCCTGCTTTCTTGGCTAAAATTTATGTTTCTTTGTGCTAAAGTGCCCAGTAAAGTGGGTTTGATAAAAATATCACAGTTTATTTTGTAAGCATTTGTTCTTCTGTTGGAAAAATACGACTTTCACAGTTTTATTTACCTTTTTACTGATTTAGTTTTCGCTTGTTCTGCTGTAAACTTGCACGAACATGTACATAGAGATCTATGTTGAGATCAGTTAGATATCCGCGTTCGCTGACCCCAATCACCTCATCCAGGTACCTGGTTTTGTGTAGAACAAAAGATTCTGTGACCTCCTCAACGCACGCTCTATACCTCGCACCCGATCGATATTTCAGTTGTTCACTGGGACATGTAGTTAACCGTGGAAAGGGGGATACAATGTACCGCTTGACTGCCCTCACACAGGTTGATTACCAACCTGTCGGCCTCTCTGTCGACGGGCAAAAAGAATCTCGTTTGGGGGCATAAAAGGCACTCATACAATTGGGGAAGGAACAGCTTAAAGGGACTGTACAGTACTGGTTGAGGTGGGGATTCATGTTTTGAACATTCCTAAGTGAGATAATGGAAAGCCTCTTATGAAATATGAAAGAGCACGTAATTTTAAGAAAGATTCAACGTTTATTTGATGAAAATTGGTTTTCAAATGGCTGAGATATCCAAAAAAGTGCTAATAATAAAAGGCGACATGCCACAACTTTATTAGGATCTCTTTGTTTCACCTTGTTTTTTTGGATATCTCAGCCATTTCAAAAACCGATTTTCATCGAATAAACTTTTGATACCCCTTAGAACTGCATGCTCTTTGACATCTCATATAGAGTGGTTTCTGAATATCTCGCAAAACGTTAACAGCTAAATCCTCACCTCGACCAGAACTGTACACACCCTAAAGTGACTTTTACGTACCCCCAAATAATGCTATTTGAAAAGTGACCTCTGTGTACCACAAGGGGGACAGTACGTGAAAAGTGACCTTTACATACCCCAAAAGAGAGAGTACGTGAAAAGTGACCTTTACGTACCCAACAAAAGACAACAAATGACCTTTAAGTGACATTTAAGTGGCCTTTAAGAGATGGGCCACGGGAGCCTATCTCACGTATTTAGCAGAATATGGCGGCATACAGCGACTCGACTTCCACGCACTAAAGTCAGCACTGTGGTCAACTATAGGCCAGTCGCCTCTTACGCCAAGACGTTGGGATCTAGAACACGTCGTCACACACAGAAATTGAGTTGACCACGCCGTCAAGACTACCGCCAAGAACATTGCGTATCATCTCGGCGTGGAGTCATGCCAATCGAATGGGCCATGAACAGAATGGATAGGTGTAAGTAATTTGTCTATTTTTTTTTTCTCACTTACACCTTAATTAATGATTATATTTAGATCATTTCATTGCCTCGTTCAATTGAGTATCTGAATAAAAGAACGGCCCAAGTCCATGGAAGACCATTTCGAGTAAACTTTAAAAAACTCAATTTCTTTTTTATTTGTCCAATAATGCTCTATTTAACAGTGATGGGAAGGCAACATTATATATTCAAATTAAAACATAATATCATGTAACCCTGCACCACAAAACAAACAAAAAGTCGCCAGATATGAAATTTTAGTTAAGACCATATTCTGAAAGAACAGACTTTAAGCTTTAAAATGAGGTATAACTCAAATCAAATGGACTCTCCTAACCCATCTAAATATTGAAAAGAAAGTACACACTCAGGAAAAGTGTGAACTGAGAAAAGAGGCTCTGAAGTACAGTGTTTATTCAAGCGCTTTAATCTTTACCAAAGCCGTGCTGGCTGCGCGATGAATGGGACAAAAAAAACAGGATGTAAACTACTGGAGTAACAACAATGAAGAAATTATCAAATCAAATTGAAATTGAGCATGCCTTATATTAACACACTCTGTCCTTAATTAATGCAAATTTTGAAAGCAGTAGCATTATCCTTTCAAAAGTTATAGGAGTTGAAAATGGAGAGTGTACACAAGGTTTTTGAGAAATGAAAAGAGGACTCTAATGGCACACTTAATCACACAATTCTGCCAAAAAAGTTAGAGAGAAACTCCTAGAAACATACTTTCCTGCCCATTTTATGATCCCAAATTTTAGCTTTATGTAGAAGAAGACTTACTCTTCCAGAAAATATGTAAAAGTAAAGATCGGCTCGGTTGACCCATTTCACCTATTATGAGTCCTCACACTAAATCAGTGTGTGCGACTTTTTGTTCGTTTTGTGATGTACGGTCACATATATTGTGATGACAATTAACATTTGCATTAATTGTGGAGAGGCCATTTTGTGTGATGGACTAGGGTCGTTCTTTGAATCATATGGACTTGGGTCGTTCTTTGATTCATAATTATTTATACATGATATTCTGCCATAGAGATGAGAGAAGCATGATAGAGGGCGCTACAATATGAATGTAAGATTGACCCAAGTCTTTCATTCCTACATTGATATAAGATTTAATTCATTCATTTCAGGCACTTCCGGGGGCAATTAGGATTTATTATTCATAGACAAGATGAGTCCATGCATAAGCTACAATTTCCCATGTCAAACTGAATTTGGCCAAAAATTGGACTTCTTATATTCAGGTCTTCAGTTTTATACAGTTGATTTTAATAGTATACTGTATGTCAATCAACATGACAAGCAATGACTAGAATGAAACATTTGCATTTTCCACCAATATCAGTTTAAATGAAAATTTCTTCCATTTATGAAACGTTGAATGTACAATTCTATGTAATTCATAAATCTATTTCTGCTCTTTCTTACCTTTTTTGTTTTCATTGCAGATTGCACAACCTGTGTAACAGATCCAGCAGCTATCAAACGTTTTCTCTTCGATCTCATTCTACATGTGGGGGGCCAGTTGGTGGGGAGAACATCAATTCCAACGAGCAACATACTCCGCCACCCATCAGAACGTTAGGGGCGAAACCCGGGCAGCGCTGGACGAAGCCGGACAAGCAAAATGATGATGGAAGAGCGCAACAACAAAGGGGAGCGGGGATGATCTGCGCAATCTTCAAACATCCAGTAGAGCTCAGCGCAGACAGGTAATAGTTATTGCTATGCGTTTGAATAATTTCTATGTTTATGTTCTGGACAGAATTATCTATAGTGCTTTACGTTTTTTTTTTTTTTCATTTCGCGCTATATATTATTGATATTAATGCTCAAATTATTATCTTTCATATAGTATTATCATCATTACATGTATACTATTATTCATAATATTCTAGCTCAATATAATACATACAATTGTTCCGCTACATTTGTGATTTTCTTTTGTAAACTATTTCAATTCTATTCTGACCTTGTTTTGCAGTCAAACTGACCTGGCAAGGGAAATGGTATGAGTAATGGGAATAACGGCCTTCCACTATATGACCCCTGTGTTCGCGGCGACAAGAGGCAACAGGTGAGTCATAGAAATCTAATTATAGCGAAATATTTCCACGAGTTGCATTCATTTGAAAATTGATTTTAACATTTCTATAGGGTTTTAGCATCTAAAATAATGATCTGACACAAATACAATCATCTCCTAATTTGTTGCCTTTCGTGTATATAAAGCCAGGGGGTTAAAAGACGGGAGGGGTCGGGGGCAAAGAAAGTGGTGCCCTTTGAAGTAGACTAAAATTCATCAAGTTTTGACTATAGAAATTGTAGTCTGATATCTAGTACACACATTCCAATCTGTTTCATTAAAATGAAAGTTGTTGCAGGTCCCCCCAAATCATAATTTCAATAGCACTGTCATAAGTCGCCATTTTCGTGTATAAAGCCTATGGGTTTGGAGGGTTTGACTGGTCGGGGGAATTTCAAAGAGGGCTGGGAGTAAGACGGAAGGGAGTTATACTTTGAAATTAACATTTGTTGGACCCAGCCTCTGTGTAATTCTTTTCTAGAAGTATGAGTTCATCACTATGATAAGTCTTCCTCCCAGCCGCTTTCAAATGTTTAAGTATGGTGTATTGTAAAATTTCAAAGACGGCTGGAGCAAAGACTAATTGGAGTTACACTTTAAAACTCACATATTATGTTGGACCTTGGTCCGGCCCAATTTTTTTTTCGTTAAAGAAATTTGAGTGCTAAACTATGATTATTTTTCCTTCAAGCCGCTTTCTTATGTTTTCTATATACTAAAATATGGTCAATTTAAAAACGGCTCAAGCCAACACTACTCGGAGTTAAGATTGCAAATAACGTGAAATTGTCAATCTCTACTTCACCTATCTACTATTTCAATTTGTCATGTTTCAAACAAAAAATCTTTAAAAAACCCTACGTGAGTTTAGGTCCAATATTTTAGAGATCAACTAACTTTCAAGTCTTATACTACCCATACACCAAATATGGGACCTTAACTCAGAGGATTCACTCGTGACATTTTGCCTCACCCTAACCCTAACCCTAACAAATAGAAACGAATGTGAAGTGCGTGCCCACAGGATAAGACGCAAGATTAACAATGTTTAAGCATAAGACCTAAAACGAACGTCAGATTACTATCCGTTCTATCTTTTGCGGTAACGGAATCTAGAGGCCTAGCGGATAGAAATGCGTGAAAAACGACAAAGTAAAGTATTACAGATACAGGAGAAAACGTACAACTATGGGACAAAAGTTAGATAGCGCTCTCTGTTTTTGGCGAGAGAAAAAAAGAAAAGAAAAACGTTGTGCATGCACAAAGTTTTCCGGCAGCTCTGACGGAAATCACCGGTAGACAACGTTCATCCAAAGGATAGAAACGACATGAAACGCACTTTAAAAGGGAATCTACAGAACTGGAGGTGGGGATTCATGTTTTGAACATTCCTCAGTAAGATAATGAGAAACCTCTCATAAAATATGAAAGAGCATGTCATTATAAGAACGATTCAAAGTTTATTTGATGAAAATTGGTTTTCAAATGGATGAGATACCAAAAAGTGATGTTAATAAATGGCAATAGGCCACGCCTCTTATTAGGATGTCTTCCTTTCACCTTGTTTTTGGATATCTCAGCCATTTCAAAACCGATTTTCATCAATAACTTTTGATGCCCCTTAAAATTGCATGTTCTTTGACAATCTCATAGCGTGGTTTCTGAATATCTCGCAAAACATTCAACTAAACCATAACTAAGCCGGAACTGTACTTAACGGACACCAATGCGGACACCGAAAATCGACATTCGTTTTTAGTGTGTTTGCCTTATCCCCCAAAAAGTGTGATGGGGCAGTATTGCCAACTGGGAATCCCAATCATGAATGGGCTCTGTGGACCGACTTCACCATTGTACTTCACCTTTGTACTTCCCCGGCGTTGTAGTTCCAGCAACACTTTGTTCCTGCACTCCGATAAGTGTGCATCGTGACATGTTTTTTCTGTATTCTGTTCCGCGTTTGTGCTCTGTGATTATTCATTCACTATACACAACCGGTATTGTGGTCATGTTGTGTGCAAATATACACAACCATGGATGAAAATCCCCGTTCCTCGCGTTTACTCTGATACTAATATTCACAACTGGACTGCTTGTTTTCTCTGTTTTCGAATGTAAACGGCAACTGGTAAGTAGACAACCTACGTGTACTTCGAACAACGCACGAAAAACAAAATTTGCTTCTCACTTATACTTGTACTTTTTTTTCTACAAAAGCCATGCGGGCTGAAATCAAGGGTTAGGACTTGGGATTGTCTTTATTGTCACGGTTGGACGGGAACTGTTGCTCATATTCAATACTATATGTTTTAATTTGTTGCATTGCAACAAGGAGGGGAGTAGGCAGATAGAACCTTTTCAAAGCCAAGCGTTTTCTCAAAATGGCTACTCTGTGTAACGCCGTGACTTATGTGAAACTTCGTGGACATAAGGAGTGCGCACACGCGCGGATTATCTATAACGTGTAATTTCTCGCATCAAAAACGTATACTGATGCGATATGTTAAAATATGTCATATTTCTTGTTGAGGGCACGGAAGGGGGCGAAGCGATTTGAAAAGAAGACAAAATTTTCTTTCTTTTCATGTAAAGATTTTTTCCAGAGGGTATTTATCTTCACTGCTTTTCAAGTTTTGATTTGGCTAAGCATGCTCACTTTTTGTAAAAAGTCTATGGAAAATGAAGTAATTTCCACGACTTCGTACATACTCGCTGGTTTTCAACATCGATCAAATCAGAACCATATATCGTATCAACTTGGGGCGAAGTGCTTTCGATAGAGCGAGCTGTAATCTACATGACTATAGATTGCTATTGGTTATTTAACTCCGCTGCTTTCTTAGGCTAAAACTACTAATCAATTGGAAAAACTGTCTCAAAAGTAGAAAACCTAGCGATGACGTAATGGGCGATACTATTCATCGCAAGGGGAGATGACCGGATGTACGTGTTATGTACGTACAGTCCACTGTCTCATTTCCCACGCGAGAAGTCCGAATGTGACAACGGTCATCTTTCCCAAGGTATTTTGAAGAGGAATCCTCGTGTTTTGTCCAAAATAAACTTATTACAACGGCCATAAAGGTGGTTAAAATGATCAAGTAGGCTTTAAGATTGGTGAAAGCGTACATAATTTCATGAAAAAAATTCTACATAGCCAGAAAATGAAGTAATGAATGAGGTCCTTAGGCAGCCAAAAAATGAACGATCGTTTCGGTGCAATGAGTCCCACATGTACAAAGTTGCGTATGGTTAATTACAGTACGTAGACTGGCTTCCACCAGGGAGGTGGGAAGTCCCTGCTTCCATACTCGAGCTGTGCCTGCCTATGTAATCCTGGGGCATTTCAGGAAGCATTTTTGTCCGAAAAAGCTGTCAGACTATTTTTCTCTCAGGCAATCAGATGCAAGGATTTCTGTAGCATGTAACAGTGTGTCAGAAAAATATGCTTCATGAAATGCCCCCATGCAATGCAGCGAATCCCTATTTTGATAATGGAAACGCCCCGTCTCTTTGCTATCTCCGTTCAAGCGTGAAATGAGTAAACAACGTGACCCGGTGACCTGAACGTGCACACACGTTGTTGCTCGGAAGGCTTGTGTCCAAAAGTGGGGAAAAGTTTTCATAATAAATGGGACTCTCCCCTGTTTGTTTGCCTCCAATCAGCATTGCGATGCTGCATTCTGCAAGACTGTGCTTGCATGACAGGGCTCACACGGGTAAATAATTACCCATAGAGACGTGTGCTAAAATTGAAAAATCAATATATATATAATATATATATATATATATATATATATATATATATATACATATTATATTTGAAATAACAGGGAAGAATTCAAATTTAAATTCAAATTCAAACTTTATTTTCACTTTTTCCCAACACAATGTGCAAGAAACATAAATTGACATGCGAGTAATAAAATATACATAACCAGACAGGATTAACAGCATGTTTATGTCTACAAGATCAGTACAAAAAAGGAAACATACACTCTATATACACTCTGCGAGAGAAAAAAAAAAGTGGAGGTACCCACATAAAAGGCTGTGCTTGTATCATGTGGGTACCTTTGAGGGAAAGGGGGGAATAGAATAAGGGGGGTGAAAAGCTTACAACTACAAAGAGTGCGGGAAACTGGGAAAGTAGGGAATGGAAATAGAAAAAGACAGCAAAATTGCGCAAAAAAGGGAACAAAAAAAAAAGGGGGGGGGGGGAAAAGGAAGAGGGAGAAAGAAAAGCCGAAATCATTTTGATGCAATCACCAAGGGCGAAAGCCCACACAGACAATTAGCCAGGCGTCTTCAAAAGTGATACATTGTCAAGCTGCTTTCCAGCGGAAGAAATTGTAACTGTATGGAATACTAGCACACAGTAAAATTAATCGATGCCTCAAGATAACGTATTGCCCATAGTGAAAGAAGAGGGATAGTGTCGTGCTTACGAAATGCATACAAAACTAAATTCATTCGGTTACATTGTAATACTTCAAAACAAACATTTTCAATCTCTTTTTAAAAGAATTCAATGAAGGTGCATTTTTTATATCCATAGGAAGGGAGTTCCAGAATCTTGGACCTACATAAATTAAGGTCAGCTAAGCTAGCAAGACTCTTAACAGAGGTAAATGAAATTAATTTGACTGTCTAGTTGGATATTTATGGTATGTCCGGTTATGCATAAACATAGAGTTCAAAATAAACGGAAGGCAATTATTATTATAAGTATACGTAAATTGCCCTATTGTAATTGAAATAAAAACAAATCTTTAATTTTCAGAATCTTATTATCAAATAACAAAGGATCTGAAATTTGTAACAGTAGAACCCTATCCAATAATATAGGTTTTCCCGGCCAATTTCGCACTTTTGTCAGTCCAATTCCTAATTGCTGCATTCAATTTAGCAAAATCTAGCGTAGATGACATGTTCGGTAGTTCAATTTTATGATCTCTTCATTCAAATTCATTTTGGAGCATTCAAATTACCTTTAGCCTCATTCTAATTAACACTTTTTCAATTGAAATTCGTAAAACAAGCACCATTTCGTTATTCGTTCATTCAGTTTAGAATGATATAGTCACGTGATCACGGACATGCCGCACTCGTTCATTCAAATTCATTATTGGGCATCCAATTTAGCACGCATGTTTATGCTTTGGTTCTTTCTTTATTTTTTTTTTTGTCAACATAGTTATTGTTTTGCAAGCGTCATTACATTTCATATTTTCGTACTTATTTTAGAGATTTTGGCAACATTTTTTTTTTCTTCAATGTGCTTAGTGATTCTTCCAGTCCGAAGATATAGTGCATCATGTGGCCACAACTTATCTGGCCGTTGAGTGCTTTATTCCGAGTGTGTCGGCCAGTTCTAAGAAGTCAAGGTTATGATCATCAAATGTTCCTATAATTCATTTTCTGTCTTCTTGAGCAACACGTCTGTATCTAACTTGTGCTGTCATGACTGTAAGAAGATGAAGTTAATCTGTAGTATTGGTACACGTAGGCCTAACATGACATGTATGAGAGAAATGGGGCGTTACAGAACAACAAACTCGAGATATACATGGTCAAAAATATACTTTTACTGCTTAACAGTACGTGGATGAAACAACAAGTCACATAGAAATACGCGTTTAAATGTTATCACCTCTTCAAAAAAGAAATAACATGACGTTAATTTGAATGAATATGTTAGGAATTTGACTGCCCATACGCGAAATTGAATGACTGAAATACCCCTTTCGGCCAGTGTTGGCGAATTTGAATGTCTGAAGAGCACGTGCCAATTTGAATGCTCGTTTTACGAATTCGAAAGGCACATGTGCAAATTTCATTGATCGAAATGATAAATTGAACGACCAACTTGCAATTTTGAATGACAGAATGTGCAGTGACGAGGATTTTCGCTAAATTGAATGAACCTTTTATCAAATGGACTGACAAAAGTGCGAAATTGGCCGAGAAAACCTATACTTGATGCGTGTTTCCCCATACCAAAATCCCATAATCTAAATAGGGTAATATCAAAGATGAATACAATGTAAACAAGGAATGTTGAGGAATAGGAAATTTTAGTCTATTAATAACACCTATATTACGTGAAATTTTCTTGCAGACATTATCAATATGAAATTTCCAAGAGAGTTTGTTATCAACTGTAATGCCGAGACACTTTATATGAGAAATATTTTAAGGCGGTATATGATAATAAAATTATTACACGTTTTTTTTTTCTTTTTATTTGTATCATACTGCTAGGAGCTATGTATTGCATATATCATGTATTGATGGTAGAGGAGGTTTGTGTAGATGAGTGTGCTGTACTCTACTGTACCACTGTGGACACATGTACATCAATATACATGTATATATCACTATTTATCCATGTATCCCAAGTTTTGTACCATTATCTTTTTTGAAGATATAGGATATACATGTAGTATACATAGATATGCTGTTTTTTATCTAAAGGCCTGACATTACAACGGTGTAGTTTCCTAAGTAGACAATATTTGCATTTTGGATACAGGGGTCTAATCTGGCATTTTCTGGTGATGTACAAGTTTGGTTTGTGTGTTTTTAATATGACAGGTTTGGACTTTTCAGGATATTTGATATATCGGTATATAGGAAAGTACATGTTTTTCTACACATGTGCATGTTTTATACACACACTCACACACACACACACACACACACGCGCGCATACACACACACGGGCACGAAACATAAACACACACATACTTAGTTTTTTAGGGGATGATATTTACATATTGGAATATAGGGGTATAATAATCTGTCAATTTTTTGGTAATGTAAAAGTACTGGTTTGTATGTTTATATTGTACTTTATATCCCATTTTTGGCAGCAGTAATGGATTTTAACATACTGTACGTGCTGTGTACATGTACATTTCCTTTATCTCCTTTACCAATGTATAGACATGTTTGAATAACATCCCTGCAAATGTAGTGTACTGTGCATTTTCTCTCAATTGATGCAGACATGTGCGCACATGTTTCGGGACATGGAAACGGGAAATTTGATTTAGGGTGTGTAAGTGTGTGTCTACGTTGTCTGTCTGGGTATGTGTATGTGGTATGCTTTTGCAGTGAGTGGATATGTGTCGGTGTTTTGGGTGCGCGGCCGCACACTGACGCTGTGGATGTGGATATGTGTAGGGGTATGTACAGCCGTGGAGCTACTATATACCAGTACCCCTATGGTTCAGCTGTACACTTGTGATGTGGGCGTGTATGAGACGTGTGTAGGTGCGGGTGTGTATGTGTGTGTGTGCGTTTGTGTGCTTGTGTGTGTGTGTGTGTGTGTGTGTGTGTGTGAGTGTGCGGGTGTGTATGGGTTTGCGTGTATTGTTTTTGAGTGTTGGGTGGGTGGGGTCCCGAGCCATGCGTTCTTTAAGCTTTCATTAACTGAGGTTACTGAGATAAATTGCCGGAACCAGAATCTCCTGTACACGTGTTATAAGACACAAGTCATGTACATGTGCAGGGACCAAGGGCAATATTTTGATTATTGTATACTTTGTATAGTGTTACGTTACTTGTCTTTCAGTTATGTATACATACATTTATTTTTCCTTTAAATGTGAAATTTTAAATGAAGATTGTTGTGAAGATTTTTATGCCTTTGTGCATGACAATAAATGAATTTAATTGAATTGAATTCAAACACTTTCTAAGACAGCGTCTGTTACGGTCTTAAAGTGTAACTTGGTCTTAAAGTGTAACTCGATGCCTAGGCTTCTGAAAATGTGTCAGTCGCATATCGAGCTCCACCTGTGGTTGTGGATGTCATTATGAGCCCGTTGTTTCTGTCGTCTGCTCACTCACCACCCGTGGTTTTGAGTACGTTATCAGCCAGTTCTTTTGTCGTTTACTCGCTCGCTATAAAAATTGCACCTTGAAAGATTCGAGAATGAATTGCAGAGTATTGTTATTGTGGTGTTTGTTCCTGTTTTCATCACCATTTGAGTATCAATATCAACCACGTCCAGGCATGCAGAGAGAGATGATGATTTTCAAAAAGCGGTTGAAAATTCCTCCCCCTCCCCGTCCCCCTTCCCCTATCAGGGCACGCCTAGATACCGCCATAATCAAACATGAAACTTCAGTCATTAATGTTTTCATAGCACTTAGCTCTATCATATGTGACCCGCTACAACAAAATGATCCTAAAGTCGGGCGAGGTCGATTATTTGAAAATTGCATGATATAATCCCCTAATCTTTCTGCTTTAAATTGATACATAACACATTTTATAAAAATAGTCGGCTGCGGAGATATCGATGTTTAAAAGAGAGCATGTCGAGACGTCTGGAAAATCACTGTTTCGAGAAAAGTGCCCTAAAAGTCTTCCTTTCGACGCAATCGCGATCAAGGGACACGCAAGTCAGTTTTCACCTCCGGACAATAGAAGGTAAGCCCTAGCAACCCCCGAAGAGTTCATTCAAGCACATCAGCGTCGGCGGTCTCCTCACCAACCAATCAGTGACCAGGATGTGAGAAGCGGCTGAGCATAGCGCACCCCGCCCGCACGCACCAGTCGACTGGGCAGTGTGCGAGCTTCACGCTTCGGTTAGCAGCAAGCAGCAAACTGACCAATGAGATCACTCTGGTCGTTGTTAGGGGCGGAACCTATCTGTGGCGCTCAATCCAAATTTTCGAACCAGTTTCTGCTTCGTTGAAACGCAAAAAAAACATGGGTCAGAAAAACCCTATTTTTCTATCTTTCCTTTGATCATTTTGCTTCAAAATTTCGACAGATGATAGAAGACATGTTAGACTCCAATAATATATGAAGATCAGAAAATCGTAACTTTTGACCAATTTAAATGCTCTGACTTCAAACTCGATTTTCACGGCTTCGACCGTGCGCGACTTTAGGACCTTTTTGTTGTAGCGGGTCACATATTATTACGTTCTAATCAAGAAGATAAAGAGAAAATCCAGAGCTTAGGGACTCTGAGGCTTCAACAACCCCCCCCCCCCCGCGCCCAGGAAGGTTGGGGGAGTGGGTAGCTCATTTAAATGAATATAAATGTAAGATCTCATCAAATTAAAGATGTTATCTGCCAAGTTTGGTGAAAATCTGTTTGGGGGTTTTAAAGAAAATGAAAATGGCAAAGATTCATGGGCAGCCATTTTCATAGACTCCCAGTTCATCGTTATTGTACCATCGGTAATACCGATGATTTAAACAAAACAACATTCCCTGGCAGCGTTTGTACATTTCCCGTCAAAAGTTGAATGTTTATAAATTTCCCGGCCCCACAAATCCCGGCTCCACACGGGGTCCTTCTCACAATAAGACCCCGCAAAATTGTATCAATCGCTTGATATAAAAAAAAAGTGCACATAAGCGATTGGAAATTTGTATTTCTAAGTTTATACTTTATTTTCTCTCACCTCATTCTAATCAACACATTCTTTTTCAACTCAAGCACCTTTTCGCTATTCTTTCACACAATTTAGAATGATACAATCTCGTTATGCTTCGCCCGTTCATTTTGGGCATCCAATTTAACATGTTCTATTTTGGGCATCCAATTTAACATGTTCTATATGGAGTCACTTTAGCAGACATGTTTATGCTTTGGTTCTTTCTTTATTTTCTTTCATCACAGTTATTGTTTTGTGAGCATCATAACATTTAATATTTTCGTATTCATGTTAGAGATTTAGACAACATTTTTTTTTTTTCAATGTGCTAATTGAGTCTCCCAGTCCGAAGATAGAGAATTTGGCCACAACTTATCTGACCGTTGACGCTTTATTCTTAGTGTGTCGGCCAGTTCTATTGGTAGTCAAGGTTATGATCCTCAGATGATTTTATTTTTTTTCTGTCTTCTTGAGATATACGTCTGTATCTAATTTGTGCTGTTATGACTGTATCCAAGAAGGTGAAGTGAGTCTGCAGGTACTGGTACATGTAGGCCCTAATGATATTGACAGAAAAGGGGTGTTAAAGAACAACAAACTGGAGTTGTATAGGGTAAAAAATATGATACTTTTACAATGCGTGAATGAAACAAAAAGTCACATTGAAATACACATGTTTATATGTTTCACCTTTTCAAAACAGAAAAAGCATGATGTAAATTTGAATGAATTACATATTTGAAATTTGACTGCACATTCGCGCAAGTGAATGACTCATATACCCTTTTCGGTCAGTGATGGCGAATTTGAATGAACGTACAGTACCAATTTGAATACCGTTTTTACGAATTCGAAAGTCACATACTTATATGTGCAAATTTTAGTGATCAAAATGCTGACTTGAACGCACAAGTTGCAATTTTTAAAGACAGACTGTGCGATAACGAGAGTTTTTGTAAATTGAATGAGCCTTTATAAAATGCACTTTTTTTTTTTTTTAGAAATAGATAGGGCCTACACAGGGGAAAAAAAAGATCAGCAAATCCACATTGACAGCCTCGAACACGTACAGAATGATGTTACCCTTAACATGCGTGAGTAGCGAGTCGAGGGAATGTGTACTATTTAAAAAAAAAATGATTTTTTTTTGTGGAATTCTCTTTACATTTTCCATACATCGTTCTACACAGGTGACATCATACACTTTAGTAGTCTTCTCATCCAGCAATGACTGTGTGGGCACTGCAAGAATGAACGGATTGTTCGATTTTTCCTCAAACTCTCGCTGATGACAGTGTGAATTCTACAGTATTAATTGCTGCATTCACTCAATCCTTATGTATATGAAGGTAAACTTGTCCTTTAAATTTATCATACCCAAGACATCCATTGATGCAATTAAGTACTCATTCTTTCCAAGGACAATTTAGATCTGGAACTGTCTACCTAGGTGGTGCATGTCACGACCTTGACAGTATTTAGAGAGGCTGCTGTTCCCTCTATTACGTCCTTGCAACCTTCTTCTTGATACCTCGTCCTTTAAAAAAAAAAAGAGATGTATTCAGATTTTACTCGCACAGCGCACACTTTTATTGTAAAAAGAGATCATCACTGTACAGCACCTCCCGACAGCACGCAAGTGTAGTTCATCCCAGTATAGCTTCTTGGAGCTGCAAAAGGGATTACAGTATCAAGTATGAAGTATCAAGTAACCAAGGAGGTTAAGAGTATATAGGAGTTCAAACTTGCTGTAATTCTTCAAACAGATTTCTATTGATGTACAAAAGAATTTCACAGGTGTATTTGGGCCTTTGATGATCGATAATCGATGCTGCAGTCTTGCTGATCAATCTGACGATTATTTGAATGTTAACATAGTATTGGCTAAATTTTGTTTGTTTATTTATTGAATGAAATGAAATCTCACTTATTGATAAAGCATATAAATCAAAAGTCAAGCCAGTCAAGAGATTTGCGCAAAAGTGTAAATCAGAGCTATGTCATGTGAAGTGTTTAAAACTGTTCCATCCTAAAAAGCCGTTCTTTTCACTTTTCAGCTTAATTCCCACAAATAAAAATGATATGGAATAATCTTCAAGGATAATTCTTTATCGATAGATATATCAGATTAGTGCCCATGCATGCCCAGTCGAGTAATTTTCACTTTTATTTGCAGAGTTTTTGCACAATTTCCATTCCCGCAATCTTATGCCTTTACCATTACATATCACCTTTCTTTTATAAGTAGGGAAAGCGAAAAGTATTTAGCATCACAAAGACATATCTTCCCTAGAAAGGATAGCTGGTGATTATACAATAGTGCACGAGTCAAAACATTGTCTTCCTATCAGTTATCGGTATACCTCATGGTATTACACAGCTGCAGCTGAGCGGTTTACCAATTAAAAAAAAAGTAATTCAACATGGCAAAACTTATAAATAATCGGGTAATTATATAGGGGTTATGACGTTGATAGCCTCTTCTGAACAGGAAAAGGGGAGGTAGAAGGAGAGAAGAAAGAAAAAAAAAAGGCTTAAGTAGAGAGAGAGAGAGAGAGAGAGAGCGAGAGGGAGAGAGGGAGAATGAGGAAACGTAAAAGAATGAAGAGGCATGATAAATTATCGTTCCTTACAACCAGATACTTGTTGCAGTCGTCTTAACAATTCAAAACAACTTCCGTTGATTTAGAATTCAAAAGCCTTGAAAGGTAAGGGATTGTACTATTCTTGAAAAGCTTTAAAGGTACTAGCCCACATTTGCAAACCCAGGAAAATCAAAACTGCATAAAACAGGTCCAATATGACTTCAAGTACAAGTTATAACAGTAACATACCTCACCTGTTGCTCTTTGTCTATACCATTCGATAAAAGAGAGAAAATCATCGTTTTAAAATCAATTTTCAAACCGGGTCAACCCGACCCAAAATCAAATTACGAGCGCGGGCTAGCTACGCACATTAACTTACGCATGTATCGCATGCATGTAGTACGTGCGTGGACCGGAGCTATAGCAAGCGTTTTTATACGCATGCATACGGTGCATTTTCATTTATTTTTATGAAAGTAATGGACTAATTGGAACGAAATTTTGCACAGGTGTTACTGCAATCATACCCAAACTCCATGCTAACTATGAGACCAATTGCTGCAGGTTTACAAATGTGGGCTAATACCTTTAATAGTGCCACATCTTTTCTCCATGCATGTTTGGTTAGTCTTAGTTTCCAACAGGACGCATTCAGTACAAAACAATTCTGGAAGTATATTGATTTCGCAGGCCAGGTTTCCTGACCTGCCACGTTTTCAAGCATTCGTTTATAGTGGCAGTCCTTCAGAATATTTTCTTTGGTAATTACTTACCTTATGTACCCTACGGTAAAGTACTTGATAATACGATATATTTTGGTAATAGAATTAATGTTCTCATATCATTTATTTTTTCCATTAAATCATGAACATTGTAATTTGATGTTTTCTAAGATATTGCTGAAAAGAATTTTGATTCATGTACAAAATTATGTTGAAGAAAATAAATCAGACAAACAACTTAATACAATATAAAAAGTCGTTATAGCTTAGTTCTTTTTATTGCCGTTTGTGCTCTTGTTGTTGTTGTTCTTGTTCTCTTGCTTTTTATGTATTTAACATTTTATAACTCAGTCTGCATCACTCTCCCTATATCATATTCTGTATGGCATCTTGTATGGCAAGTATGGCATCTTGTCATAGTATTGTCCGTGCTCGTGTGTCTATGTGGTGTGCTGTGTTGTGTAGTAATTGTGTTCATTCCTTAGTTCTTTCTTTAAGGGTAAAATCAAGACAGTTTTTTTTTTTTTTTTGGGGGGGGGGGACAGTTCTTTTTTATTAAGGGTAAAGTCAAGACAGTTTTTTTTTTCGTTGTTTCAGCAAAACCAGAATTAAAATTAGACAGTTTAAGGGATTTCAACGTTTCACGTACATGCATGTTTTCACCAAATTTACGCAGTACACATTTGCGTCGCCATAATGGTCCCAACAACGTCAATCAAACTCAAAAAGGAGATGTTATAACGGTGTCCTATATCGTTTTATCACAGTTCTAGCTATGCAATGGCGTTAACAAGGTGTTAACAATTCAGGAGCCATCTTATTCGTCTTGGCTTAGAATCAAAATGAAAGAGGAAATGTGAAGATTTGTATACAGATCAACGAAGACTCAAGCTGACGACGTCATCACTTAAAGTTGCATTTTGAGGTTGCAACAGATGTCCCCCTTTCGTGAAAATGTCATGATTTGATAGTTCTGTGAAGTTTTATTATTAAGTATCTTATTTTGTCGCTTTGAGTGTAGGATTCAGAGAAGAGTTCACAGATTTGAGTCTCTTTGTAATGTAATGTAGATTGTAAGGTTTGACCAGTTTAGATGCGTACAAGGGCTATGATCATACGTTTGTATTAGTCCTGTACTGTTTCCTACACGTGAAAAATTCTCCTCTGTGGGTGTACGTGTGCACGAGAGTGAAAGAGTAGTCACATGTGCAGGTACTTTCTTCCCGGATGCCCGGTTCTATTTCCTGGTAGGCACCTATTATTCCATGCAGGCTGGAAGGCACCCAACCTTGCTTTTTTGATATATACAATGGTTTTTGATGGTTTCTTGTCAATTCGAAGAAAATTCCACAAAAATTCATTTTTCATGAAAATTACAAATTCCATCAACTTGATACTGACATATGTTAAGGGTAGCAATTATTCCTCCTGCTTTCTGAAAGCAGCTAGTCAAGTGCTCTTTCATAATGCTAGAAAAGTGAATTTTTGTGGAATTTTCTTTATAGTTTCTTTGTATTGTTTTCCACTCACACGTCATAACCTCTAGTAGTCTCCTCATCCAGCGGTTCCAACACCACAACTTTAAAAATTCTTAACTTTTGCATCGATTGTCCGATTTTCTTCAAACTTTCACTGATGTGTTCTACTAATGTTGCTGCTTTCACTCAATCCACATTACTCTTTGGGTTTGCGTTCCCTTTAATGATTTTGGTATCATGGTCTTCTGCGGAAGATGCTCTTTCTGATGATGTCAGAAAATATATCACTTTTAGAACGCAAGGTACTGAAAATCCACCGTTCCGCTTTTTTTGGGGACACCCGGTATAGAGGGCCTACATGTATATTTGAGCATTTGATATTCATAAACCTCACGATGTTTAACACAATTTCTCATATATTTCATTTTGTCTCAACAACGAATATAAGTTCACTAAACATCTGGCAAGAAATCAATATACCATCATATTCTACATGCAGGTTGAATATAAAAATGTAATACTAACACAATATATTAAGAAGCCTAGATGCATATCAAATAATGCTGAAAATGGAGGGGAAGCTAGAAAGCAAAGCTTCTAATATGTATTCCCCTAAAACCATATCAACAAAGTACAGAAAAATCCTATACAGTAAGTGCAGAGATACATGGTTGCAGACAAAAACACATCGGACAATAATGACAAAACTAAAAACCCTTTACATTGTAGATTTTTTTTTTTCCTGCAAGGAGTTGGGGGTGGGGAAGGGAGGAGTCCTGAGGCGAGTTTGAAATGGATCATAACCTCCATAACTTTGATGTGATATGATTTAGAAGTACCGCCTTGATATTATGGAGCACACTTGATTTTCTTCTTGAATTAAAACAACAAAAACTGTTGAATGCATAAACGAAACTGTCCAAATGCAATACCGTACAAACTATTCATTAAACAACATCAACCAAGGAGCAATGTGAGATACCTCTTTCAGTTCTCTCATAGTTCCCAGGTGTTGATGATATACATTTTGACATCATGATCTCATTCAGTCTTTACTTAAAAATAAAATCTTTTTTTTTTATTGTCAGTGAAGAACCCTTTAATTGGATGTTTGGCAGCAGGCGACATCAGCCCCAAATTTGCAGAATTCTCAGGCTAAAGATGCATATTAGTCCTGCAACTGCTTTAATTACAACCACATCTGGTGATGTTCAACACTTCCTCAGGGGTCAGAGGGCGATTATTTGCCATAGAAACAGAATGAGACATGAAGACTTGCTTGATCACCACCCGTTGAAGCCATGCCATATGGCTTTGTTGCCAGGCCAGAGACAGTTGTAGGTAACTTGGGTGGTATCAGAGATGACATCAGACCAGCATCTGCAGCAACCTGTTTTGGGGTCAAAGCTTTCAAGTTATGGGAGGGAAATCTAGGCTTGTGGGATTTCAGACGCATTGATGGCAGGTTGTTCAAGGGGGCATTTCATGAAGCGTTTTGTCAGATCTTTTCTTTTTGACAAACTGTTATAAGCTACTAAAATCCTTGCATCTGATTGGCTGAGAGCAAATTTGTCAGACAAAACGCTTCATGAAATGCCCCCATGCTATCGTGTTTAGAAGGTCAGGGTATGCGTTGACGGCACTGGTGACACTTGCCATCCTTACCTTCCAGCGTGAGGGAGAGTGATCGAGTGCCAGTGAAGGAGGGTAGACTTCCTTAGCCTATGCTTGGAAGGCTTGACACAGAGGGCTACCTTCAACATAGCGTTGGCAAGATGGTTAATAAGATGGAAGACATGGGTCTGATGATAATCTTATAAAGGTTAGGGCAAAGTCTCCAGAAGGTGAAGTACTCCTCTATTGTCTTGAGATGGGTCAGTACTCGGCTGATGTCATCCAAGGACTTTCTATGAGACGTGAATGTTATGTCACAATGTATATGTTAAAAAGAGCTCTAGTGGAGTTAGTTTACAGCCACCATTAAGGAGGCCATCATCCAGAGTCCTAACACAGCTGGTCCTGTTACCTAGAGCAATCCTGAAGCTACAAGTGCTGAAGATTAAAGACAAGCAGTGTGAAGTTGTTATAAAACTGCTTTCAGAATGAGGCAGCACTGTACAGATCTCAGAGTCTCCCTTGACGTCATATACGCAAACACATTCACAAAATGGTGGTAAAATTCATCTACCATATATTATAATTCATCTGGGTTAACATGAAAAACTTTTGGGCATTGTTTCATTTCAGAGATTTGACGACAGGAAGTGAGGTGGTCCCTTTTTTCCACTTTCCCCTGCCTCATGTTCTTTCTCGGATGAGGGGACTGAAAAGTTTGCATAATATCGCTTTTAGATAATGTAGAACAGGACAGGTAATTGGAAATTTCATTTGTGTCATCATCTAGGATTCAGCCTTTTAATTCAATAAATCAGAGTGAATATTATGTTGAACAGCTCAAGGCAAGTAAGTATCAAAATGTTCACATCTAATAATTCCTGATAAAGAATCTTGATGTTGGCGTCAATTCAAGCTTTGGTGGATATTTCCAAATTCCTAGGGAAAAATTCAGATTGAGGTACCAAATTTGGATGTTTGCATCAAAACAGTGTACCTGAGTGACAGAAAAAAATGAAAATTTGTTTATTTCCATGTACACTTTGCCGATCATATTGTGCAGGGGTATATAAGTGGCATCCATTTTGAAGTTTTGTATTAAGAAGAATATAATATGCCTAAAAACAATAAATTGTCTGTTTGTTTGCTTGTTTGTTTGCTTATTTTGCTAGTGGCACTCATCAGATTTGTATTGCACATGCAAAACTTGATAAAACGTAGGTATGTGACTGAAAATTCGTTTTCTATTTCTATGCATATTTTTTGCCATTCATATAGCACGTGAGTGTAGGAGTGGCGGCCATTTTGAATTGAAAATAAGTTTTAAATTCTAAATGTACCTCTTCAAATGAAAAATTTCTTGCATGTGCAAGTAGGATTACTCAAGGAAAAAAAAAAAAACTTTGATGGAATAATTGGTCATAAAATTGACATAACTGGGATTGTCATTGCCAAATTAGCATATCTGGCGGCCATTTTGGATTTTTGCATTTTGCCGAAAATGCCCAAGGTTACGCGAGTGGCATCAATCGGATTTTGGAATCAGCACCCTCGAATTGACAAGAAACCATCAAAAAACATTGTATATATAAAAAAACAAGGTTAGGTGCACTTTCTATGGAGCCTAGCTTGGACTATATGTGACCGTGCACCTCAAAACGAACATAAAGTCGCACACACTGATTTTGCGTGAGGACTGAAAATAAGTGAAGTGGGTCAACCCAGCCGAAATTGACTTTTTCATATTTTCTGAAAAGAGGGTCTTCTTTGACATTATGCTAATATTTGGTATTATAAAACGGGCAGGAAAGTGTGTTTTCTTAGCAGTTTATCTCAAACATTTTTGGTAGAATAGTGTGATTAGGCGTGTCTTTAGAATCCCTTTTTCATTTCCTGAAAACCTTGTCCACACTCTTCACTTTCAACTCTAATAACTTTTGAACGGATAGTGCTACTGCTTTGAAAGTTGGCATTAGTTATGGACAGAATGTGTTAATGAGGCATGATTAATTTCAGTTTAATCTGATAATTCCTTCATTGTTGTTACTCTGGTGGTTTACTTCCTGTTTTTGTCCCATTCATCGCACAGCCAGCACGGTTTGGTAAAGATTAAGCGCTTGAATAGACACTGTACTTCAAATCCTCTTTTCTTAGTTCACACTTTTCCTGAGTTTGTGCTTTCTTTCGAATATTTAGATAGGTTAGGATAGTCCATTTGATTTGAGTTATACATGATTTTAAAGCTTAAAGTCTGCTCTTTCAGATTATGGTCTTAACTAAAAATTCATGTCTGGCGACTTTTTGTTTGTTTTGAGGTGCAGGGTCACATATGGCAATCATAAACTTCGACTCGTTCGTAACAGCTCACCCTAATGTATCCATACTTGGGGGTGCCCTCATAAAATTCGATAGTACCATTGGATATGGAGGCTATCATAACACGTAAACAAAGTGTGCAGTTTGGCTCCTGTCACGCAGTGTAATGGCTCGGTCACGAATAAAAATTAAGAACTGCTACGAACGCCGTACGAATGATTTTTAGACAATTTCGTAAGATCTTCTTAAGAAGTCCGTACGAAACCAGCGTTTGTAGACCGTTCGTAGACCGTTCTTAAGTTCTTAGCCTGGTCGATGGTCTTGTCCAAGATTTTTTTTTTTTCATTTCGCAAGATTTTTTAGGGTCGAGAGACAATTATTCTAGAAGCCTTAGATACTCATTATTTTATTCTGGCCCCGTCGCACAGTGGGCCAGAGAGATACCAAAGTGGGCCAAAAGTCATTTTTGGCACTTGCGATTTTTTAATTTTTGACATGCGCTCTTGAGAGGAAATACTTTAAAGAATATTTCATTAAAATATTTAAAATTTCTTAATAAGCATAACATTATTTCTAATAATCAGTTTGGTTTCCGGCAAGAGCACAACACATCTCATGTAGTCTTTACTTTCTTAGATAAAGTCTCCAAGGCCATTGATAAATTTCATCATACTATAGGTGTGTTCCGGACTTCTCCAAGGCCTTCGATACCATTGACTACAAAATACTCCTTTACAAATGAAGAGTTTGTTCGCAAAAACCGATAAGTCCATTTTTGAAGATTTTGAAGTACGGTCTCTGTCTATAGTACAAAATAATACCTTTTAAATGTTAAATGATATATTGGTCACTTCATATAAAGGAACATTTTTGAAGTTATGGTCAAAAGAAGCAAAAATTTTCTTATTATTCTCTTTATTTTTCTTGACCTTTAATCGCAAATATCTCCATTTGGCAAGTATGGACTTATCGGTTTTTGCGAACAAACTCGTCAAATTATCCCATTATGGTATCCGAGGCATGGCCTTGGAGTGGTTCAGTACCTTACCAATCGCAAACAATTTGTTTATATAAATGGTCATAAATCTGTTATGCATGATATCACTTGTGGTGTACCGCAAGGAAGTTTACTTGGTCCACTTTTATTTGTTCTTTACATCAATGATATTGAAAATTCATCAAGTATTCTTTCCCTTTTATTATTTGCTGATGATACAAATGTGACCCGCTACAACAAAATGATCCTAAAGTCGCGTGAGGTCGATTATTTGAAAATTGCATGATATAATCCCCTAATCTTTCTGCTTTAAATTGATATATAACACATTTTATAAAAATAATTGGCTGCGGGGATATCAATGTTTAAAAGAGAGCATGTCGAGACGTCTGGAAAATCACAGTTTCGAGAAAAGCGCCCTAAAAGTCTTCCTTTCAACGCAATCGCGGTCAAGGGACACGCAAGTCAGTTTTCACCTCTGGACAATAGAAGGTAAGCCCTAGCAACCCCCGAAGAGTTCACTCAAGCACATCAGCGTCGGCGGTCTCCTCACCAACCAATCAGTGACCAGGATGTGAGAAGCGGCTGAGCATAGCGCACCCCGCCCGCACGCACCAGTCGACTGGGCAGTGTGCGAGCTTCACGCTTCGGTTAGCAGCAAGCAGCAAACTGACCAATGAGATCACTCTGGTCGTTGTTAGGGGCGGAACCTATCTGTGGCGCTCAATCCAAATTTTGGAACCAGTTTCTGCTTCGTTGAAACGCCAAAAAACATGGCTCAGAAAAACGCTATTATTTTATCTTTCCTTTGATCATTTTGCTTCAAAATTTCGACAGATGATAGAAGACATGTTAGACTCCAATAATATATCAATATCAGAAAATCGTAAGTTTTGACCAATTTTAATGCTCTGACTTCAAACTCGATTTTCACGGCTTTGACCGTGCGCGACTTTAGGACCTTTTTGTTGTAGCGGGTCACAAATGTGTTCTTTTCTAGTCCTGATCCTGTGTTATTGATCGACACTATGAATATCGAGATAAAAAAGTTACTTTCCTGGACTAGAGCCAACAAATTGTCAATTAATCATCAAAAAACTAAATGTATGCTTTTCAGTAATTCTTTAGAAAAGTTATCTCAGAACATTTATTTGGATGATATAGTTGTAGAAGAAGTTTCTTCAATTAGATTTTTAGGTTTGATTCTTGACAACAAGCTCACCTGGAATTTGCATATTGATTCAGTTTGCCGTACAATTTCAAGAAATGTCGGCGTAATCAATAAAGTTAAATTCTATTTCCCCAACAATGTTTTATTAATGTTATATTAATCTTTAATTTTACCCTATATGAACTATGGCATTCTCGCCTGGGGCAACACTTACTCCTCATATTTAGAAAGAATATTATTATTGCAGAAAAAAGCTCTTCGTATTATTTGTAGAGAATCGTGGAGATGTCATACTAATTTTAAATTATATAAAAAAAATCAAGGATTTGTATTGTTTGAATCTAGGTCAGTTTATGTACAAATTGATAAATCATTCCCTTCCTTTTGCGTTTGACTCCATGTTTATTCAAAATAAAACTGTACATTCATACCCCACCAGAAAACCAATGAATTCCATTTACCACTGTTTAGGACGATTTTTGCAAAGACTATATGTGACCCTGCACCTCAAAACAAACAAAAAGTCGCCAGACATGAATTTTTTGTTAAGACCATATTCTGAAAGAGCAGACTTTAAGCTTTAAAATGATGTATAACTCAAATTAAATGGACTCTCTAACCTATCTAAATACTGAAAAGAAAGCACAAACTCAGGAAAAGTGTGAACTGAGAAAAGAGGCCCTGAAGTAGTGTCTATTCAAGCGCTTAATCTTTACCAAACCGTGCTGGCTATGCGATGAATGGGACAAAAAACAGGAAGTAAACCATCGGAGTAACAACAATGAAGGGATTATCACATTAAACTGAAATTAAGCATGCCTCATCAAAACGTTATGTCCATAGTTGATGTCAACTTTCAAAGCAGTAGCACTATCCTTTCAAAAGTTATTAGAGTTGAAAGTGAAGAGTATGGACAAGGTTTTTCAGAAATGAAAAGGGGATTCTAAAGACACACCTAATCACACTACTCTACCAAAAATGATAAACTGCTAAAAAACACACTTTCCTGCCCGTTTTATGATACCAAATTTTAGCATAATGTAAAAGAAGACCCGCTCTTTCAGAAAATATGAAAAAGTCAAGTTCGGCTAGGTTGACCCATTTCACTTATTTTCAGTCCTCATGCAAAATCAGTGTGTGCGACTTTATGTTCGTTTTGAGGTGCACGGTCACATATTCTCTTTCGCTGGACCTAAATTCTGGAATTCCCTTGACAGCAGCATAAAAGAATTTCTAAGTTTCAACACTTTTACTTTCAAATTAAAGAAAATGTTTGTTAATTCTTACATCACTTGGGATTTGCATTTCGAAATCTCCTTACTGATTTCTTTGCTGTTAATGTCTTTACTTTGTTTAATTTATTTCATAACCGCTATAATATATCACTCGTAGATAGTCCACTTCTCGGTAAGACCAAAGTCTCATGTGCCCTGGCATCGACCCTTGAACTCTTCCTCCTTTGCCCTTTCCTCTGTCTTCCTCTGTCTTCCTGTCCCCTTCTGGCCTCTGACCTCCTGTTTATTCTTTCCACGCGTATGTAAGAGAGCAGCTTTGTTTCTGTCTGTGTGTGCATTTTTGTGCTTACTCGTTTTATGTTCTGTTTCCCGAGGATTATGTAAAATTGTCTCGTTGCATTATTACTATAATTTTCACGACTCACGAGGGGTCTGCATTCTACAAGCTTGGCTGTTTAGCAGCCCCCTCCATTTCCGACCTTTTCTTCGTTTTGATTCAGACACATTTTGTTCATGTATTTCTTCAACTAGTATGTTTATTGATTCATGTAAACAAATGACGTATATCTATATTTCATTTTGGAAATGTAAAAGTTACATTGTACTTAATTTGTTTATATGATATTGTCATATTATATGCTTTGGCCGGAAATTAAATAAAAATGAAATGAAATGAAATAAGAGAAGTGAATTTTAGCGTTCCACAAGGAAGTTTATTAGGGCCACTATTATTTATTGTTTATATCAATGATTTTTGCCAGGCATCCGATGTACTATCCTTTATCCATTTTGCTGACGATACCAGTGTGTTTTTTGCCCACAATGATGTTAATTTTCTTGTTCAAAAAGTCAATACTGAATTACAAAAAGTGAATAATTGGGTAAGAGCCAATAAATTATCATTGAATACCCAAAAAACGAAATATATGATTTTTAGTAATACTGTTGACATTTTGAGTACAGCTATAGTTTTGAATGCTTTTCATTTAGAACAAGTTTCACATTTTAAATTCCTTGGAATTATTGTTGACGACAAACTTTCCTGGAAGTTACATATTGATTATGTATCCAACATAATCTCACGTAATATAGGTGTTATAAATAGAATTGAATTGTATATCCCACAAAAATCATTACTTATGTTATTTTCGTCACTGATATTGCCATATCTTAATTATGGTGTTTTAGTTTGGGGCAACACTCACCAGAGCCTACTGGATAGAGTGTTCCTTCTACAAAAGAAAGCTCTCCGTGTCATCAGTTATCCTTTCATACCCTCCCACTCAGATATGTTATTTGCCGCAAATAAGCTGCTAAAAATTAAAGATTTGTATTTATTTAATTTGGGGCAATTTATGTATACGTACAGCAACAACTCACTCCCCTCCATTTTCGATTCTATGTTTCAAAGAAATCAATCATTCCATGACTATCCCACTCGACGTTCCAATGAATTTCACTTACCTCTCTTACGAACGATTCTCGCTAAGAACACACTTATTTATACTGGCCCAACATAATGGAATTTTCTGAATAATGACATACGAAATTCACCTTCTATATTTTCATTTAAAAGGAGATTAAAGTTGTTTCTATTGCAATGTTATGTTCCTACAGAAGTGAATCAGCCTGTTGGCTCATTTTAATTTTTTCCGAAGAATTTTGATTACCAATAATATACTCTCACATATTTTCTCGTCCCTGTTGTCCTGAGACTCTTACTGAGTAGATTCAATTCTACTTGTAGTACCTCCGCATCTATTTCTTTCTATTTTTCCATATTTATGTATCCCTTCCTCGCATCCCAATATTTTTTCGACATAGTTCTGTCGAGGATCGCTGGATCTGTTTTTCCTTTCTGTCCGCTGTATTGTCTTCCTATTATGTCAACCTTGTCTCGTTCTGTCTTGTATTGAAGTCCCCTTTCACAAGTTTTGTCGTCTCAGTCTCGTTTAATGTTCATTCGCCTGTGTATGTGTGTCTGTCCGTTACTCTGTCTTCTTATTGGGCTTCCAGACCTTTTTTTTTTTTTAAATCTGACTTTATTCCCGATCTTTTTTCCCCTTTTTGCATCAGTTCATTTTCTATTGACATTCTGTACCTGAGGGGCCCACATTCTACAAGCATTGCCTTTTTAGTGGGTCCCTCCATTTTTCGATATTTTGTATCTATATCACTTCAGTCAATTTTCATTACAACATTATTTGTTACCCCAAGGTTCCACAATTATGTTCTCTTTTCAATTTTACTTTGTTTTGATTATTTAACCTTATTCTCTGTTACCAATGAAAGTGAAATGCTTATGTTCTTTTCGAAAATGAAATAAAGTTTGAATTGAATTGAAAAATAAAATGAAATGAAATCAGATTTGTACATTAAAGGGGTATATCTCCTACCTGAAGTAGCAAAATACAACATTTTAAGAGTTTCAAAGCAAATTGCAACCTCTTTAATAGATAAGTAATTTCAACATGTAGTTTTTGAGATATCAACCTGTAATTTCTCCCACATATTTCTCAGAGTTTATTTTATGTTACGAATGCCGTAAAAATGCAAAGAAACTTAATCTTCATGAATATTTTACGGTAAATATCCTTGAAAAGAGGCTAATTATTTGACTTTTTAATATAACCAAATGAAAAGTTTAGATTTCCACGGATTTCCAACTCAATTCTATTACCACCACATTTCCTGATGTCTCAGCTTTAACCTGATACCAGATTTGGCTGCCAACTTTTGCCACTTTTTGTGTTAGAGCCGATTTTCCTCGGCACATTACGTCTATTTTGGACCTGGCAGCCGCTTAAAAATTTTGTTATCATACGGCGCCGCATGAGGGCGGCATTATTTTTTAATTTATTATTTTTTTTTTCTTTTACGTTAAAGGCCCAGAAACATGATTGACACTGAATAAGAGGTAAACAGAGTTATAAAATATATTTATAGGGCCAGTCCGGCACCTAAAAGACCCCTCTTGCAAAGATAAAAGAGTACATAGTTGCAGATAGCCAAGGCCATAATGAATGATAGCCATATTGTCCATATTGTCATAGCCACTACTGTAAACAAGCTCCCTCTGCGATACATACTGTATGGACACCTAAACACTTCGATCCTACTCTTGACATATGCAGATAGAACGTTATACACCAAAACACTAGATGTTATTCTCATCGGTTACTCTTTGGAAGCAAAGTCTGTTGCTTTCCGGTCGCTCACCAAAGTGTATCGGATCGCAGTCTGATGTGATTGGCGATAGTGTCGGTCGACCATCAGGTCAGTGTCAGACATTGCTCGCGTGATCCTCATCGGACGACCTTGCCTCATCGGATCATGCCCGACCTGTCTGACATTGACCTGATAGGCGAACAATACAAGTCGGATTCATCAGACTGTGATCCCATACACTGTGTGGGTTGCCAGAAACAAACAAACAAAAACAAAAAATTGCTTCCGACGACTTATGAGAAAAAAAAAATCCTTGTGGAACGGGGGATGAATTTACAATTTCATATGATAGTGATTCCGATAGATTTTTCATTAAAAAATCTTTTATTATAGCTTTTTCAAGTAAACTTTCATACACGGCAGACTCATTGTTATTTGCTAAGTCATAACCTTTCATTTTCCTGATCAGTGACTTCACAATGTGTTATCTTTACAATAAAATTAGACAAAATGGTTTCTCGAGTGTTGCGCTTGTATGAATTGATATGGCACAGGCCTAAGGTTATAAAGTAGAGAGATTGATTTTATATCACACATTAACATGTCCTGCTAGAATAGAGTGAAGAAATTCACTCAAAAGTATATACAGCGTACATCATAAACTTATATTCTCACTAATTTACACGGACAACAGTATTATTTTGCAGTACGTGTGTATAATATGTGACCCTGCACCACAAAACAAACAAAAAGTCGCTTGACATGAATTTTTAGTTAAGACCATATTCTGAAAGAGCAGACTTTAAGCTTTAAAATGATGTCTAACCCAAATCAAATGGACTCTCCTAACCTATCTGAATATTGGAAAGAAAGCACAAACTCAGGAAAAGTGTGAACTGAGAAAAGAGGCTCTGAAGTACAGTGTCTATTCAAGCGCTTAATCTTTACCAAACCACGCTGGCTGTGCGATGAATGGAACAAAAAAACAGGAAGTAAACCACCAGAGTAACAACAATGAAGGGATTATCAGATTATACTGAAATTGAGCATGCCTTATTAACACATTCTGTCCATAATTACTGCCAACTTTCAAAGCAGTAGCACTATCCTTTCAAAAGTTATTAGAGTTGAAAGTGAAGAGTGTGTACAAGGTTTCTCAGAAATGAAAAAGGGACTCTAAAGACACACCTAATCACACTCTTCTACCAAATCTGTTCGAGATAAACTGCTGCAAAACACACTTTCCGCCCGTTTTATGATTCCAAATTTTAGCAAAATGTAAAAGAAGACCTGCTCTTTCAGAAAATATGAAAAAGTCAAGATCGGCTATGTTGACCCATTTCACTTATTTTCAGTCGTCACTCAAAATCAGTGTGTCCGACTTTATGTTCGTTTTGTGGTGCACGGTCACATATGGAACTTCCAGCATGAATTCAATTCTTTTAACGAAACCCGAATGTTTATACACTTTATGTGACATAATATGTAGGCATCTTGTATTCAATGGTAGTAGATAAGCAGTGTCAATGAGTGTGAAAAGATAAATCAACCCCTTTTCAAATTAATCTTTAAAGAAAAAAAAAACAGCCTAAGATTTGCATTGCTTTATTTGTCATTTACAGACAGAATTTTGGTACCCAATGAAAAATCAGCATCACAGTGACGTCATATGAGTTTGAAATTATGTTCAATCAATTCTACGCCCCAAACTACCCCTAGACACCAAATTTGGGTAAAAAGAAACCATGGAATATAATTTTGGCGCACTTTGAGCTCATTCTGGCCCACTGTGCGTCACCAGCCGGTAAATTCTGGAATTACATGACCTGACGTGACGTCACATCAGGCAATATAACAATTATGATTCTCGCTGCATTAGTCTCGCGACTACGTTATGGCCGATCACCAACATTATTTTATGTTGACCATTTGATATAATTAAAAGCTATTAAACGATAACTAAAGCATTGAAAGGGGTAGAGTTAAGGGCTGCTAGTTATCCCGAGTGTAGGTAATTCCTCAGTTCTTTTTGCAAAACAGTAATTTTGAATTTGCTTTCTTTCTCTTCCTCGCTCCAGTTTTCTATAACCTACTTTCTTTAGAGTAGTTATACTTTGAGGGGTACACATCAAACTATTGCTTTCTAGTAAACCCCTATACGTTCTTCGTTTAATGCATGTAATTAATCTGCAATAGGACAACATAAGTTTTGTTATTGCATTGCGTGACAAAATAAGTTCATGCCTTTATGTAGCTTATATTCGTTTATGATGACTATGTACTCATTCATAATAATGAATTCATTTATATTCTGTTGAAACGAATTAACTAAATTGAATTGAAACGATTGAATGCGCCTGATGATAAAAACTACCCTTTTTAAACGTTTTCAGGTAGGACCACACCCTGCATAATTTTTCTCTCTGTTTCTTTCTTTATTCTTTTCCTTTCTTTGTAACTGTATATTCCTCTGTGTGTGTGTGTGTGTGTGTGTGCGTGTGTGTTTTTGTAATCATTATTGACATATCGATTTTCCCCTTTACTTCTTTTTTTATTTTTATTTTTTTCGGTGAGATTATTTACCGCCGCGGTACGTATGCCAACACATTGGACTATGAAATGTGTGCGCGACGCGATGCACGCGACCGCATCCGCATCGCTCTGACACATTTTCAGGAGCCTAGGCATCGAGTTACACTTTAAGACCGTAACAAGCGTCACCAAAACAAATGTCCATATTCAAATTATCTAAGGTGATACTAAGAAGCATATATATGTATATATATATTTTTTTGATATTCAAAGACAATTTATTTGCTCGTATCCACTCACATAAATTTTGTAATTCAGAATTAACTGTCTGCACAAGAATATTTGGGTCTTCATGTGAGTAAAATACATTTGAATCGTCGGCAAAAAATATGAACGATAACACATTGGACGAAGCACAAAAATCATTAATGTAAACAATAAACAACAGCGGGCCCAATAAACTACCTTGTGGCACGCTACATTTAAGTTCTCTCATATCAGAGGTATGATTGTTTAGAAAAACATATCATTGTTTGCGATCAGCTAGATAACTCCTGAACCACTCCAAGGCCTTCCCACCTATACCATAATAAGACAACTTGTAGAGTAAGATATCATTGTTTACATTGCCGAAGGCCTTGGAAAAGTCCAGGAAGATTCCAATCAAATAAGAGTGATTGTCTGAAGCATGTGCTACTTTATCAACAAAATTTAACAAAGCGTGACAGGTGCTATGCTTTTCTTGAAACCCGAACTGCGAATTTTTAAAACCACCATACATTTTCAAAAAGAAATCATTGTTCATATAATTTTCCTTAAAATCTTTGACAAACAAGATAATAAAGAAATAGGCCTATAATTGCTAACATATAACTTATCTCCATTTCTAAATATGGGAATAACTTTAGCTATTTTCATTTGTTCCGGTTACACACCAATTAACATTGACAAATTAAAGAAAAATATGTGCCAGAGGACCCGTAACAGAAGATATAACACCTTTCAAAATTATATTGCTTATGTCATCATAACCTGAACTTTTTTTCTTTCAAACCAGATACAATATCAGTAACCTCATGCCTCGTGGTAGGAATAAACTAGAAATGTCGCTATGACGACTGATGCCTCCGCAATGATGCATGATTCTCCTAATAGGTATATAGTACAATGTCTTCACAATGTGTGATGACAGTTTCACATTACTGGCAAATTTTTAGTGGCAAAATATTGAAATGACAGGTTTGTCAGAAATATCTTGAATGCTCACTTTCCTTGAACTATGTTTGCTATAATTGTCTAAGAGTGCAGGTACACGTATTCGGGGAATTGAGGATTTTTACTTGACTTCTGACCGACCCTTTTATAAGTTTATGCATTGAGTAATTTTCAAGGTATAGAGAAAGAGTGTAAACGCAACACAAAATATACCTTTTTTTTTTCATTTAAACCTGGCCTTTGACCCTTAACCTTTTACCTTCTGGCTGGAAATTTCCCAAAGAATCTCCATTAGGTAATACATGTAATAAAACTAATAATGATAGCATTTCATATATACTAGCATATGAGGGAAATATTAAGATTTTGAGGAGTTGACCTTGACCTTTGACCCCCTGACTATTGACCCATGACCCTTAAATTCCCTAGATAATCCTTGCCAGTCAGTACATGCATATGTACCAAGTTCCATGAAGATACATTGAACCATTTGCGAGAAAAGTGAAATTGTACCATTTTTACCTAGCCTTTGACCTTATGACATGAAACTCTCTCTCTGGAGAATCTTTACGCAGTAGTACATATCTACACTAGTTTCAAGGAAATACCTTCGGGCATTGCATGCATAGACTTTTCCCCCGTATTATGGGGGAAAAGTAACATTTTTTTCATTTGACCTTGACCTTTTGACCTTTGACCTCCTGCCAATGTCACTAGAATCTACTCAACTAATTGCCCCATCATACATCATCCTTGGACCAAATTTGGTGAAAGCGGCTTCATCAAGTTTTTGAGTTATCATGTAAACAGATAAATTTTAGGATTTGACCTTGATCTTTGTCCTTTGACCGATTTCACTAAAAAAACTAATCAAGTAATTATCTTATCACACATCATCCTCGGACAAAGTTTGGTGAAATTTGCTTGATCCAGTCTTGAGTTATCGCGTAAACGGATACAATTTCATTTTTTCATTTCATTTCATTTCAATTTATTTTCATATTTCTCACATATATCACAATATAAAATAAATTGATACGAAATCTATACAGAACATAATTCAAAATAGAACTTCACCGGAATGTTCAAAAGTTTGTCTTGGTATACACAAGGTCTGTATACATGCGAGTTAAACTGAGATCATAATGCGAAAAATATGATGGGGCCTGCGTGAAAGCAAGCTTGTATAGAGCCGCAGGTCCCGTGGTAAAATCAGATTAGGGGAAGCATAAGTACAGATATTTTTAGACCATACTATAATTGGGGGATCCGATTAAAAGGAACAAGGTCAAATCAAATGTTGCTATATAAAATACAGAATAAAACACTGAAAGGTCACATGTTGCAACTATAACCTACTACAAGTAAGGACATTGAGAGAACAACGACTGAGATTGTAAGGATTTAAGTGGGTGTGGAGGTATAGATGATGACGTAACAATTGGCATAAATAATAAATGGAGGGTGGGCTAAAAGAATTTTGTCGTGAATTTAAAATATACACATGATTTGACCTTGACCTTTGACCTCTGGCCTTAAACCAATTTCACCCAAAATCTAATTAAGTAATTGCCTTATCATACTCTATACTTGGACCAAGTTTGGTAAAAGTTATCGCGGAAACGAACGCGGACGGACAACCCGAAAACATAATGCCTCGGGCACCACTTCGTGGCGGAGGCATAGAAATATTGAATTCATATTATAGTGATAAAAAAAAATCAGAGAAATGTTTATTAGTATCGGGAATTTCTTGAGCTATGTTCTCTCCAATTGTTATAAAATATGTTAAAAACATTTGCTAATCCACAGAATTTTCAATAGTTTAATCATTAAATCTTATTTTCGAAATACTGAACTTTTCATTTGATATATTCATTGTTTGTTTTAATACATTCTGTGTACTTTTTATATCACATCTATACCTCTGTAATTGTTTATGATTATACTTTTTTTTACAATTTTCAATACGTATTATCTTAGTGAGGGTATTCTTATACAAAGTATATTTGATTCGTGCTTGTTCAGTTGTTTTCATTTTGAAGACATAAAACAATCTATTTTTCCTATTAATGGAACGCAAAATGGACTTCGAAATCCAAGGAAGCTTTGGCGTTGTTTTATAATTCCCTCTTTTATCCTTTCTTTTAGGATTGTGAATATCCAAATGATTATCAAAAATATCCAAAAAAAATATTCAAAGCCAAATTAATGTTATCAGTATCAAACACACTGTTGACATTATCCAAAGAAAAAGAAAAAGAAGACTAATTTGTTTGGGTTAATTTACGCATCACATATCGCTGGGATGATTTGCTACTAATATGGTTGAATTTAAAGTGCGTCATTATTGGAAAATGATCAATAATATGTGATAAAATTACGGAGGAATTTGGAAGGGTTAAAACATTTATATAATATTGACTGGCCCTGAGGGAGGTACCAGAAAATATTGCCCAAACTGAAAGCATATTGCCCGAGTCGAAGACGAGGGCAATATGTTTTCAGTGAGGGCAATATTTATCTGGTACCTCCCGAAAGAAAGGCCAGTCAATATCATAATTATTACCTATCCCCCTAGGTAAATTAAGAAAATATGTAAATACGGCTATACACTATATATGATACAGATCAAGCCACATTTGACTACCTGTAGACCATCAACATGTTGAATAATTGCAAAATTGTTTATCAATGTATATCATCCAACTCCAACTTCAAAGATACATGTAGTTGTAACAGGCAAACTTCAAACTTCTGAACGTTCTTACACTTTATTTTCACTTCTCTTTTAAAAGTTTGAGAGTTGTAAAACTGATGGTCACTGTGCAATTACTGATCACAAATGGACTAGTCATTGCCTAGTGCTGCTGTAAGCAGTCGACCTTGTATGAGTTGATTTATCAGCGTTCTTCTGCGGTGCGTGTAACTGACACCCTGGACGTCCTGGATGTTTTCTTTTCGTGGTCGATCGGTGGGGAGAGAGATTCCACTCTCTCTCTTCCCACCTCCCCAAACCGGAAGATTGCACTGTTTTTGTTTTGTGTACGGTGTGTGTAACCGACACGCAGCAACGTCGCGAACCCGGCAGAGGCGAACGAATATTGCTTGCTGACCTTTTAACCCTGCAAAATATCAACTCCTGACCTTTTAACCCTGCAAAATATCAACCGGAATTGCCTCGCAAAACTCCCTCGTATAGGTAATAATTATATAATATTGACTGGCCCTGAGGGAGGTACCAGAAAATATTGCCCAAACTGAAAGCATATTGCCCGAGTCGAAGACGAGGGCAATATGTTTTCAGTGAGGGCAATATTTATCTGGTACCTCCCGAAAGAAAGGCCAGTCAATATCATAATTATTACCTATCCCCCTAGGTAAATTAAGAAAATATGTAAATACGGCTATACACTATATATGATACAGATCAAGCCACATTTGACTACCTGTAGACCATCAACATGTTGAATAATTGCAAAATTGTTTATCAATGTATATCATCCAACTCCAACTTCAAAGATACATGTAGTTGTAACAGGCAAACTTCAAACTTCTGAACGTTCTTACACTTTATTTTCACTTCTCTTTTAAAAGTTTGAGAGTTGTAAAACTGATGGTCACTGTGCAATTACTGATCACAAATGGACTAGTCATTGCCTAGTGCTGCTGTAAGCAGTCGACCTTGTATGAGTTGATTTATCAGCGTTCTTCTGCGGTGCGTGTAACTGACACCCTGGACGTCCTGGATGTTTTCTTTTCGTGGTCGATCGGTGGGGAGAGAGATTCCACTCTCTCTCTTCCCACCTCCCCAAACCGGAAGATTGCACTGTTTTTGTTTTGTGTACGGTGTGTGTAACCGACACGCAGCAACGTCGCGAACCCGGCAGAGGCGAACGAATATTGCTTGCTGACCTTTTAACCCTGCAAAATATCAACTCCTGACCTTTTAACCCTGCAAAATATCAACCGGAATTGCCTCGCAAAACTCCCTCGTATAGGTAATAATACTAAATATATTGTCAAGTAAAGTGGCCGACTGACGGGAAACGCGTGTCGGTTTCGAAATAAGAGGTAAGAAGGAAGAGGATTAGAATGTCTCAAGAAATTCTCCCGAGTTATTATCCGTTGTATGTTTTAGCAATTCAAT
Source organism: Diadema setosum (assembly GCA_033980235.1). Taxonomy (NCBI): domain Eukaryota; kingdom Metazoa; phylum Echinodermata; class Echinoidea; order Diadematoida; family Diadematidae; genus Diadema; species Diadema setosum. The sequence continues at coordinate 4,735,436 of CM067071.1, read as the reverse complement.
CACCGAATATAAAAGAGTCTGAATTTATAAATAAAGGGTTTGCAAGGAAACGTTTGTAATAAAAGAGGCTCAAGAATGTCATTCATTTTGCTAAGCTCTTCACGGACAGTGCATTGAAAGCAGCGTAAAACATATAAAGCAACTCCACCACCAGAGCGATCAGATCTATTATTCACAAAAAAATATTGTACCCTTCAAGCGCCAAAGATTGTTTTGAACATGAAGAGAACCACGTTTCAGTGAGTCCTATCACTGAAAATGAACATTTATTTGGATTATATAACAATAACTGCAATTCTTCAAAATGCTTATTTATACTTCTTATATTTAAGTGTACCAACGAAAATGTATCTTTCATAAAACCCTTACTAATATCTTTGAATTGATTCAAAGTGACATAATTACACAATGGAGCTTGATGATCCGCTGATGAATTGATATTGTCAGCAACTAAGTCGAACTAAAATGAAATGCACGTTTATTAGAAACTTTTTTCTTTATTCAAGAATGAAATCCTGGCGTAATAGGTCTAAATAAATCAAAGAATTCATCATCTAACATAGAGTAAAAAGGTACATCTATCCTGTAATTCATTTTGAGTTGGGGCATTTCTGACTAGGTGTTATCCGCACCATTGCTGCTAGAAGGCAATCATGACTAACGTTGGCACAACAGAGAAACTGACACGATCATGCGTGACTATGAAAGGTACGCGCTCTTTGTATGCATGCAAACTGTATAACAAGGCTAGTTGGCTGTGAACGAGAAGTGAGGTGCAGACAGTGTCAGAGAAAATGAAAAGCTATAAGAAACAATGCATGGACAACATGTAGAACGTGGCAAATGTCTCAGTAGGCTTTCCCCGGATAGAATAATAAAAGGAGTGAAGCGCGTCGGCCAGAGAATAGCTTCATGCTATCACCAAGTGATGATTATATCCAGCATCTGACGATGGTGAGCTCCCTCTCTAAGCGGTTTTTAAGAAGGAAATAATTTTGAAGGAGGAGATAAGGAAAGGAAATAGAAAATAAGAAAGTGAATAAAAGTAAGCTGACAATCTATTGGCAAATTTTACCGAATAGAGACTCAATTATACAACACTTTTATCAAGTGTACCCATCATACATGCATTCATTTAAAAAAACGCCGAAAATTAAAACGTTTCTATTCATTCCCATATCCATTCATTAAATCTTCTTATATGCAATAGTAAATTAGTCATGCGAATAACCGTTGTCAGTCCATATGTTAACAAAAATACAAAAAAGCGAGGTCTGATCATCGAAACAGCAAGAGATTCGCCTAACTGAAGCCATTTAGGACGGACAACAAAAGTTTATGATACCCCTGACCAACGTTTATCTCAGGTCACTGTCAAAAAAACAAACAAACACAATTATGTGATTACGCATACCATAAATAAAGTTCAGTTGAATGTAATATGTAATTGGTGACAACCAGATCGTCATAATGAAGAAGGCACACACTCGGATATTCGGGTGCTGTTCGTTATTCCGAAGGTTTGTTATACCGAATATTTGTTATTCCGAAGGTTCGTTGATCCGAAAATATAATAGGGTTTGCTATTCCGAAGGCCCGTTAATCCGAAAATGAAATAGGGTTCGTATTCCGAAGGTTCGTTAATCCGAAAAATGAAATAAGGTTCGGCTTTCCGAAGGTTCGTTAATCCGAAAATAAAATAAGGGTCGCTATTTCGAAGGTTCGTTGTTCCGAAGGTTCGCTGATTCGAAAATAAAATAGGGTCCGTTATTCCGAAGGTTTGTTAATCCGAATATTAACATAAGGTTCAATATTCCGAAGGTTCGTTAATCCGAAAATGAAATAAGCCATGTTAATCCGAAAATGAAATGAGGCTCGTTAATCCCAAAATGAAATGAGGCTCGTTAATCCGAAATTGAATAGGGCTCGTTAATCCGAAAATGAAATGAGGTTTGTAATTCCGAAAATGAAATATTCTCACTGTGATGATGAAATATGTTGTCGTAATCAGGAAAAAAAAAAAACTGCCTGGATGTCACGCAATGAAAATTCGTGAAATAAGCCATGTTAATCCGAAAATGAAATGAGGCTCGTTAATCCCAAAATTAAATGAGGCTCGCTAATCCGAAATTGAATAGGGCTCGTTAATCCGAAAATGAAATGAGGTTCGTAATTCCGAAAATGAAATATTCTCACTGTGATATTTTCTCGGGGAGGGTGATACTCGTGTATGCTTTCAGCTAAAGCACGTCGTGTTGCGTGAAGAAGTGGCATAAACAAGAATCTTTATTCTAACTTAGTCTGAACAATATTTACCAGAGCAACAATACAGTGCTGCCCTACTTTGGCAAAAGGAAGCAAGTGACAAAAGTGACATGTCTCATAAAAGAGCAAAATGTGTCTGTTATTTACACTGACGTCAATGGACTATCATGATGTCTTATCTAACATATCTCTTAGTAGGATGAGTGTTTCTGCATGAAATTTGGCCTGGAAGAAGAGCTCATTATGTGAATTATGAAAACATCAATAATTCAAATTCGGATGTTATGTCACTTGCTTCCTTTTGCCAAAGTAGAGCAGTGTGGCATACGGGGCTGTGTGATCTTTCTATATCCTACCTTCAGAACCTTTTTTTTTTCAATGATAATAACATTAACTACGATAAGACTAATACAGAAAATGATTACCGCGTATTGACAAAACTAAAAAAATCATTAATAGTAGTAATGGTTTTAATTATCGATGGTAACAATGATGATAACGCAGGGCAACTTTGATTATTACTAGATTCACAGTGAAAGTGTCGTTGCCGCGGTATCAGCATTTCATATCAATCCGATATTAAAATGACGTGCGGCAGGGGTTCTAGGGCAATTACCCCTTCCCCTTCCCCTAACCATGGACCCTACCCTAATCCTAATTCTGACCCTAATCCTACAACCCTGAAACCAACCCTAACCCTAACCTTTACTCTAAACTTATCACTAGCAAGTAACTAGCCGGGGGTTATTGTCGGGAGGGGGAGGGGGATTGCCCTGATATACACTGCGGCAGAGCCAAGAGGAACTGGCAGGGGAAGGGGGAGGGGAAATGGAAAGAAACGTAATCTAAAGGATGGTGCAGTTTCGGTTGAGGTGGGGCTCCAAGTTTCCAACGTGTTTTCGATGATGATGATGATGATGATGATGATGTGTGTGTATGTGTGTGTGTGTGTGTGTGTGTGTGTGTGTGTGATGAGAAACCTCTTATGAAATATGGAAGAGCATATAATTGTAGGAGGAATTCAAAGTTTATTTCACAAAACATTGGTTTTGAAATGGCTGAGATATCCAAAAATCAGGCAATCCTGATAAAAGGTGGCTGGGACCAACCTTTTATTGAGATCGCTTTTTTTTTTTACTTTGGTTTACAATATCTCAGCCATTTCAAAAACGATTTTTTATCAAATTAACTTTGAACTCCCCTTAGAATTGTATGTTTCTTAACTTTTCATTAAGCAGTTTCTAAGTATCTCGCAAAATGTTAACTGCTGAATCCTCACCTCAACCAATACTATACCATCCCTTTAACCATGGGCGCTGCAGCATTCTTTTCAAAGGGATGTATATGACGCTGCACATTTGTCCATAATTATTATAACTGAGAAAGGTTGATTCTCAGGTTGATATTCTTTATGGAAGTTCGAATTATAGGTCATTCCGTCAAATCAGATGCACAATCATTTTAACCGTCATGAAGCGCCATAACAGCTTGCTGTTCGGGGCTAGGACGACGTCCCAGCCTACTCCCAGGCCTATGAACATGATTTCATTTCATACAGACATTATTGTTCTTATATTAATTATTGTTTATACATCGTTTGAACGTTCATTGGATGTTCAAGCGAGTATGGAAACATATTTGGAGCTAGACCACTAAGTTTTAGTTTCAGTGAGCCATAGTTGGAGCATTGCGTATTTAGTGATATAAGCTATGGTTGATGCCAGTGCTCTTGTTCTATCAATATTTCTGCAAACTCTGCTCTTGTTCTATCAATATTTCTGCAAAGTCGTTGCTATAGCAATCACCATGCCCTAGGGGAAATTTGACGTTGTATAACCAAGACGCTAATGGCAATTAAAGCTTCAAACTGAATGAAATATTTTCAGACACGTATTTCAAGTTTTTACATTATTTCATTATAAATACATGGCAGATTCCGGAACTTTTAAGTGTTACCACTGCAACAGAGATTGTCATCCCTATTTCGATTGCATTTGAACAGGTGGCTGTAAGTCCATAAGTTTTCAGTCACTTTTGGCACCTTTGCTACTGTAAAATAAGTAAAGGTATATATTTTTTTTTTCAAAAACAATGTGTTACCATGGCAACACGAGAAGAAATAAGGGAATAATTTGGACTTTTATTGCAATAGAACAAGTAATTCCAGTACTACGAAGTGAGCCCTTTTTTAAAACATTAGTATCATATCATTGAAAACACGCGATTTTTTTTTGTTGCCATGGCAACGGGAGAAGACTCTGTTTGAATATTATAAGCCGAAAGTGGTGCTTTTACACAGATTGGACAACTTGTTCATTATGTTGGAAGGAGAGAGAAAGGGGGGGGGGGGACCGCGTTCTTGTTAGCACGAACTATGAGGGATTAAAATGGGAAAATAAAGGTAATTTCTTCATTTTTTAGAGTAACAAGCAAAAATAAAACTTACATATGACATCATGAGGTTTTCGACACATCCATTTTTCACCTTAAACCTGAAAAAAAAAAATGGAAGGGAGGAAGGATTTCCTACAAAGCGGTTTACACACTATGATGGGCGCCGATGGGCTCCACGGCGTACTACGTCCGTTCACGAGTAAGAACTGACGAGCAAGCCCTTTAAGTGCCGTTATCCCCAGAGAGGGGGCAAATTTGACATTGCTTTTGTAAAATTTGCATCGAGTTTCCCTGAAATTTTACAGGGGTTTGTCGTTTTTTCGTTTACATTATAAAGTTCATACAACGTGTATCTCAAACTGTTATTTTTACTGTTTTTGAGTCACTGAGGACATCATTTTGTAAGTTTGAAATATTAATGCTCCATTCCATGCCCCACCTTCCCCATACTGTAGTCGGTATCTTCGACGTGCAGCGGTTCATTATGAGCTCGCATCGTCCACCTTCATAATGGTTATTTTTAGCATTCAGAATCATGATTATGATTGGTCGTATGATAACGACCAATATAATCGGCAACATCTATACATATATACACTCAGCAAAAAAAGTAAGTTCCCCCATAGCATTTGTGGATATATCTCAAAAAGTATGCAACCGATTTTCATAATTCAAACGGAAATGGATAAAGAATTTTATTACTCATAACATGAGTGGAAAATCATTGCCACCAGATATCATTATTGGTGTGAAAAAATGCATTTTATGTCAAAATGCATGGAAACAAAAGTTGCACTTTAGTGATTTGCAATGACTTTTACACAAATAATCAAACAATCACTCATGATTCTGAACATTTAAGCATGGGTTATTGCATATTTCTCTATCTCTTTCTTTTCATGAGCATATAGTGAAGTATTTGATAATTGATATGTCCACCACCCGCAATGACCAGCCGCCATCTCCTCCTCAAACTGTTAACTAAAGTTTGTATTTGGCGCTGCTCAATGTTGGTCTATGCTCTCTGCAAGATGCGCTGAAATTCTTGCAGTGAAGTGTCATCTTTCAACTTCTTGCTCGCTTTCCAATTAATGATATCCCAAAGATTCTCTACTGGATTACAGTCAGGGGATCTTGCAGGCCACTCCACTCGTTCGATGCCATTTCCCTCAGCAAACTGATCTACAACTTGAGGGCATGATGCAAAATACCCACAGGCACATATATGTGATCAACCTGAATTGGAATTACAAATCACATGGCTTCTACCAATATTTTCATATTGAGAAGGCCTATTGTTCAAAAAGTATGCATACCATCTGTTTAATAGGGAAGCACATTGTACCTGAAGAAATTCCTGAGAATTACACAATTTAAAAAGATAATTTGATAACTTACATAGGAAATGTATACAATATGCTCTCTATGGCCTAAAGTGCAACTTTTTTCCCATGCATTTTGACATAAAATGCGATTTTTTTTTTTGTTACACCAATAATGATATCTGGTGGCAATGATATGCCATTCATGTTATGAGTAATGAAATTCCCTATCCATTCCCGTTCGAATTATAAACATCCGTAAAATACTTTTTGAGATATATCCAAAAATGTTAGGGGGAACTTACTTTTTTTTGCTGAGTGTAGAAAAATATGTGACCCTGCACCACAAAACACACAAAAAGTCGCCAGACAGGAATTTTTAGTTAAGACCATATTCTAGAAGACCAGACTTTAAGCTTTAAAATGATGTATAATTCAAAACACATGGACTCTCCTAACCTATCTAAATATTGGAAAGAAAGCACATACTTAGGAAAAGTGTGAACTGAAAAAAGAGGCTCTGCAGTACAGTGTCTATTCAAGCACTTAGTCTTTACCAAACCGTGCTGACTGTGCGATGAATGGGACAAAAAACAGGAAGTAAATCACACAATTAACAAAATTGAAGGGATTATCAGATTAAATTGAAATTAAGCATGTCCCATTAACACATTCTGCCCATTATTAATGCCAACTTTCAAAGCAGTAGCACTATCCTTTCTAAAGTTATTAGAGTTGAAAATGAAGAGTGTGGACAAGGTTTTTTTCAGAAATGAAAAAAAGGACTCTAAAGACACACCTAATCACACGAGATAAACTGCTAAAAAAAAACACACTTTCTCGCTCGTTTTATGACCTCAAATTTTAGCATAATGTAAAAGAAGAATTGCTCTTTTAGAAAACATGAAAAAGTCAAGATCGGCTAGGTTGACCCATTTCACTTTAATGTTTTCAGTCCTCACGCAAAATCAGTTTGTGCGACTTTTTGTTCGTTTTGTGATGCACGGTCACATATATATTTATTTTTTTTTTATTGTACCAATATCAAATGACGCGCTGTTTTTGTAAGGTATTTGTTTAATAGCCCAAGCAATCTGTGTGTGTGTGTGTGTGTTTTCGTGCTTGAGACATGTTAGAATGGCAGAATATGGTAATCATTTTAAATAACGAATGTATTTTCCTGACAATGATGACGAAGTGAAGAAGGAGTGGAAGGGGACTAGCTCATCCTCCGGAGGAGAAAATACCTCTTCTTTCGTCATTAAAGTAAACATGTAGAAATAAAATAACAAAATTACGACTGCATTTTACGTCTCTGATAAAAAGTTTGTATGGAATAGCATGTGTTTGTGATTGCCTATTTGCATGTGTGTGTGTGTGTGCGCGCGAGCGCGTATGTTTCTGTGTGTCAAAAGAGAGTTTGAGTATGCTGGCATCCCCTTTTCATAGTAAACATGCCTCCCCTGCATTGTTATGATTATGATGAATTTTAGACTACCGATAAATGATGGCTATAAGTCGACGATAATGGGATTGAAAGATAAGATGGGAATTTAAACAGCAATTTCAAAGGTTCTATGTACTTGACCTCAATAAACACAGTCAGACACATGCGCACAGCTGTCAACGAACACATAAGACAGTGTTCTAATCAAAACATAATATTTTGTCGCAAGAATTGTACTCCTTTGTTCGGAATTTAAGAGCCATATTTTATTTTTGGATCAACGAACCTTCGGAATAACGAGCCTATTCTTATTTTCGTATCAACAAATCTTCGAAATAACGAGCCTTGCTTCATTTTCGGATTAACGAACCTTCGGAATAACGAATCTTCGGAATAACGAGCTGTAACCCTGTTGCTTTCGAGGTGAGGCCTGGTCTGTAAAACAAATAGCAAATTTAGTGAATTAAACTTCAAATCAGCAGAGAATTGTTGCATTCCTTGTGAAATATATACATATTGAATGATCGCTCTGAGCGACCTTATCTAGGATCGGTTGGAAAAAAAAATGAGAAGAAAACAAAGGGAGAGAAGGATCATGACTTGTTTACGCCCTTCCCTTATGGCTGCACCTCTCTGTCGCTCTGACTTTACTGTCATTTTCCCCCTGATTTCATATTTTCGTAAATGGCTTTTCGTGGGTATGATACCGCAGTTCGCATATTTTGACTGTTGTGTCATTTGTACCGGTTTCGTGGTTGTACATTATCGAGAAAGATGTATTTAGCCTTCTTCAATGTTCGTCGAAGCCAAGGCTTTTGAATTGCCATTTTCATGAACACTCATTACAACATTAACTTTCGCCGAGACTGTTTGTGCACTGACAATGACAAGACGTGTGTATTCGCGTGAAGCTCTTTTGAATGTTGAAAGAAGAGTCGCTATTCATGGTCATCCTTTCCCTTTCACATGCAGCGAATAGCAGCTTTTGAAAAACTTGAACGTTGCTCGCGGTACGAATAGAGGCTGCCGTGGCGGACAGAAGTCTGCTAAATATGCTGTTCCTTGTGTCATCTCCCTTGGAAACGAGCATGCTGAGAACAATCCACATGAACCAATTTGTCATGACAAACCTAATTTTCGCCATCAGGCTTCTCCCAAAAGTACTTTCCAGATTCAACGTATATGCCGCGTTTGATTGTGGAACGCCCTTTCGATGTCTAAAAAGGCGACTTGCATTTGTCATCTCATCTAGGAGAGCGACCTTGATGTTTTGGTGTTGACTGAATCGTGGCTTCAAGGAAACCAAAGAGATGAACTCGTCATTGGAGACATCAAAACAACTCTGCCGAACTACAGCTTACTCCAGTGTCCACGACAGAGCTCCAAAGAGGGAGGGATATGTGTAATATATCGCTCCTCAGCTCATGTTACCGTGCATGGTGTGACTGATTTCAAGAGCTTTGAGCTCATGGATTTCAGCATCCGACTTTCTTCTGCATCGGTTTTAAGATGCTACGCCGTCTATAGACCACTACCTTCGCCTAGAAACAAAGTGACATTTAACATGTTCCTGCAGGAATTTTTCACGCTGCTGGAGTCAGCAGTAATAGCGGATAACGCACCACTCCTGCTGGGAGACTTCAATCTCCACGTTGACGATGACAGGGATTTCCAAGCTCAGTCATTCATGTCTTCCATTGACTCGCTTGGCTTCAATCAACATGTGGAAGGCCCTACCCACATCGCGGGGAACACACTGGACTTAGTAATGACCAGGAAGATGGATGATATCTCCAGTCTAACCCTTCAAACTGGTCTCCATTCGGATCATTCTGCGATCGTTATCACTGTCAACATGATGGGGCATCGTAACAATACGAAACACGTATCCTTCAGAAGGCTTCGAGATATTAATATGTCATCATTCAAGCAGGATATTCGTGAGTCCGCTTTATCATCTTCGGCTGCTATGTGTCCTGATGATGCTGCGGATCCTTAATACGATGACTACACTCTTGGACCACTGGCGTAGCCAGGGGGGGGGGGGGGGGGCGATGGGGGCGGTCGCCCCCCCTAAGATTTGGACCGGGGATTTGGGAGGCGGAAAAAAAAATGCGTGTATACTGTATGCATGCACATGAAGCGGGTCTCCTTTGCAACCTTTCATCAAATAAGATATTTTTTTGAATATTTCACTCAAAGTGTGCACCAGATCGTTGAATTTCAATTCAAAATATGCAAAATCTCTCGTGCTTGGGAGGGGGTATCCCCCTCCCAAACCCTCCCCCTCTGTGCCTCTTTCCCTATCTTAGTACACTTTTTAGATTTACGCACACACACAAAATATGAATAATTCTGAATGCACAAGACTTATCACTTATATTCCGAAAACTCAAGGTTCCCTCATGTATAAGGAGAATTTCCCCTTTTAATCTACCCTTTCATCCCTCAGCCTCCCCCCCCCCCCCATCAGGTTTTTTTTTTTTTTTTTTTTTTTTTTTTTTTTTTTTTTTTTGGGTGATTTCCCAAATGTTGATTCCATCAAATATGCGTATACGAGATATCTCAATTTCAGGCAAAAGCTCCATCGGAAGGGAAGGGTGGAGATAACACTCGCCCAAGCCTTCTCCCTGATCGCCCGCCCCTCCCCCCCCCCCCCTTCCGCCATTCATAGAAGTAGACTGTTTAGACGCTTTATTTCAATTCTAAAAACGCAAAAGCTCCGCGAGCGGGAGGGGGAATCCCCCTTCCCCTAAGCTCTACCTCACTAGACTTTATACATACACACAGATGGTGCACATTCGGAATAAGAGCTAAATTCCGTGATTTTAACACTTCGATGAAAAAGTATTGCACCAAAAATTTGCACCAGATCGCTGAATTTCAGGTCTGAAAACGCAAAATCACCTTCGTGTGGGAGGGGATATGCCCCTATCTACACCCTCGTGTGCATGCTTTTTCTGTTTGACTGCTGAACTGCAGACAGCGTTCATGATATTCAGTGTAAGAATTAATACAAGAAGATTATTTAAATGATATACCATTTTATAGGCAAATTGTTCAATAATAATCTACACTAAAATATACTGCAACCTTAAACAAGTGGAACTGTTTCAACTCGTTAAAACACGCAAAAACATGCTTCAAATTGCACCATTTGCAACATCAAAATGCAAAAAGTTCTCACCGTGGGGGGGGGGGGGGGGGGGGGGACACCCCCCTCCCACACCCTCCCCTCCCCCCTCTCTCGCTCCGCTCGCTCGGGTTCAGTCGCGTTCATGATATTCAGTGAAAAGAATTGATATTGAGAAGTGTGTTTAAATTATACCATTTTATAGGCAAATTGTTCAATAATAATCTACACTAAAATATACTGCTACCTTAAACAAGTAGGACTGTTTCACGTCGATAAAACGAGCAAAAACATGCATCAAATTGCACCATTTGCAACATCAAAATGCAAAAAGTTCTCACCGTGGGAGGGGGGACACCCCCCTCCCACACCCTCCCCTCCCCCTTCGCTCGCTCCGCTCGCTCGGGTTCAGTCGCGTTCATGATATTCAGTGAAAAGAATTAACACAAGAAGTGTATTTAAATTGTACCATTTGATAGGCAAATTGTTCAATAATAATCTACATCAAAATATACTGCTACCTTAAACAAGTGGGACTGTTTCTCGTCGACAAAACGCGCAAAAACATGCATCAAATTGCACCATTTACAACATCAAAATGCAAAAAGTTCTTACCGTGGGAGGGGGGACACCCCCCTCCCACACCCTCCCCTCGCCCCTCGCTCGCTCCGCTCGCTCGGGTTCAGTCGCGTTCATGATATTCAGTGAAAAGAATTGATATTGAGAAGTGTGTTTAAATTATACCATTTTATAGGCAATTTGTTCAATAATAATCTACACTAAAATATACTGCTACCTTAAACAAGTAGGACTGTTTCACGTCGATAAAACGAGCAAAAACATGCATCAAATTGCACCATTTGCAACATCAAAATGCAAAAAGTTCTAACCGTGGGAGGGTGGACACCCCCCCCCCCTCCCACACCCTCCCCTCCCCCCTCGCTCGCTCCGCTCGCTCGGGTTCAGTCGCGTTCATGATATTCAGTGAAAAGAATTAATACAAGAAGTGTATTTAAAATTATACCATTTTATAGGCAAATTGTTCAATAATAGTCTACACTAAAATATACTGCTACCTTAAACAAGTGGGACTGTTTCACGTCGATAAAACGCGCAAAAACATGCATCAAATTGCACCATTTTCAAAATCAAAATGCAAAAAGTTCTTACCGTGGGAGGGGGGACACCCCCCTCCCACACCCTCCCCTCCCCCTTCTCTCGCTCCGCTCGCTCGGGTTCAGTCGCGTTCATGATATTCAGTGAAAAGAATTAACACAGGAAGTGTATTTTAATTGTACCATTTGATAAGCAATTTTTTCAATAATAATCTACATCAAAATATACTGCTACCTTAAACAAGTGGGACTGTTTCTCGTCGACAAAACGCGCAAAAACATGCATCAAATAGCACCATTTACAACATCAAAATGCAAAAAGTTCTTACCCTGGGAGGGGGGACACCCCCCTCACACACCCTCCCCCCCTCGCTCGCTCCGCTCGCTCGGGCTCGGTCGCTTCGCTCCCTCGCAGACTAACCGCCCCCCCTAAGATCAAATCCTGGCTACGCCGTTGTCTTGGACAAACATCATTATGCCCTTACAGAATAAGACACTGACAACTAAGCCATAAGCACCATGGCAGAAAAGAAAAGCTAAACAGAACAGACGGCACGCCGAGCGAAAGACGCGGAAATCTGGCCTATCAGTTGATAAAGACATCTATCGCCAGCAATGTAAATCATACTGTACAGCTCTGAACGAATCCAAGTCAAAACATTGGACTGGTGTGATTGCTTCTGCAGATTGCAAGGAGCTATTCAGAATTGTCAAGAGACTTACCTGCTCTAATCACGAATCTGTTTTCACAGATCATCTGTCTGATGCTTATCTTGCCAATGATTTTGGGCAATACTTCAGTGACAAAGTTAGCAGAACTGATTCCGCAGTAAATGTCTCATCAACTGACGAGTTGTCATCCAGTGTGGAATTACGTTCACTCCCTCAGGTCAAGAACATTGGTTTCTGCGATTTCCAGCCTGTTTGTCTCTCTGAAGTCAAACTTCAGTCTGCGTACCGGAAGTGTCACTCTACTGAGACTGCCTTGGTAAAGGTAGAAAATGATCTTCTGCTTGCCATTGACAAGGGTCTTGAAGTTTCCCTCACTCTGTACTATTGACCACACCGACCTCATTAACTGTCTGAGAGTATTATGGGATGGGTGGATCTGTGCTTCGCTGGATCAAATCTTACCTCACTTATCCTAATCAGAAGATTGTTGTGAACGGCGCGGAATCCAGGTCATTTTCTCGTCACTGGGGCGTCTCGCAGGGTGCCGTCGTAGGACCGTGGTCCGTTGAGCCACATCATAAGCTCACACTATGGAGTGCAGCACGCTATCTACGCGGATGACACTCAGTTGTATGTCATAATGAACGAAGATGACAACCATTGGGCTCTTCCATGCAGAAACTTCATGACTGTTTCCTTAACATCAAGTCATGGTCTTACCGCAACCATCTCAAGCTGAATGAAGCCAAATCTGGGTTGTTATTCATCTCATCCCAGTTTAGGCAGCAACCGGGATTTCCGTCTTCTGTCGATTTGGTTGGAGAATGTGTCTCTTCTTCTGACTGTGTGAGGGATCTTGGTGTTTCTTGATAAGCATCTCACTCACTAATCTCATTCGGAATGTCTGCAGATCGGCTTCCTTTGGCATTGCTAAGATTGGGAAAATAAGAAGATTCCTTAATCGAGTCAACTACAGAAAAGCTGGTACATGCCTTTGTGTCTTCACATATTAGCAATTGCAACAGCCTCCTAGCTGGTCTTCCTCGCTCCTATCTTGCTCCTTTACAACGCATCCAGAACTGCTGCACGTCTCATCACAGGCACGAAGAAACCTGAACATATCACACATGTCATCAGATCGTTTCACTTGCTACAAATTTACGATCGAATCATCTTCAAAGTTCTACTCCTCACCTACAAGATTGTCCACATCCTAGCACCATCCTACCTTCATCTTAATTCCCTTCAGACTATATCTTCTTCCTCAACAACCAGACGCCTTCGTTCTCATTCCTCTGCACATCTTTAACTCATATCGGCACCGCGCACCCGTACTCGTTATGACAACCGTGCCTTCAGTGTAACTGCACCTACTCTCTGGAACAACCTACCCATCCACTTCCGTGAAGCTCCAACAGTAGACTCCTTCAAAACGTTACTGAAAACTCATCTGGATTTAATATGTATATATTCATGTTACGTTCATGCTAAAAGATATAATTTACAATGTGTATTCTATATATGTGACCGTGCACCTCAAAACGAACATAAAGTCGCACACACTGATTTTGCGTGAGGACTGAAAATAAGTGAAATGGGTCAATCGAGCCGAACTTGACTTTTTCATATTTTTTGAAAGAGCGGGTCTTCTTTTACATTATGCTAAAATTTGGTATCATAAAACGGACAGAAAAGTGTGTCTTTTTTTTGCAGTTTATCTCGAACATTTTTAGGTAGAATAGTGTGATTAGGTGTGTCTTTAGAATCCCTTTTTCATTTCTGAAAAACCTTGTCCACACTCTTCACTTTGAACTCTAATAACTTTTGAAAGAATAGTGCTACTGCTTTGAAAGTTGGCATTAATTATGGACAGAATGTTTGTTTGTTTGTTTGTTTTATTTCCGTACTAAAAATCATCACATTTCATACATAAAGGTCAGAAAAAAAAAATACATACGGAGGGTAGCCCATTTTCAGTAGTGACAATGACAGTCACTTCTGGTCTTCCATGGGGCCCTGTACACAAAGATTTCATACAATCAGGGACTGATGATGATAGAATAAAATATACACAAACACAAATAGAACGGTACATACATTACTACATTGTAACTACATATATACCATATTATCGCACATTGTTCAAAGGTTTGAAGCACAAAGAAAATCAAATAGAAAGGATTTCGGTTTTAACTAAATTGAACTTAAAAACGGGTAAAGAGGAAATTTGACGCAAATCGTTGGGTAAGTTGTTATACGCTGATGCACCTCTGTATGAAAAAGATCTCTTACAATAATTAGTTTTTGGCCGAGGTAACTGTAAATCGTTTTGATTACGGAGAGAGTATGGTGATGTCTTGTACTTAAAAATATCTCTCATATATTCGGCGGCCATGTTATTCATAATCTTATACATAAATGAAAGCAGATGAATTTTTTGTCTATTGATTACTGTATTCCATCCTAAGCTATAATGAACATCACTGGTAGTAATATGGGAATAATGTGTTAATGAGGCAAATTTAAGTTCAGTTTAATCTGATAATCCCTTCATTGTTGTTAATCTGGTGGTTTACTTCCTGTTTTTTGTCCCATTCATCGCACAGCCAGCACGGTTTTGAAAAGATTAAGCGCTTGAATAGACACTGTACTTGAGAGCCTCTTTTCTCAGTTCACACTTTTCCTGAGTTTGTGCTTTCTTTCCAATATTTAGATAGGTTAGGAGAGTCCATTTGATTTGAGTTATACATCATTTTAAAGCTTAAAGTCTCGTCTTTCAGAATATGGTCTTAACTAAAAATTCATGTCTGGCGACTTTTTGTTTGTTTTGAGGTGCAGGGTAACATATTGTATTGTGTTTCATCGTACTACAGTTTGTATATACTTCCTGACTGAATTTCCTATTTTTCTAATTGTTTCTTTGAGACGCTCAGTGCTTAGAAACATTGTAATAAGCGCTTTTAAGCGATATTTATTATTATTTTCCAACAAACATCATGGATCATTCGTTGCGTAAATTTCAGCGAAGAAGAAAAAAACAAACAAGCCAATCTAATAGTGCAGTCCTTCGAACATGATATAGTCCTGTCTTGTTTCTCGTGCAGACGTTCCGAAAATATGTCTTACATAATACAGAATTCAATGCTTTCAAATTCATCGACAACTTATTCTTCAGACGCATTCATAAGTACAGGGATTTATATCAGATGTCCGACTAAAAATGCAGAGAAAATGTCAAATTTACATAAGGTGAGCAAGATGTCAAATGGACAAGATTCATGACAATCAGGCTGTTATTTTTTTTTTTAATCAAGCAATTTCATGTTATTATTAAAGGCGGTTCTTCCAGGTATGGAAGCAGAAAAAGGAGACGTGACCGTGTCAGAGGTCAAATATCACACCCTAACATAAAAGCTTTAACCAGAAAAAACAAAAGTTTTCTGAGTTGAGACGTCTTCTGATAAAATGGATAATAAAATGCATAAGAGCTAGGCGTAGGAAAGGGGATTATGCTTCACTAATTATAATTTGACCGACACTGGCGTCACCATGTGGTTTCAGCATCAAGGTGAAATGAGGTGGAATGAGGTGTTTCCTCTTCATTAACCTGAAATAGAGAGTTATATACTTTCATCCATCAAATTTCCACGGGGGGGGGGGGGGGGGGGGTCGTCAGCTCAAACTCTCTCCAAGGGTTTGTAAAGCCAGACTGCGAGTTCTTGTCACTCAAAAATTACATATTTTCTATACATGCACCAAATCAAATAATTGTAGTCCCTTAAAAAGCCATGAGAGGAAAAACATCTTTCAACCAAAATGCACTTTGTAGAAAAAAACATACTCAATATTTGCAGTTTTTTTCCCCAACTGCATTTCTATTTTTTTTTTTCTCTCCATTAATTGTGATGCAGTCGGGCACATTCAATAATGTTTATATGTATGAGCTCTACAGCATACACGACTGTCGCCTGGCTATTCGATAGCGAGATAAACGCTAGAAGAGACTGGAAATGGAGTCTAGCTCGATACGGGGCTTGATCAGGAGTGCACGACTACAACAGGGTAGTTGTTTGAATTGTTTTGCCTTCCCTTTCTTGTGGTTAAATGGACTGATGATTGTGGATAGAATCATTGAGAGGAATGCAACCATTCTGGGCTTTACTTCTACCCCAATTTGCACAACTAACTCTTTAGTATAAACCTAACACGGGGGGGGGGGGGGGGGGGCTGAACCAGTAATAACGCCCCGACGACTTGCATGCATATTGTAGAAGTGATGGGAAATCCATTTGCGAAGCTTACATCTTGGCAGTAATCTGGCAGAACTCCTGAAGTCGATTTTGGTCGGTTTTCAGGTTTTGAGTGTTCTGTGTGTTTTTTCTCATGCTATTTCAAGTGAGGGAAAAATGAGTTGTGATTCGCTACAGAAAGTTATTTTGTAGAGAGTACCTTTAGCTAAATTCCTAAGGCGAGAGGGCCATTAATCTGGCAGGCTGCGTAAGGCCAAATACGAAATGAATTTTCCGATGTTAATCAGGCAGAACTGCGTAAGTCGACTTACGATGTACACGCTTGGACCAAGGTGTCTTTGCATCCCGCATGGACATTGTATATTCTAACATGCGCGTGTGAGGCCTTGGTAGCAACGAACGCGCTGAACGTTGTTTTGAAGTTAACCATGCAGCTTGTACCAAGACACGACGACAGTCGCGCTATTCAACGGATCCAAAAGCAATGGCCCTCTCTTCGTATTGTTACTTTCTTTCCCTACTAGTCCATGGGCCAAGACCAAATTTTTACGATATTGGTACCACTTAAAGGGACAAACTCTGCTTATGCATTGTGAAATTGCATGTCTCTGTAGATGATATTTTGCTATGGTAGCAATTCCAGAGAAGTAGCTTAGTCTCTCTATCAGCCGTTAACCCTCATAACCCCAAATACATTTTTAAAGCTCCGTAAACCATTGAAGGGACAATTCGCTTCCTGTATAATTTTAATACTTTCCTATCGATTGCTCTGAAATGTGGCACAAATGTAAAGCAAGACGTTCTCTACAAAATGGCACCATTTTCTTTTTGGAAACCACAAAGAGGGAACAATCGTCAAAATACAAAGAAAACAAAGAGAATCCCATGAAATAATATTCAATTAACTGATTTTAAGACATATGTCGGGCAGTAGGCCTAAGGCAAAAATGCAACGAGTTTTTGCTGTTGATTTCTAGCTAGACATATCAAAAAACATTTGAACTCCATTTTGACCTTTTAAGAGCTTTTACAGGTCCAAATCTTAAGAAAATGGTGTTTACCACAGAAAAAATATAAAGACAAAACACAAGAGGGCGCTGTGGCTATTTCAAAAATAATTAAATACTTCCTTTAAAAAGACATATTATATATTATAAATAATTTAGATACATTATTCTGAGGAAGCTTAACCTCTGTCAGCGCACGTTAAGTGCATAGGCTGTTCAAAATGATCTTTTTTTTTTTTTTTAACTCCAGTAGTGTATCAACGCACCAAATATGCAGCTGTCATGTAAAGAACACTCCAAGAAATTAGTCTGCAGATTTCTTCAGTCATACATAGAATTAAAACTGGGTCAAAATGTGAAACAGAACCTGCTTATGTTTATCTTTTGTCATGGTAACCAAAATATTTTTAACACAAATTAAACATATAATGTTATACAAAGTATATGCGTGATACGTTTTAGGAAACGACATCAAATTTGGAGGTGATCAGACAAGATATGAAGAAAGTTATGGTGAACAAAAAATAATTTTCAGTATCAGCGAAGCACCTTCCTCTCCAAATTTTTGCTATTTGGGGGATAATAACAACTCATCACTGTCACATAATCAATTGCGAGGGTATCCCCATTCCACACATGAGAGCTGTTGCAATTTTAGAGTTATTATTCAACGACGCGAGAAACACTTTGGGGGAATATTTAGGGGAAAGGAGTTAAAAAACGGCATTCAAGGACAACATCAACGGCAAAATTGTATCTGTCACTTAAACAACAAAATCATGATTACTATGATAAAATCATTCGTTATCAAATGACTCTGTACTTCTCCAAATAATCAGAGCCACTATCGGCACCAGCATTTCAATATAATTTTGACTTAGACACCTCAACAAACAACTCCCAAGCACCGACACGCTAATAGCGAGATATCTACCTAATTCAGCAAAGAGCGCAACGAGACATAGTAAAACATCCTTGTTAATGCTAATAATTCTGCAAAACGCGTGAGTTAATGTAACTAACATATACGAAACACTTTATAGAGCAAATTTACTTCGACACTAAATGGAAAAGGAAAAGTGACATGAAATAGGATAGATAGTGCCATGATGATCATACCAAAAGATATACGAAAAACGAACATTAATTTCAATTCAAACAAACTAATGAGAAAACACAAAATAGGCAGGCAAATGCATATTAAGGGCGTTATTCTAAACTAGAGAGTTTTGGGGGCGGCTTTATTCTTCTGTTTTGTTTTTGTTGGTCACCCACATGCAACTTCAGAAAGTCACCAACCCTCGGTTTAACTGGGGAGTAACAAAAAATGTGATGTACATAGAGCTATAGTCCGGCAGCCAAACCCTGATTTTGGGGCTAAGGTTGCATTGGAATGTTATAGTTTTTGTTTTAAGTGATATTGAATGTTCAGACCTTCTATTTTATCAATCCACATGCTGGAGCTCTGTCAGCATTGAGCAATTTGCGATAAACGCGGAAATCCAAGATGGCCGTCGGCGGCCATCTTAAAAATGCTATTTACTTTCTTTTAACCCCCTAGCACATCCAAAATGGGCATTAAAGGTTTTTTTAGGGATGGAGAATTCAAATCTGAGGTTAGTTTCAGGATATTACTATGTTTTGATGTCTTAAAATAAAATTGCGTCCATTTTTCAAGATGGCCGCCATCAACATGCTGTAATGTAGACTATGTAGAATCGGGCAAAGACCTGACTTATCATTTAAGTTTTCCCCCTTTTTTTTGGACAAGGGAGGTGCATAATGTAAAAAAAAATATATATATATGAAGATTAAGGCCTAAAGCTTAGATTCATTGATAAAAACAATACATGTAAATCATGTTATAACGAAGTCGCTTATAACGAATGACCGCTTACAACGAAGCAATGCTAGCTGAAGTACAATGAAATTCGCTTATAACGAAGTATTTTATGTGATCCCAAGCATTTCGTTATAACAGGATTCGACTGTAGTATTTTCAGAAGTATTTCAAAATAGTCATGTTGCTTTTCTGTATACATTGTTATACACATAATTTCAAGGTATCTTTTTGATATGATTTTTTTAATACTTCTGTTCTGTAACGGCTCATTATTCTTGTCACAATGACCAAACGAGAGAGGTAAGAGATATTACCGGCCACCCAGAAGAAACAGATGAAATAGATGCATAAACAGTATCTTCAGGAAAAAGATTGATATTCAGGAACATGATCCATACATCTGAACCAAATAAAGTAGTAGACAAAATTAAATATTTGGTTCTTGCTAGAACAGAAGATCTGTTTTATCACCTCTGCCTGTAGCAGAGTAACCAATGGTGACACTACAAGGGAACAAGCACTTCATTCAGGTAGGATGGTGAATTGTTTCACACTACTCTTCAGCAAGGACAGGTCCTCCAACAGCAGGGTGATGTAAAAAAAAAATCTTCAACCGTCATTATTGTTCCAGTTTGATCATTGTATTGTATCACCCAAAAGAGATCACTTTCAAAACAATCAATAAGTATTTAAAAAAATCACATCAAAAAGATACCTTGAAAAGGTTTTTCAGGTTTTTTTTTTGGACATTTTTTAAGACATCAAAACATAGTAATATCCTGAAACTAACCTCAGATTTCAATTCTCCATCCCTAAAAAATTCAATGCCCATTTGGGATGTACTGGAGGGGGGGGGGGGGGTTAAAAGAAAGTAAATAGCATTTCCAAGATGGCCGCCGGCGGCCATTTTGGATTTCCGCGTATATCTCAAATTGCTCAATGCTGACAGAGCTCCAGCATGTGGATTGTTAAAAGAGAAGGTCTTAACAGTCAATATCAATAAAAAAAAAAAAACTATAACATTCCAATACAACCTTACCCCCCATGGCTGCCGGACTACTATGTCGACGGAGCAAATTAGTGTTTGTTGCAGAGTATTTGTCAGAATTTTCAGAGCAATTGCGTTTTGGCTGAGTTTAATACGTCTGGAACAGGGAAGAATTATAACGATCCCCACAAGGTTTAATGAAACAAAGTCTAAGTAGATACCGAGGAACAAATATAATTGCTAAGTCGAAATTACTTTGCTCCTAAAAATGGCTTGTCATGCGTCATGCAAGGAAAACCAATTTGCGAGAAGCACAATTAACAATCCCCCCCCCCCCCCAAAAAAAAGGGGATAATTTCTTTCATTATTGATTGACTTTCTCAATATCTGATAAATCATTTGAAAATGTGATGTCCAAGTACAAACCCAAAGTTTGGGTTTGGGTAAAAGTCTTGGAATGGGAATGGGTAAAACCCTCAAATTCCCTCGCTGCATACAACCCTTGGGGTACGACCGCGGTTATGTGCTAGTATCAAGATCTGCAAAGACCTTATTTTAATGTATGTTTGACGCTGTAATCTATATGTAATGGAATCAACATCAGTATTATCTTCCGCTCTGTATAATCTTGTCATTTCGAACTGCCATCTTTGTTGTGATTACTTCAGAATTCAAATTTTTATTGTTCTTTCAAACAGGAAAATTAATTATCTTTTATCTTATCATAATCATATTTACGTAAGCCTTAATTAGGCTATGTCTTAAATATTCATTGATAGTCACTTATCCAGATGTAGCCCTTGAAATGGCTGTAAAACTGTATGAAAACAACGTTAAATTGTTATGTCTTGCTCGGCATAAGATATAAAAATATGCACAGCGGAATGTAGCAATTTATCGTAAAAACAATTTGCATGGGTATTTAAGCGAGAAAATCGGAATGACAATTGGCGGTAATGTCTCCCATTCCATACATTCTTTTGATACATGAAGAGAGGTGTCATGTAGAACAACCTTTGGATATGGTCTCGGCTGCCTTGAACGTAGACTATTACTCCACAGAGATACACCGCGTTCAAAACAGTGAGCTCCGTAGAGACCGTGCTTTATCGTTTTGCGTATAGTCTCGATTCAGACGCACAGGCTGATTATTAAAGCACAGAATGCATTGATTAAAGACTACATTTTTTCATGACTAAGCTACTCATTTGGAATTGGTATCAGTTTGATACACTTATATATGCCAAACAAACAAAACGGCACCACAAAGGTTTTGTCCCTTTTGGTGGTACCAGTATCTGACCTGGTCCATGGACTATACGTAGGCTGGCAGGCTTCAAAACGGGTCAAAGTGTGGTATGCCTTATAGCAGGCCAGGGTTTTCTTTTTCTTTGGACGGCAAAATTTGTTAATGCGTACATTCCCAAATGAAAGTCTTGCAAAAATACTGAGGTTTATCGTACTGCCGGATGTCCAGCGCATTTTTGCCGAAAGTTGTCTTTTCAGCGCAAAACACGAAAATCACGATTTTTTTTTGTCGAAATAAGTAGGCCTTATGATTAATAAGCACCTTTCACACTTAAAATGTGTTATCCTCTATTTTAACTTTAAAAAACTGACTAATATACTCTTGAATGTAAAATATTACACGCACATTTTATTGCTTAATGAAACATAAAACCGTGATTTACTCAAAATCATTCTTTGTAAAATCTACAAATATTTTAAAGTTTTTCTTTTTACACTATCTAAATCAATCTGTTCAATCAAAAGTATTTATTTATTGGATATATAATATAAATTCTGATATCACATGCAGAAAAGGACATATGAGATGAGGTGAAAGATTACTCGATTTAGGTTATCCTAAAGGGGACAATGTATTTTTACAGGACGCGCATTTTGAATGAAACAAGGCAATCGCCGAATTGTGTCTCGCCCATTCGCGTACAAGGAATTAATATTTTTTTTTAACTCCCACAAGTTAATTGACCTGCTTATGACCTTTGACCTTGTGGTGACCTTTAACACCCTAAGGGACATTCACCATCCAAGTTTGGTCACAAACAGACAAAGGGATCAAAAGTAATGAGCCATAATCGAAACGCGCCATAAAAACTTAACATTGGGCCCTAAAAATTTGTTGACCGCTATCTGTGACCTTTGACCTTGTGATGACCTTTAAATCCCATAGGGACATTCACCGTCCAAGTTTGATCACAAACGGACATAGGGATCAAAAGTTATGAGCCACAATCAAAACGCGCCCTAAAAACATAACATTGGGCCCTTAAAGTTTGTTGACCCCTGTCTGTGACCTTTGACCTTGTGACGACCTTCATCTCCCCAAGGGACATCTTTCATCCAAGTTTGGTCACAAACGGACAAAGGGATCAAAAGTTATGAGCCATAAACGAAATGCGGCCTAAAAACTTAACATTGAGCCCTAAAAGTTCGTTGACCCCTGTCTGTAACCTTTGAACTTGTGGTTACCTTCAACTTCCCAAGAGATATCTACCATCACCCAAGTTTGATTGCCATTGTAGCAACATGTGCTGAATTACGTGTGATAAGAGTCTTGCAAGTAAACTTTAACGCATGACCTCAAATGACCTTTGACCTTATCATGTGACCTCTTACGGCATCATAACATGAAGGTACCCCCAGTGCATCTATCACCCAAGTTTGATTGCCATTGTAGCAACATGTGTTGAGTTACATGTGATAAGAGAGTCTTGCAAGTAAACTTTAACGTTTGACCTCAAATGACCTTTGACCTTATCCTGTGACCTCCAACAGCACCATAACATGAAGGTACCCCCAGTGCATCTATGACCCAAGTTAAGTTGTAATCCAAGCAACTTATGTGAAGTTATTTGTCAAAAGAGAGTCTTGCAGGTAAACTTTAACATAGAAAAGATAGTCTTGCACATACTCTTTAATATATGACCTCAAATGACCTTTGACATCATCACATGACCTCTGACAACACCATAACATGAAGATACCCCTAGTGCTTCTATCACCCAAGTGTGGCTGCCATTGCTGTAACAGATGCCAAGTTATGCATCATAAGAGAGTCTTGCAGGTAAACTTTAACATTTGTGACGGACGACGGACGGACGACGGACGGACGACGGACGGACGACGGACGGACGACGGACGACGGACGGACGCCATTTGGATCCCTTAGTCTCGCCTTCACCTCCGGTGGGCGAGACAAAAATGAATGTATCGCGTAGGCCCATAATCAT
Source organism: Diadema setosum (assembly GCA_033980235.1). Lineage (NCBI taxonomy): Eukaryota > Metazoa > Echinodermata > Echinoidea > Diadematoida > Diadematidae > Diadema > Diadema setosum. The sequence continues at coordinate 4,711,746 of CM067071.1, read as the reverse complement.
TGTACATGCTAAAGGCATTATAGGCATTTATGTCACATAATCAGCGAGGTCAATGGACGGGTTGAAGAGTCGTCTGCAACAACCCCTTTGTGTCACCTTGGTATCTTGATAGCTTTTTTCAATTTTTGTTTGTCTTTATGGTGTGACCATTTTTTTTTTTTTTTACTTATTTTGAAATACAGAAGTAAGACAATACCTTAAAGGGTGTGTACAGTTCTGGTCGAGGTGAGGATTTAGCTTTTAAAATTTTGCAAGATATTCAGAAACCACTCTATGAGATGTCAAAGAGCATGCAATTCTAAGGGGTATCAAAAGTTTGTTTGATGAAAATCGGTTTTGAAGTGGCCGAGATATCCAAAAACAAGGTGAAACAAAGAGATCCTAATAAAGTTGTGGCCTGTAGTCTTTTATTATTATCATTTTTTTTTTTGATATCTCAGCCATTTGAAAAAAAAAGCAATTTTCATCAAATAAACGTTGAATCCTTCTTAAAATTGCATGCTCCTTCATATTTCATAAGAGGTTTCTCATTATCTCACTTAGGAATGTAAAAAACATGAATCCCCACCTCAACCAGTACTGTACAGCCTCTTTAAATTGCAATATGCTCATTATTATAGGCCCAGGTAGCGGACTTCGCCCGATGCATGAGATTGTGAGATGGCCCCTAAATGCTTGAAATTAGTAGTGAATCAATAATGATGACTTCATACAATGTGAACAAAATTAATGATTAACTCTGTATGTGCCATGGTGGAAACCCCCTGTGTGCCACGTTTTTTTTTTTTTTTTTTGAGACACGAAGGTAGTCATGCTTTGAGAAAGTATTCTGTTGTTTCCAATTTGTATAAATTCTACAAATTTCTGTTAAGCTGGAAATAATAGTGAGCAAAATTAAAGAGGAATGCCAAACTTTGCTTCTATATACAATGTAAAACAATTCTATTTTCATTTTTTTTTTTGAATTACCAGTTGCTACATTACTGTTAAGGCATGACTTTTGCGCATAAAATAGTGACAGAAACTTAGAATGTACACGCAAATCTAGTTGGGAACACCGCTTGATAGTCAGTCACCACATAGAATTCAAGCCGTATGTGAGAGGAACAAAGGCGCGAGAAACGCTTTGATTGTACCGCGGGATTAGCGATTTATCGATCGGTTTTGGCGGTTTTGTTTGTTGAGCAGAATATGCGAAGTTGGCACGCTGTCGACTGAGCCGGACGTGCGAACGTGGCACATACAGAGTTAACTAGAGGGGCCGTCAAAGGCGGCACACCCACGCCTTAGCGGCGCTACAGAGTCGGAGTAAAATTCTGTGCATTCGGTCACTTACCAGAATTCGGTCGCTAACCAGTAGGCCCTATCACTTATCACCAGCCATTGAGTTCTACCAAAGATCGTGCACTTCAGTGTACGATCTTTGGTTCTATTTTGTGACCGTGCATCTCAAAACGAACATAAAGTCGCACACACTGATTTTGCGTGAGGACTGAAAATAAGTGAAATGGGTCAACCTAGCCGAACTTGACTTTTTCATATTTTCTGAAAGAGCGGGTCTTCTTTTACATTATGCTATAATTTGGTATCATAAAACGGGCAGGAAAGTGTGTTTTTTAGCGGTTTATCTCGAACATTTTTGGTAGAATAGTGTGATTAGGTGTGTCTTTCGAATCCCTTTTTCATTTCTGAAAAAACCTTGTCCACACTCTTCACTTTCAACTCTAATTACTTTTTTAAAGGATAGTGCTACTGCTTTGAAAGTTGGCATTGATTATGGACACAATGTTTTAATAAGGCATGCTTAATTTCAATCTAATCTGATAATCCCTTCATTGTTATTACTCTGGTGGTTTACTTCCTGTTTTTTGTCCCATTCATCCCACAGCCAGCACGGTTTGGTAAAGATTAAGCTCTTGAATAGACATTGTACTTCAGAGGCTCTTTTCTCAGTTCACACTTTTCCTGAGTTTGTGCTTTCTTTCCAATATTTAGATAGGTTAGGAGAGTCCATTTGATTTGAGTTATACATCATTTTAAAGCTTAAAGTCTGCTCTTTCAGAATATGGTCTTAACTAAAAATTCATGTCTGGCGACTTTTTGTTTTGAGGTGCAGTGTCACAAAGTCACATCACACGCAAATCACATCAGTTCACATACTGGAACACTCATTCACAACAGGAAAGTCCTTTAGTCTGCTCTAAAAATCCATCGAAAAACCCTAATTCTACCGTCAAAAGCGCAGAATCGGAACTTTTCCAAGTGCGCGCGAATTAAATTCTAAGAGTAGGGTCTACTGGTCGCCGAAAAAGCGCTAAAAATCGAGAAATACGCCGTTTCCTTGCGGGATATTTTGCTTATAGCAAGCCGAGAGTGTGATGGTATCAAAGGTCGTATGAGTGTACGATCTTTGATGGTATCCACAAATGCGCAAAAGAAAAACAAAATTTACGAACCCCCCGGGCAATTACCCCTACGGCAATTTAATTCAATGCAAGGGTTGATTGCAAATGTCTACTGCACCAGTATTCGCTTATCAACGAGCGCCGCAACGTCCCCGAGGCAATTTTGCGCCAAGAGGGTAGAGCGCGATGCATTTTCAGCGGCCTTGAACACGCATTGGCATTGGACACGCATATCGTGCAGTATGACTGGGACCGCGACCGAGCAAATTTTTTCCACGATTGAGGAATGCTCCTCCAACGAAAAAAAAGAATCAATGTTAATTTGAAAAATCACCAAATACGGGCCAGTTTGTGACGACGGAGAGCGAACTTTCATAAATCCAGAAGGACATAGTCCCTCAGATAAACGTAAATTTCGGAATTCTTACGAACATTTGAGCAGCGAAGTCTGATCGTTTGGGAGTTACCGGTATGTTTTCGTATGGTAGCGGAAAATCGCAAAGTAAGAAACGGGAAATGTTCGGAGTGGTCACTATACCATGGGGTCAAAACTTCGAGGTCACACAGAATTTGCAAGGGTCAAGCGATTATCACCAAAATCTAATCGATTCTTTCCTGTCATTATCCAAACATTCCCTGGACATTTTGTGCAAATTCGTTTACCCGTTCTCCTGTTATCTTGTACACAAACAAACAAACAAACAAACAAAAAACATACGGAACCCTTTACATACCCCCTGCCGATTTTCATCGGCGTGAGTAAAAAAAAAATGGAGTCGGTCTAAAGTATTCATTGTTTTGACACTGCATCCGTCAGTGTCAAAACTGTCATGAACTCTCTCATGAACGGACGTGTGTATTAAAGGGCGAGCTCTGCCAAGCATAGAATTTAAAATTTACCCTGTTCAATGGACCTGGCAGTCAATAATCATGCCCGGTACGGATAGACCTCGACGAAGGCTTACTGCACCCCAGGTCGACAGCTCCTCGACGACGAAGCCAGCCCCAACTGGTGGCACAGGTGCCTCCACACTCGACTCTGACCACGACTCGGAATTACCAAGTGCCATCCAATCTTTCATCGAACGACTACTCACTGATGGTACTTTCATCTCCAAACTGATTTCTGCAATTAAAGCAAAACTTCTGAGCGAGTTATGTGAGACAATTCGCTCTGATGTAAAGGACTCGCTACAATTCGACGTCGATACCGTCAACGACAGAATGTCGACAATGGAAAAAGGTCTCCAAAGGATCGAGGAGGCCTCAGAGGAGGCAGAACAGTATTCACGGCGTAACTCCTTGGTTTTCACTGGCATTGATGAAAGCAGTGGCGAGGACGTGGAGGCAACCGTCATCGATATATGTAAAGAGAACCTTGGAATCAACGTCGAGAAGGGAGACATCGATCGTTGCCACCGACTGGGACCCATGGCCGGAGGCGCGAAAAGTAGTCAGGCGACAACCAATGCAAAAAAGCAACACCGCGATGTCATTGTGAAATTCGCGACCTACCGCACGAGAGAGATGTACAAAGCACGATTCAACATACGGAAAGCAACCAGTATCAGTAAGTAAACTAGAGAGGGGCCGTCAAAGGCGGCAGACCCACGCTTAAGTACAAAGTCGGGGTGAACATAATGTGCATTCGGTCATGTACCAGAATTCGGTCACTTAATTGCCAGTGTGCTTTATCACGAGCCAGTGAGTTCTACCAAAGATCGTACACTGAAGTGTACGATCTTTGGTTCTACAGTCACATCACACGCAAACCACATCATTTCACATACGGTAACACTCATTCACAACAGGAAAGTCCTTTAGTCTCCTCCAAAAATCCATCGAAAATCCCAAATTCCACCGTCAAAAGTGCAGAATCGGAACTTTTCCAAGCGCGCGCGAATTAAGTCCAGTTTTAAGAGTATTGTCTACGCGACGGGTCGCCGAAAAAGCGCTAAAAATCGAGAAATACGCCGTTTTCTTGCGGGATATTTTGATTATAGCAAGCCGAGAGTGTGATGATATCAAAGGTCGTATGAGTGTACGATCTTTGATGGTATCCACAAAAGCGCAAACGAAAAAACAAAATTTACGTACCCCCTAGGCAATTACCCCTATGATTAGTGTCTACGGGAATTATTCAATGCAAGGGTTGAATGCAAATGTCTACTGCACCAGTATTCGGTCACCAACGAGCGCCGCAACGTCCCCGATGCAATTTTGCACCAACAGTGTAGAGCGCGATGCATTTTCAGCGGCCTTGCACACGCATTGACATTGAGCGCGCATATCGTGCAGTGTGACTGCGACCGAGCAAATGCTCCTCCAACGAAAAAAACAATCAATGTTAATTCAAAAAATCATCAAAATACGGGCCAGTTTGTGACGACGGAGAACGAACTTTCATAAATCTAGAAGGACATAGTCCCTCAAATAGGTCTAAACGTAAATTTCGGAATTCTTACGAACATTTGAGCAGCGAAGTCGGATCGTTTGGGAGTTTATGTTTTCGTATGGTAGCGGAAAATCGCAAAAGTGAGAAACGGGAAATTTTCGGAGTGGTCACTACAATACTACATACCATGGGATCAAAACTTCAAGGTCACACAGAATTTGCAAGGGTCAACCGATTATCACCAAAATCTAATCGATTCTTTCCTGCCATTATCCAAACATCCCCTGAACATTTCGTGCAAATCCGTTTACCCGTTCTCTTGTTATCTTGTACACAAACAAACAAACAAACAAACAAACAAACAAACATACGGAACCCTTTACATAACCCCCTGCCGATTTTCATCGGCGTGGGTAAAAACCGTCTACATCAATGAAAGTTTGACCCAAGGTCGCTCGAAACTCTACTGACAAGTGAAGAAGGGTCTAAAAAGCCGAGATTCCAAACTTTTGACACAGGACGGGAGGATTAAAGTCAAGAAACCAAACGGCGAGAAGATCACAATCGTCAGAGAATGAGACTTGGTGAGATTGAATCTAAACACGTGAACACTGAGTAGAAACGTTTAAATGTTAATGCTTACGTGAGTAAATTTTGCGCAGTACCTTTGAATTATACATTTTCGTGATTTACTTGATTATATTTTGTTTCATTCTTTTAATGTTCGACGTGTTTGATGATTTATTTTGATACATCAATTTATGCCACTTCGGTTTCCATGTGTATGTTGTAAGACACCAGTAAGATGTAATCAGAAAGCATTGCTCTGTACAGTGTGTAACAAGTGGGTTCATACCAAAGAGTATAGAAGCGCACGCAGTGCGCTAAGAGGGAACACTCTCCCGATTTTACACGTAAACGTGTGTAGTACGCAATGGAGCCCATCGGCGGCCATTATTTAGGATGCAAGCCGCTGCAGCGCGCTGGGTTGTCCGGAGAGTATATCACGTGGCCGTATAGAGAATTTCTGTCTCCCTTTCATTTTCTTCTTTTTACGGGGCATACAAGGTTTCAGATGTATAGGACCTTGTTTAATCATACAGAAGTATCATTTCTACGGAATTATGGTATAAAATTGAAGAAATGCCTATTGTTAAGATTGTTTTCCCTCAAAGTTCGAGCTAACTAATGAAAGTATGTGCAGGCCTAACTAAAACGTATTCACAAAGCGCTTTTTAAGTCACCCTCTCCCTCCATCTCTGTCTCTCTTCTCTCTCTTTCTCTTTAATACCCGGCCCTTAACCTGTAGACCCCTTGTGTTATATTATTCGAATGATATGAATATCTATTCCATTATTCATATTTTTGGTCGTTCTCTCGGATAGTCTTTTAACAATGTATATATTTATGGTATATACCATTGGTTTACATGGTACCATCATTCTCCCAAGAGAATCTATTTAAGAAACGCAATTTCTTAATATAAAAGATCAAATTTTCCTTCATCTTTTTTTGGTCATAAGACAGAGTTATTTTCATATTCTTATGTTTCATGGTCAATCTGCACACATATTAAAGAGGTGTTGATTGTTTGGGTGATGCCTCTCTCCCGGCGCTCCCCCCCCCCCCCGAAAAAATATATATATATAACCAGTCTCTACAACTGTGACAGGTTGATTCCCAGGGTAACCCCCCCCCCCCCCGTTTCCCGCTTCATCGGCGTTATACTGAAAATCTTGACTCCAAGAAACGTATGAGAGAGATAAAAAGATAGTTTCATGAGACTATAGACTGAGTATGGTGAAGACGCATAAAGCGGACATGAGGTGACAGATGTACAATAATTAATTTTACCTCTTCAAAATTTATCAATAAAATAATTTTTCTCATTTTTGATTGAAAATAGTTGAGTATGCGTTTCGAAAATATTCCTTAATGTGTAGCAAGATTTGAATTTCAATAACAAAATAATGCAAAATTTTTCGTCCCCATCCCATACCTTTTGACCTTCTCACTGTGTGGGAGAGTTTCAAACAAATTTTGATCCTCATGAGAAAATCACCAAGTAATAATCCTACAGACGAGTTCATTTTTTGCATGGGCTCGTATCCTTCAAAATACTTACATTTACATAGACAACCGACAAAAAAAAATAAAGAAAAAAAGTTACTATTTTTTTTTTATTTCAAAATTTATCATTTCACCAAGAGTACATCCTAGAAGATATAATTGCCATATTCGGCAACATACACAATTCCAAGAAGGATGATGCTGAAGTTGGTAAATAATATAGGTCAGAACAAACAATCGCATAGGCGAAAGGAATAAAAGACAATATTACTTTCACGTGCTGATGGCTAATTCTTACTTCAACTTGGTAAAAATACAAAAGTGAAAAAAAAAATGCCCTTATCCAGTTTTGAACCATTCATACAAATTGCATTACGGATCTGTTTCATTTTGTCCACGGAATACATTTCATCATGTCGATATTAGTCCATACCGGTACGTGAAAAAAAAAAAAAAAAAAAAAACACGGGTGACTTGAAAGCATAAGATGGAACTAATAATTGAAGAAGAAGAAGAAGAAAAAGAAGAAGAAGAAGAAAGAGAGAAAAAGGGAGGTCGGAGAAGGAGAGGGGGTGGGGAGAAAATGCCCTTGATAATCATGAGCACCCACGTCATTCTATACAATGTGCACTGTTATACTTGGCTTAGGACACAAGCAGACTAGCATACGGTCATAGATTAGCCTGTGAACATTTATGGACTATAGATTGGAAAGTTAAAAACATTATTCTTCAATTATATTTCATAATTAGGCAAGGATTCTGCATCTCTATGCCATTATGAGGTTCTGGATTAATTTTTTATCCTGCATGCCCCTTAAAATGAAACGGAGGGAAAATACGCCCTCTATCGATCATCCGGCGGCTTGCATCCCAAAATGGCGACTGCTCTCGCCCATGAGCGTACTACGCAAAATCGGGAGAGTGTTCCCTCTTAGCGCACTGCGTGCGCTTCTATACTCTTTGGTTAATACTAGGGTGGTTCACACGTACACCAATTAACTTAGCGGGATACAAATCTCGAGATTTGCATCGCGATCGGTATCTCGAGTTTTTTCACGTGTGGACAGAAAAAACCCGACAATTTGCGCGATAAGCATCGCAATGCTAATCCCAAGAAATTTTGCGCTAGTTCATCAATTAGTGGGATAATTCGCCCCGCGCTGGTACGTGTGAACGGTCGGGATTAGAATCTCGAGTTTTTATATCCCATCATACAATGCGCACATTACAACAGCGAGGCCTCTGCGAGTTCCTTAAAGGTGCATGGTCCCGGTGTTTTAGTCAAATGCGTACGCGGGCGCACGGCGCAAGTTTCCTATAGAGACCTACGCTATCGACTCCTCTTTGGCGCTTACGCTTTGGCCCACTTCCCCGAGTCCGAAGAAGTCCGCTTCACTGTCGTCAGTGGTCGGATCACAGTTCGGCTCATGATTCGGCTGAGGGGGATGACAGCTTTAGCAAACTTCTTTTGTGATGTCATAATAACAAGCAAATAAGCACGCACCCTGGCACTACTACAGACTGCGCGATGGGCGGAGAAGACAACGAAGGCAATGTTACTTAGCAACACCTACGTACTTTACTCTTGATGACAGCTCAACTTCAGTAATCTTCCAGCGTGTTTCTACAGAGAATCCGATAGACCTAGAATTTGCAAGCGCGTAATCAAACAGCGCGCTAACGCAGAACCGGGTTGTTTCTACAGAAAGCGCATAATCGGATTGAATCCGATTCTCCACCTGAATGCAGGTGTGACCGGATGTCTGGAAAGTTGGCTGGTGCATTGTGGGTCTGGGTCAAGCATCTACTGATGATGCGGATGCGATCACCGATTGAACGAAACTGAGCACAGCCACTGCCTACTAGCTAGCCGGCCTAGCCCTGGGCCGGCCGGCCCGGCCTAGTGTGGGTACAAGTTACGACCGGCTGCTGGACGAATTTGTTTTCATCTCACTTAACGTTAGGGCTCCTACTCTAACGTTAGCTCCAACGTTTATACGGATTAGAAACTAGTTTTATTTTCTACCAATTCTTTGGTTCGTCAATTTTTCACGGATCTTAAGGTTGGATTTTTATAACTGGATTATCACATGTGACGAGACAACAGCAGTTCATAGAGACACAGCTTCTGTCGCGTCTGACTGAGTTCTGTAAGTTCTATCAATTCTAACTAGTTTCTAGAGTAGAAGTAGAACCTCCTACTCAGTTGTTGGGCTAGGCCCAACGTTAGGCATATTTCTAGTCTAACATTTAACGTTAACAAATTAAGATAAAAAATGATTAGATATAGGACCTAGGGCCTACGTTTTAGGCGTAAAGAGATCTTTAATACTACTAGCGTTACTACAAGTTAGCTCTAATGTTTAATAGACTATTCATGTTAGTGATTTCTACATTTTACAACATTAACGTTCTACTTGTCATTAGGCCTAACGTTAGATTCTAACGTTAGGCCTACTTTTACTAAAGTTCTTAAAGGGGCCCTTAAATCCAATTTTATTTGAAAACATCACTTTTGAAAATATAAGGATGGCTCTAAGAAACATTCAATATTATAGGCTCTATTTTGATTATATTGATTAGAAATGTCTTAAAGTCAATCTAGAACTAGTTTGGAAGGTGTTTTTTTTTTTTTTTAGTTTTGTTGAATATTTCAGCAGACGTACTTTACTAGATCTACTGCATTACATACTGTCTTTACCAATGACTGACAGATGAGGAGTAATAATATGTCTTAAAGAGTTAAAGTAGATCTAACGTTAGAACTTGTAACGTGTTAGTTTGGAAGGTGTTTTCTTTTTTTCTTTTTTTTGTGGGCGTTCCCAAGTAGAGTCTACGTTAATCTGAAGAATAAAAAGAAAAAGTCGTTAAAAATAAATGGAATGTTTCTAACGTTAGATATCCGTTTCACCACAAAATTGGTGTTGAGAACTTGGGGTATAAATCAACACAAATCAACATGCATTTGAATTTCAGGGCCCCTTTAAATTAGGCCCTAACTTAGACCTAGAGAACCACTCTAACTTAACAAGTTAAAACGTTTGTAGTCTAACTGTTAGAGCCGTAAACACAAACAGCCTAAAACGTTACAACTAAAAGGATCGACTGTGTGTCATTGGATTTATAAGTAACGTTAGAACGAAGGCCTATTAAACGTGAGGGCTAAAGTTGACTGTTAACTGTGCACTGAATAGACCTCTTTCTTCGGGTAGGTAGGATTTGATTCGGGTAGAAACTCGGGTTTATGGAACATTAAAAAACTGTTAGTTATATTCCAAGCCAACGTTAGATTTTAGAACAGAAGTAGCCGTTGTTAGGATGCCTATTCAAAACAGTTAACGGTTAACGTTATGATAGCGTTGATTCTATTAACGTACGGTAAAGTTTGTTAGGTAGGCACCTTGCCTCTAAATCTAACGTTAACTAGGATTGTTCTAGACATATTCTAACGTTACACCCCAAGTGGACTCACTTTTTTCACTTTTGGATTGACAAAATGTTCTTCAAATATTTCGATATTCAGTAAATGAATGTTTGAATTTCCTTTCATTTTCGGACCAACGAAACGTCGTATTTTTATAGGCCCTACCAAGATCCATATTTCTATTTGATTCTTTGTCGGATTAACAAACTAGACTAGACCCTAGTAACGAACCTTTAGAATAACGACAAAAAGTTCGTAAAAGAAACCCTAACACTAGTTTGCTAATGATAGACTTTAGAGTTTGTCTTTTCCGAACTAAAAAGTATTAACGTGTTAGGCCTAGGGAATCAATTATTTTAAATAGACCCCTGCTATTGTAGATTCTATGTGCATCTCATACGTATTGTTAGCACTAGTTAGTATAGTATTGTCAATTAGAATGTAACAAGTTAGTCGTAATCGTAGAACTATAGGTTCTAGTAGCTCGAATCTAGCGTTAAAAGTTATTAATTATTAGGCCTAGAGAATATGAGAACGCCTACTATTAAATACTAGATCTAGTGTTAGATCGAGTTCTAGTTGCCTTGGTTTTAAAATTCCGCTATAATACAGCGCAACTGTGTAAAAATAACACCCCTGCCCCTGTTCGTGTGTCTTTTCTTTATGTTAAAATTAAGAGTATTTTCTTTACAAGTTTGTCAAATCTGAGGCAAATTGCGACTAGTAACGTTAGAACCTGATACTCGGACGTGTTGGAGACACCTAACCATCAACGTTAGATAAATAGCTACAGCGTGCATGCACATAAAAGTCATGGCCACATTACCGTACACGTGTATGTCAAACTGGTGATTGTCTTCCGGGTCAGTATCGGATTATTGAACCTGGCGTGTTTCTACAGCGCTGACACTGGAAACTGCCCCGGAAAGAACTACCTCATTAGACGGTTAAGTTAAGCGGAATCGGTATCGGAATCTGCATCGGAAAGAAACCGTTACTGGTGTGTTTCTACAGCCCCCTCTATCGGATACAATCCGATAGACCCGGAATTTGGGGTTCTGTAGAAACACGCTGTTCGTATCAATGCTAACGGTGATCGGCAGTATCATCAACAGCGCCCTCTACACTACCGGGACTGTGCCCCTTTAACCTATGGCGCACCACAACAACAGCGCGCGAACCACACCACTGACGCGCAAAGAACAATGGGCAAAGAGAAGCGAGCACAGGAAGTGATAGATAAGGGCGCTGTGTGACCCAGTTTGCTGGTTTGGCTGTTATCTCTATCGACAAGTAGCGGGATAAGTTCTGTACGTGTGAACGGTTGCAAAAAACTCGAGATTCCGAGCGCGATCGCTATCCCGCTAATTTGGAGCGTGTGAACGATTGCAAGCAATGTCGAGATATGGAGCGCGATCGTCATTCCGCTATTTTGTACGTGTTAACCCGGCTATTGTATGTGCCGGCATAACTCAAGCTCAGTACGATAACAAAAATGATGTTTTGGAAACTGGACGTGTTCTATATGTATTTTCGAAGAGTTGCCATTTCTCGAACAAGATCTGAAATCTACTGAAACGGCTCCGAAATTGATGTTACGTTGCCTGGAAATGTTATTCAACTGAACAGTACAAATAATAATGGTCTGCTGATTGCCCATCTTAATGTTCGAAGTATACGGAATAAAAAGGACGACGTGGATAATTACATAAAGAAAGAATCAGTTGATTTGTTTACACTTTCCAAAACATGGATTGATGATTCCTTAGTTCAAGTGTTCTAGAGATTTCTGGTTATATCCTGGAAAAGGAGAGATCAGGATAACCATGGCGGTGGAGTAGCGTGTTATTTAAACATGTCATACGTTAGGCGTAAGGATCTTGAAAAAAAATTGATTTGGAAGTAATGTGGTTAGAAATCATCAAAAAATGTCACTTTTCCTCGGTGTGATATATCGAAAACAGGTTTCCCCTTGTTCGACTTTTTTCAGTTGTTTGGATACGAATCTAGAGCTGTTTTTTTTTTTCTTTCTCTGATAACATTCTTATCCTTGGAGACTTAAATTGCAACATGTTAGCAAAAAGTTCTTTGTCAGACATGGTTAACGAATTGTGTTCATTGCTTAACCTTACGCAGCTTATCAAGGAGCCAACTAGAACAACCCCCTACAGCTCCACATTGATCGATGTTATCTGTGTGTCAGACTCAATGGTGGAGATCACAAAGAAAATAATCTGGGACAGATTCTGTTGGATTTAGTGACCACTCCCTTGTCTATACAATAATTCTCAGGTGTAGTCTATCAAAATCCCAGCCTGAATATTTTTCATTCAGATCGTTCAGACACTTTGTCGAAAAAGATTTTCCTAATGACCTTTCACATGTTCGATGGAATCGTCTTGTTACTGTGATAGACGATGTAGAAAGACGCTTTGCAAAATTAAAAATAAAAAACCTTTTCTGCTATATCACGTAAACATGTTCCCCTTGTCTCTGTTCGAAAGAAGCTAAGAGGTGCCCCATGGATCACTTATGACTATCAAGCAATAGCCAAAGACCGTGATCACCATAAGAGAAAGTTCAATGAACTGAAAGGAAGATCGTCTGAGAAAGGTCAAACACCACGTCAAGAGGATGTAAAGCCCGCCGCACACTACACAATCAGACTGGTCTTAAAGTCTTAAGCCAAGCTGGGTCTTAAGACCAGTCGTACGACCGGACACCGCACACTATACGACCCGACTGTAAAAGCGCGCGTAGTGCGCACTGCGCTTGCTTGCATTTTACTGCATTGTGAATGGCTGAAAGCCTACGACCAGTCGTAGAAATTCAACATGTCAAATCTCTACGACTGGCGCTAAGACCCAGTCGTACGACCAGAAACTGGCAAGACTGTGACGTCACACTTCTAGTCTTAAGGTCTTAAGACCGGTGAATCGGCACAAAATCGTGTAGTGTGCGGTGGGCTTAAGTTATCTGAACGTAATCTGGGAGAAATATAAACATCTTAGAAACAAAGCCAATAATTTGAATAAGAAACTTAAGAAGGAATATTTATATACCAGGCTACGACAATGCGACAGCAGTTTGCAGAATTCGTGGAAAGTATTGAAATATTTATTGCCAAAGAAAAAAGCTACAATAAATTCAAATTTCAAAGTAGGCAATGACATTATTCCAGTTAAGTGTAAAATCGCTCAGGCGTTTATTCAGATGCTCGTTAATGTCGGAAATGGTTTCACTCGATCCAAAGTGTTTTAACTCCCTGAATATATTGTCACGACGCAATCAACTTTCAAATTCAAAGAAATTGAAACGGAGTTTGTCAACAACAACAACAAAAAAAGAATTACAAAAAATAGATGTTAAAAAAGCTGCCGGTTCAGCTGACTTACATCCAGGGCTACTGAAATCCGCAGCTCCGTACATCGCGGAACCCCTTACATATATTATATTAAACAAAAATCTTAAAAATCTGGGCCATTCCCGAGTGATTTTAAAAAGGCCAAGATTGTCCCTGTACCAAAAGATAGTGATACAAGTGAACTGGGCAACTTTTGTCCGATATCTCTATTATCTTATGTGTCAAAGATTCTTGAAAGGGTGGTCCACATACAAATTTACGAATACTTGCAAGAAAACAAATTGCTATCGCAGAGGCAATCAGGCTTTGCCCGAAGCATTCAGCGGCTTGTAAGTATAATTGTGTGGGCCAAAGATGAAATACCTACTCACCAAATGGCTAACGGGAGCGTAGAGCTAAGGGCGCCGGCGGTAGGAGTGGTAGACGACCGTGAAAAAAAAAGTCGAAATATATAGGGCGCCTGATGAGGTGAACAGTGTCCTTATATTGCACTTCCCGGAAAAGCACCTGGAGTCCTAAGACGACAGCGTCCCATAGAAATATGTACAAAAAGATCCAGCGACAGCGTGGAATAGCCTCCGAGTGTCAAGGCTAGCACAAGCGAGAGTATGTCCCCCGCTGGAGCGCTGGGTAGAAAAACTGTGAGGTCCCTGGTAGAGTCTGCAACACCACTAACAGCATGCTGAAGCCCCCGTTCCACTATCACGATCTGGACCCCGATCTGTCCCGATCTAGCAGAACGGGAGAGAGCGGCAAAAGCGTACGGGGATCGGAAGCATCGTAGCAGCAGCGTTTGCAGGTCGGGGTTGGAGCGGGCATATTTTCAGATCGGAAAGAAATTTTGATCCTGTTCAAAATTTCTTTCCGATCTCCCCGATCAAAATTTACTTATTTTTAATCGTACGGCAAGCGGGGAGAGCGTAGTGACAGCATAAACACCGCGGGATGAGCGTAACAAGGTCTTTCTGAGCGTAGAAACATCGGCACAAGAACGGGAAGAAAATTTTGACAAAAAATGTCTGCCAGAAGAAGATCAAGGAAATCGAGAGGAAAAACTGTTGAGGAGGAGGGCATTGTCGCTGCAAATGTCAGGGCAGAATATGAAGGAGCTCAAATTTTCGAAGAAGAAGACGAAGAGATGAAGAAAAAGAAGAGAAGAAAGCAGCGAAGCAGCTACCCCAAAACATGTGATGCTTAAAGAGGAGGAAGAGGACATAGCAGAATTTTTAAGAAAATGAAATCATCTACAACTGGAGGGATACGGAATATAAAAGAAAGGACACCAAGAAAAAGCCTTGAAAAAATCAGCACGTCTTTGTTTATAACAATGCATTGCTGCAAAAGAGCCGTTAGTTGAGGAGCCCCTTTGAGGTCCACATTATATTTCTTCGGTTCTGCGTGCTAATAAATTGACTGACTGCAGATCGACAGTCAAATCGGGGTACATCGGGGCACATCGGGCACTTTTCAGCTCTCTGAACGGGGTAACAGCGTGATAAGATCGTATAGATCATTCAGAACGTATAGATACAGCGTGCATCGATCAGATAACGTCGGCAACATCGCACTGACAGCGTAGCTACATCGTTTTACAGCGTAACTACAGCGGCAGAGACCGTAATGCCTCATTCCCTATCATCGCAGTGAGTGCATAGCAAGCACGTGGAAGTCGTAACTTCAGCGTTCTTAAAGTGTTCTAACATCGTACTGTGTTCAGGTCGGGTCAGGTTTTACCCGATCCTTCCCGATCTGAGAAAATTGTCAAATCGTAGCGAGAACGGCATGGAGTAACTGCGACTGTGGCGGCTGCGCCGTGCTCCCATTCAGATCTTCATGTTGAACAAACGGGTGCCTTTGCGGCGCTATATTTCCTTAATTTTTCAACAGAAACTACTAAGAATACTTACATGGGTCGATGAAACCTAAATGACTATCATCGGCGACTGTTTGATGCATTTCATTGCTTGTGATGCACAAAATGATGTCTTATAAGCAGCTCACCGATGCGATGTTCACAGAACTCACAATCACTTGCACAAGCGCACAGTATTGCTAGCCTTTTGTCAAGGTCCTCTCGCTGTAACGGAAGAGCGAACGGACGAGCGAAGCTAGTCCATCCGAGCGCACAGCACTACCCCACTCGGCTGGGCTGTCCACACCATACAGCGAGAGGGCCTTGACAAAAGGCTACGTATTACTTGCTACATGGCGGTCAAGGCGGTCAAGGCGGTCAAGGCGGTCGGACGTGCCTCTTCTGATGTCTCTTATTTTCTGATTTTCTGATTCTCTCCAATCCTTGGAAATTCTTATTTGGACATTTTATTTGATTTATTTGATATACAACCTCAACCTGCCGCGGCATATGGGAGACGAAACCCTGAACTTTCTCACAACTGTGTTATTTGGACAATTCGGGTAAGCAAACATTTTGGGCTTCTCTTCGCACAACTAACACCCATCTAATTAACCATTTCGTTTTCCCCGCCAAATTGGCACCTGTCAATGATGGCGGCCAGTGCTTCGCATACCCAATTTGATGGGGACTCTGCCCCTTTTACTGATCAGGAGGGGGACTTTCAGACCGTCGGATCAGCTAGAAGACGGCCAAAAAAAACGTGAAACGCGCGAAGGTAGTAGCCAGAGTGTGGAAAACCTTTCTTTTAAGGCAGATTCGTCATGCGGATCTGAGAATGAATTCCAAGATGTCAGTACATTTTGTACCCCCGCCACTGATTCGAGAACCCCAAATCTGAAAGTGTTTATTAACCCTATCAGCAAAGAAAAATCCCTGAGAAATATCAGCCCACTTACAATCGCAAAGTCTGTTCAAACTTGCTGTGGATCACCCCAGAATTTATCAAAACTACAAGGACCGGAATCCTAGTGAAATGTGCCAATGTCAAACAAGAAAAACGACTCCAAGAAATCCAAATGATAGGGAATATTCCTGTAGCAATTAATAAGCAGCCAAACTTACAGAGAGGTGTGATATCAGGAGTACCAACGGAATTGTCAGAAAAAGAAATAGAGAAGGAATTGAAAAATCAAAGAGTAACAAGTGCTTAAAGAATTGCGAGGAAGGTAAAAAAGAACTCAGACACTGACATGGGAGACGAACAGGAAACACCAACACGCAGTGTAATTCTTTCCTTTGATGCAAAATCCCTCCCAGAGGAAATTTCGCTATGTTTTCAAAGAATGCAAGTCAAAGCATACATCCCTCCCGTGAGGAGGTGTTTCAATTGTCAGAGTCATGGACACACGGCAGCAACATGTCGTGCAAAACAAAGATGTGTCAGGTGCGGGGGTGAACATAAGTTCGAGGCCTGTACCAAAAAGGATCAGCCAAAATGTATCAACTGTGGAGGGTTACATTCAGCCGCATATCAAGGCTGTGAAAAGGCCAAGAAAGCGAACGAAATCCAGTGAATAAGAGTTGAAAACAAATTAACATACGCACAAGCAGCAAAAGCATTCACCGAAAAACAACAAAACCACGACACATCCCCAACTTCAAATCAAGGAAACTACATCAACACAGACAAAAGGAAAACCCAAACCATTGTACAGTCACAAATTCACATAAATCCAGAACCCAACCCATCAGCTGCCGAACACAACCCCGCCAAGTCTCGGCAACCCCCACAAATACCTATGTCCAAACAGCCAATTCCACCAAAAACCTCGCACAACGAAACAACAATGGAAGAAAAGGCTTCACCCCCAACCCTGCTGAAAGAGAACTTCCTAACAACAGCCACCAACGAGCAATTGATTCTTTTCCTCGTCAAGATCCTGGTTATCTTCGTTAAAGACCGGTCAGAGGCAGAAATACTCTCTTTCATTACCACCGCCGCTGACCAGTTCTCACTGCTATCTCACCAGGCACAAGCAAGTTAATGAACCTTATCGTACCCACCCTCTTCATACTACAATGGAATGCGCAGGGCATGCACGGGCATGGGGATGAACTGGTAAAGTACTTAGATTCTAAAAGAGAATAAATTATTAATGTGATATGTATTCAGGAAACGTGGTATACAGAAAATCAAATAACACACATCCCTAATTATACCTGTCTTTCAAAAATCAGGGACGCCCGTCTAAGAGGTGGATGCGCTATCTACGTACATAATTCCCTGAATTATGATTACCCGAGCTTGAAAATAGATTGTGAAATGCAGTTGATAAATATTTATTTAGATGATTGTATCATCTCGATTATTAACTATTATAATCCATGTAACAAATTGAGAGAAGAAAATTTGAACGAATTGTTGAATTGTGTAAAAGATGTATCACATTTATTAATACTTGGAGACTTTAATTCCCATAATAAGTTATGGGGAAGTGTAAGAACAGATGGTAACGGTCGCATAATTGAAAACTTTCTTATGCAGAATGACTTGGTCATTCTTAACGATGGATCTGGAACTAGAATCGACCCGCATACCGGCAAGATATCTTGCCTTGACCTATCCATCACTTCACCGTTCCTAGCAAATAAATGTCAATGGCGAGTTTTATCTGATAGATTCGGAAGTGACCATTTTCCCATAAGAATAGATCTGTATCTCAGCAATAAACAATTTACGTGTGATTCAAGTTATCATCCCACAAGGAAATGGTCCTTTAAGAGAATGAACTGGAATGAATTTGAGTGTATTAGTGACAAACATTTTCGAAAATTTACTTCAGAAACATATAACAGATTAGATGTAATGGAAATTTATGAATTATTTATGAAGTCTCTTACAGTTGTACTCGATGAGTGTGCGCCACAGTATAAGAAATGTAAAAGGAATCCTGTCCCTTGGTGGACAAAAGATTGTTCGATAAAGATCAAAGAAAGAAACAGAGCAAAAAATAAGTTAAGAAAGTGTCTCGGTGAAGAAAATTTGAAACTTTACAGGCAAAAGAAAGCAGAAGCCCAAAGAACAATAAGACAAGCAAAACAAAAATACTGGCAGGCCTACTGTGCAAAACTAGATAGATTTACCCCAACCTCGCAAATTTGGCGTTTTGTTAAAAGACTAAACGGTTTATCAGTGAAAAGATCTAATAAGCTTCCTGTTTTGATCATAAATGACAGATTCATAATCAAAGATGAAGAAAAGGCAGATGAATTTTCAAAAAGTTTTATTTCCATGGGGAGAAATAATACTCATAATAGAACGGATAGAGACATTGATGAAGAAATTAACAGCCTCCCTTTTAGGGAAACAGGTCATATAATGCTTTCAATCAATGAAAATTTCCAAATAACGGAATTAGAGAAGGCCCTGCAGATGAAATCTTCTACAACACCTGGGGAAGATCAGATAGGATATCAGGTATATAAGAACCTTCCAAAAATAGGCAAAGACATGATGCTTTCTATAATGAACAAAATATGGGTGACCGGTGAAATTCCAGCACCGTGTAAGCACTCAGTGCTGATTCCAATTTTGAAGCAAAACAAAGACCCGACAAAAACACTTTCATACTGCCCTATTGTTTTAACATCGTGTTTTATGAAAACAATGGAAAGTATGGTAAAAAAGCGCCTCCAGTTTTATTTAGAAAAGTATACTTTTTTGCCTCCAATACAGAATGGATTCAGAAAGGGACGCTGTGTAGTAGATAACATTGTTCACCTGGAAAATGATATACAGAAGAATTTAGAAACAGGAATAAAGACAATAGCAGTATTTATAGATTTAGAGAAGGCTTTTGATTCCCTGTGGGTCAAAGGACTTTTATTCAAACTGAGTTAACTTGGACTGAGGGGTAACATACTTCTTTACTTACGTAATTTATTGTTACATCGTACATTTTCAGGTACGTGTAGAAGATCAGTTATCTCGAGCGAAGGAAATCAGTCATGGTCTTCCACAGGGTAGTCCACTCAGTCCAGTGTTGTTTAATGTAATGCTTCATGATATCCCCACTTCACCCACTGTGCACAGTCTGTTATATGCAGACGACTGTGTAATTTGGAAACCTGTAAAGTGATTTGAGAGAATCCAGCAAATATGTCCAAGAATATTTGAATACGCTGAATGATTGGTTTTCATCATGGGGTTTAAACATATCATATGAGAAAACTGTTCCAATGTTGTTTTCTCGCTCAAATAGAGAAGAGCACCTTGAGATAACGCTTGATGGAAACAAACTCACCCCTCAGAAAGAACACAAATACTTAGGTGCCATATTTGATAGTAGACTAACTTGGAAACCGTATATAGATGATATAGCCCAGAGATGCAAGAAAAAAATCAGCATATTGAAATGTATAACTTACTCTCATATTTGCACCCAGGTTCAAGAAATTTTACAGGTGTATAGAGCTATTATACGTTCCCTCATGGATCATGCTTGTGAGGCATACGACTCCGCATCAACAAACGTAAAGAATGTTTTGAATTCCATTCAGTATCAGTCTCTGTTAGTCTATGCTAGGGCAAAAAAGGGTACCTCTCTCAGAACCTTACAGGTAGAGTTAGGGGAAATGCCTTTAGATTTACGTCGTGAAATGTTTAGTGTAAGATTAAAAAAACGTGTTGTTAGTATCCCGAATCACCCTCTCGCAGAACAGTTGGAAGATTGCTGGCAATTCAATGTTCATAAAGGTAAAAACACACGAGAACCTTTCGCACAGAGAGTATTGAATTTGTCGGAATATTTGAATTATAACGTAGAACAACTCCAATGCCGTTGTGGCACTATGAAACGGCGGTAGTATCCACGGAGTTAACTGATTATATTTCAAAGAGTGATCATATTTTGTATCAAAGACAGCGAAGTTTAGAACTGATTAATCAAAAATGGGCGAATTATCTCCATATATACACGGACGGTTCCAAGTCTCCAGACAAAGGAAAAGTAGCTGCGGCTTTTTATGTCCCACATTATAATCACGTAGAATCTAAGAGACTCCAAGACAATACTTCCTCATACAGAGCTGAATAAATAGCTATTGTGCTCACTCTACACTGGCTAAACCAACTGCCATGTTTGCATGTAACGGGAGCAGTGATATTCTCCGATTCTCTTAGTGCTATGCAAGCAATAAAAAATGATCGGGAAGAACAGATCATCTACGAAATATTGATGTTGTATAAAAAATCTACGCCATGAAGGAACTCAGGTATATTTCGAGTGGATCCCAGGTCACTGCGAGATCCATCCAAATCAGGTGGTAGATAGAGCGGCTAAACAAGCCTTAACTCACAATCAAGTAGAAGTTCAAAACCAAATAAACA
Organism: Diadema setosum; assembly: GCA_033980235.1. NCBI lineage: Eukaryota > Metazoa > Echinodermata > Echinoidea > Diadematoida > Diadematidae > Diadema > Diadema setosum. The sequence goes on along the minus strand of CM067071.1, from coordinate 4,690,842 downwards.
AGAGTGAGTCAAATAGTATTCGATTGTATTGTATGAAAAAATGGCAAAAAAGATGGGAAGAAACAATCTCCCCTCTAAAAAACATACAAAATTATGTATCAGTGACATTCAAATGTGTATTAAAGCAAAAAAAAAAAACAAAAAAAAAAAAACAGTGAGACAATTTTGCACTGTTTAGGAATGGATAATATTGGCTTAAATTATAATCTTTTTTTTTTTTTATTGCAGAAGCATGATACCGGGCTATGTGAAAGATGTGGAGTCTCAGAAACCACGAAACATTTTCTAATCGAATGCCCTAGATTTATAATAGAAAGGACAATGTTGTTAGCTGAAACAGATTGTAAGGAAGTAAAGAACATTTTGAGACTTTTAAATTCATCAGAATATTCAAACCAAAAAGCATTGTTCGCTTTCGTAAGAAGGACACAGAGATTCTCCTTCCTATAATTACTATATACAATAAATTGTTGAAGATAACATTATGTACGTATGTATCTTACATTGTGTAAGTGCAAGTGTATGTATGTTTGTATATAAAACAAAAATGTACGTAAGAAGCATATTATGATCATCTGCACCTCACCAGAAGCCCAGAATGTCTGCTTTGATTTTTATGTTATAATGGTTTCAAAATTATTATATTTTGTTTTTTTTGGTTTCAGTAATTCAATCGGAAAAGGAGACATTGACATTAACAGACATCATCCCAGTCTTGGCCGGTATTGGAGGGGCCTAGGCTTGCACGCGCGCATGCGCAAGCTGAGAAGCCTGTTCACGACGAACCGGGCTGGCCAGAAAATACACAAAAACGGCCAATGATGGGTGGGTGACAGTCTGTTTATAAAATCTCAATTGCAGCAATAATGCAGCGGAAAATTTTGAATTAATGATGAATAATAATAATCATAAAGATATTTGTATAAATTTTAACAGGCATTAGGCGTAAATATTCATAAATGAATGATACACGCCAAAAAATCAAAATAACAACAACAACAACAACATGCGTAGATGCGTGCAAATGGATACACGTTCAAAATGGCAGCAAGGCTCTCCTCACTGGGGCAGGTCGCTTACTCCTAAAAAATGTGGACAATTTTGCAGTTTCCAGATGAATTGGTGAGAAGAAGCAAGCCAATGAAGTAATCTATACTTCAATTTTGATTGTTACTGTGTTCATTATCGGAATTTAGTTATTGTTTATTTGTGAAGTCGCCGCATGTGGCAATAGGGGAGCTATTCGTTATTCTCACATAAGCGAAACTGCGGGGAAGCCGCCAGGACCGCGCCTGGCGGCGCGGTCTCCGGGGCTAGGCATGGTGGAACGTCGGCTTAAGTCGACTGACTGCAGATCGAAAACCAAATCGGGGTATACATCGGGGCACATCAGTCGGGCGCTTTTGAGCTCTCTGAACGGCGTAACAGCGTGATAAGATCGTATAGATCGTCCAGATCGTAGATACAGTGTGCATCGATCGGATAACATCGGCAACATCGCACTGACGGCGTAGCTACATCGTTTTAAAGCGTAGCTGCAGCGACAGATATCGTAATGCCTTATTCCCGATCATCGTATTAAGAGCGTAGTAAGCACGCGGTAGTCGTAACTGCAGCTTTCTTAGAGCGTTCTAACATCGTACTGTGTCCAAATCGGATCAGGTTTTACCCGATTCTTCCCGATCTGAGAAAATTGTCAAATCGTAGCGAGAACGACATAGTGGAACTGGGGCTTTACAGGACCAAAACAGCGATGTAGATCGCGGTGAAAGTAGCAATATAAAAGTCCCCCAGAAGGAGTGTAGTAGGAAGTGCGACTCGCGGTGTAGAATGTAGCGAAGATCGCGATGTATAAATCCGAAATTGGAGTAGAAAAGAGGTGCAATATTCCGTATGGTGTATATTCCAAAAGGCGTATAGTAATCCGTATAATTATGACAGTCCACGGCACGAGTTGTAGTCCGCGAAGAAAGACGTGGAATAGATGTAGGCCTGATATACGGACGAAGTGACTCCGACGATTAGGACGTGCTCTTAAGATGAAAGCTAATCGTGAAGTGAATAGGATGGAAAGTGTGATGGTCGGAGAAAAATCGTCACGGACAGGAGCTTGGATAGTTGTAATTGGCTGGTGAAAATGCGCAGCTCGTAGCTAATTGGTAGTTCGTGTCCATGACAACAAAACAAGAGGTGTGTGTATAGAAATCCGACTACTATTGGAATGCAAGTTACGCGTACATGGCACGACGACAAAGGCGAGGAATGTAGTGCGCAACTGTCGTGTGTCGGCGCACAAAGACAGTTCGCGTGGATGTTGACAGAAATGACTGAGGTTGCCAGACAGCGTAATTGACAGCAGCCAGACGATTAAATACAGAGATATTGAAAACCGCTACACACTACATGTTTAATTGAAATTATTGAAGGCCTATGATATCATATCGCACGAAATTCTTTTATCAAAAATGCCTTACTATGGCATAAAAACAACTTAACTACAATGTTTTCATCTCATCTTTGTGACAGACAGCATGGTGTTTCTTTTCAAGGTGCTCAGAGTGTTTTTGAGAAGGTTACGAGAAGGTTTTTAGAAGATTCTGAGGCTGTCATCACTATCAAACATGTGCTTAAAGATGGCAGGCTCCTGCAGGTTTTTTCTTCCCCGTTATTCTGAAACAAGTGTATCCTCGATTCCTTTGATCTTATTGTTATGTTTATACTTTAAAGATTGTGATTATGATACTATGAACAATGTTTTTTCTACCTTTTTTTTTCAGATACACTTGTCATATTTCAATATATGATTTCCTTGTTAAACATGCAGAAATAAAATCGAACTGAACTGAAAAACATTTTTTTTTCAACTTTTGCCTTTGCATAATATCAAGAGCTACAGACTTATCACAGCCAATCGCCAGCCTCGTCGATCCATGTCTTTGATTGGTGGGGGGTGGTTGAAAAAAAAAATATTTTATTTAAATTTGTAGTGGCTTTGTATTTTTTTAAACACATTTTCTCATTACGTTTCAGGAATTTTTAAGTTGCCGAAATTATTGGGGCAAAATGATACTTCAACCCCTCCCATCGTCTCAAACCTCTGCCGCTTACTCATTTTTACAGATATCTATAGGCAATAATAGATACCGTAACCACAACAAGTCTTACCACCGTTGACCACGCAGCCAAAGTGCGTTTGACAGGTTTATATTGTTTGCTTTGGTACCTATTTGGTTTTGTTTTGTTTTGTTTTGTTTTGTTTTTTTTGATTAGAAACAAATACAACACAATTTCATAAGTGATTCAGCAAATTACATGGGACGTTTGTTCCCTCCATGTAGATCCCATGACTGACATAAATTTGCATAAATTAACATAATTAATTCAGAATTCTGTGTAGACGATTAAAAGTTCCTACAATACCCTATCAAATAAAGCATTTAGAATGAAAATCCACTGTAAAATGTCTTTAAAAGTAGTATTTTCATGTTTTTGGAGATTTTTTTACATAAGACCTAATGAATTTCAGAATTTATGTGTTAAGTTTGGTAGCTCCCAGCAAGCCCTATCAGACAAAACAATCATAATCGATTAGAAGTACCATTTGTGTATGTGTATTTGTGTTTGTGTGTGTATGTGTTTGAAGAAACTGCCACACACGTGTCTGCGTACGTAGCCAGCCTGCTTCATACAGGCCCCTTGCGAACAATGACGGGGACAAAAAGTCTGGCATCTAAGACTAGCTTACGCGTACATTCGAGACCTGACCACCCCCCCCCCCCCGCCAATGCACGCACGCCTCTCGAATTTCTGAAGCTGCGCCAGTGACCACCGATGAAAAAAAAAATCAAATATAAAACAACCACAAAATCATTACGGTCCTGTCCCTGTCATCGAAATGACAAGCACTATAGCTGCCACTACAAGTTTGGTAAGATGGTTCACTCAAATAAAGTCCACTAAATACAAGTCTGTACAGTTATTGTACCGTTGGCTGTAGACCGCCATGTTCGTTTCCAACCAACAATGTGCGCATAAGCGCAACTTATAAATATTATGACCCGCATAATATCTTGCATATTTTGAGAATTTTCTTTTCCCTTCACATATTTCCTGATGGTGAATGTGAACGGTTTTTTTGTTTTGTTTTGTTTTGTGCAAACCTTTGTAAAAAACAGTAGAACCAGTCATTAGTTGTTTCGATAATCATAAATAAATCATGTTTCCAATTAGGAATGAAGGTTTACCATAAGTATTACTTTTGGTAACTCATTTATTGATTTCTTGTAACATAAAACATATTATTTACCCCACTGCTTTGGCTTTCCTCTTCCCTTTTACGATATCAAAACCTGAAATGTTAAAAGAATGGGGTTATGATCACTTACTCACAAATATTTTGCTCTGCACACACCTACGTACAGAAAAGAAAACCCCACACATAAGCAAAAAACAAACAAACAAACAAAAATATGCGTCGTAAATAGAGACGATGGGCGCATGTCAAAATTGGTCCTCTTCATCACGAGTATATTTTTGAATCTATGTTATTGGTACTGAAACTGCAGGTATTAAACAAATGCGGAAACATTACGAATATTTCATCTTCTTTGACATTTTGAGATGTTATGCCCCGCACAAATTTGAAGTACACTAGTCAATGACAAACTAAACAGAGTAAATGTAACTTGTCATTCTAGGTCATGTTAAGTTCGGTGTGGGAAGTAGCCTCCTTTAAGGTGTGATAATCATCTCATCTATGAAACAGCCCAACCCATGGCGCCCTTCTTCCGGACTGCTGCATATCCACCTTAGACTGCCTGGAGGACGAACATTTCACCACTTATCAAATGTTCAGTTATCTCGTCTTTATCATTGTGGACATCATTGTTAGACTCATCGAAGTGAGAACACGTCACAGACAATAATGTCTGAAAAGCGTTTGTTGACACCCGATAGGGAAGAACAGCTTGATAAGGCTGCAAAACATCAATTTGATGAGGAGAGGTAAGTCGTAAAATAACAAATCGAACAATCGGAATAATTCAGTCGGATAGCAAAGTATAATGGAAATTTTGCAAATGCAACCATGCATAACAAAAAAGTCGCATGACCTGATTTTACATGAGGGCTCAAAAAGAGGTCATAAGGACCAACCCGGTCAGTCATTTTCTTTTTTTGTTGTTGAAAGATTTAAATTCAGATGATAATACATAGTTAAAAGCTTTGGATAATGAATCTAATGTTGGATTATGCTTTGTGCAGTTTTTCTAGAACCGTTTCTGTAGAATTGTCCATCTCTGTGAACAGGAATATCTGGGAAGCTTCTTTGTTTTTGTCCCATGACACACAGCACAGATTTCTGAGATAGCCACATAAGTAGCTATTAAACTTCCTAAAGCATCTTATCTTAAGTCCTTTTTTTCACAGGGTGTAGTTTTTTTTTTATTGCTTAGGTATGTTATGAAATTAAGTCCTTTTGCATTAAATTAATCATTTTATACCTTAATGGCTACTGTTTCAGAATATGCCCTAAACTAGAAAAAAAATAATAATGGTGGTTTTATGATGTGCTGTCGCAGATAGTTGTAACTCTTAATGATGATGGCTACGGAGTGGTTCAAACGTGTTTACCAAGTCTCTTTCCAGAAAAAAAGAGCAAAATTAATAACTGTTTATTTTGCAGCTTTTTGTAATAATTTTCAGTACCGAAAAATTAAAAATCCATAGGAAATGTTTTCCTGATTGACCATGGTTTAAAAGGGGTCTTGTGACGTGAACATTCTTGGCATGAGGAAAACGCCACTACCAGACACGTGTCAACCACAAAGATTCGATGTATTTTGTAGATTTGAAGACTAAACGAGGAATTATGATTATGGCTGAAAAATTCGTGAAAATTTTCTGTAGCCGTCCAATCCTAGCTGAACATTGAACACACCGATCGAAACCAGATTTACCAGGAATTCTTGAAGAGACGAAGGTTGTCTTTTTCATGAAATACGTGTTTATTAGTGAGTCATTTCAAGATAATTCACTGAAATGATTAAACGCAGTTAGTTCGCTGATGATCATAGATTCCCTGAAAATGTTATAGCGAATAATGCTACTTTCTTGCATGCCCGTTAAACTCTTAGTGAAAGGGAGTGAATATTCATCAAGCAAAGAAATTTCAATCTATGAACAAACAAAGCCATGTGATATACCATCAGTAACTGTGGTGTAAGTCGGGTATGATGTCGTACAGCTTTTTATGAAGCATGGCACAGTGTATGTATAATGATAATTGATGAAATTTTCCGGAATATACTTTGATTGTAGTACCATATATACATAATTGTTTGATGATATTTTTGGAAGAAATGTGAAGTAATGCCGTACAGAGAACAAGTAGAGTCAAATAAAAAAAAAAATGGTTAGTGTACCGGAGAACATTCGTTCGGCTGTCTCAAATGGTGAAAATGTACCGTATGAAAAGGTTGATGAGGAACTACTGAAATTAACTATTTATGTGCCATATCATTCTAAGACAGCAACAGAGTCATGCGTTGAAAATCTGTGTAACTTTCACAGATTTCTGTTAAATTGTAGACGAAGTGAGCAAAGTTGTGGAGAAAATGTCAAGCTTTGCATTGATGCAAATCTTATGAAAAATCTGTAATTGCTTTTCTTTCAAATGCCCAGTAGCTACATTACTGTAAATGTATGACTTTTGCACACAAAGCAGTGATAGAAACTTAGAATTTTCACCCAAATCCAGTATGAAAGAATACTTGTCCGTCGATCACCAAATAAGATGCAAGCTATAGACGAGAGGAACGGAATCGGGAGAAACGCTTTCATTGTATTCTGGCTTTTGGCGATTTATCGATCTTTTTGGGCGGGTTTGTTCGTTTGAGCGGAATTATGCGAAGTTGGCACGTCGTCGACAGAATCCCGCGTGCGAAAGTGGCACATAAAGAGTTGATAAAGTTTCTAACAGTGTTGTGAGTTGGTCATAGTGCGACAATCAACTCCCCCCCCCCCCCCAAAAAAAAAAATCAACGGAAGTAATACAATTGCACTGAAATTGCAGAGCGCATCACAATAACTTCCGAAGTGAGAATGCGTGCAATCGATCAAAATATTGACAACAGAGTGTATCCTTGTAATCAGACGTCTCTCCCTGACTACCCATGGAAAGTAATTGAGTTATTGATGCATATCGTTATCGGTGTGAACATAGAGTGTAGAAATTATTGTTGTTTTCCTGACAATTTATCACAGGATTAGTGGAGAACAGTCAAGTACTACAGATTCCCTTCTAAGAGACATTGTCAGAGATATTATCCCAAAAAATGAAACCATCGAAGCCCTTGGAAAAGAGTTGGGATTCGCTGCTGGAGAAATCGAGAACTTCATTCGTACTAACAACCGGTACCACGACATTACAAACGAAGGAACTTTCAACATGCTTCGTCAGTGGAGTCACAAGGTGAGCCCGGCGTCACTTCGATCGGACCTGAGACGAGCTTTGATGAACGCTAAGCTTATTCGTATTGCTGAAACACGTCTACCATCAGACATGTCAGGTAAGTCATCACATTCTTATACCCGTTTAAAGATTAGAAGAGATGAAACATTTGCAATTGTACCATGGTTCCAAAATTCCGTCATAGTGTAATTGTATAATGAAAAGATTTGTAATCATGGTTGTGTTTTAACTTTTTAAAGTTTAGAAGCTCAATTTCGTAACTTTATTTAATATACCTAAACTACTTTCAAATTTCCAGCATAAGAAGGCAATCAACGAACAATATTAATGCTTCATATCATATTGTATAACTTGAGCTCAAAATTTCACGTTTAAGTAAACACGGAGAAGAAATTACCAATATTACAATTTTGCCATGTTTCCCGCGGTAAATTTTGTAAGATATTTATTCACTCTTTGAAAAGTTGAAATTAATGCATTAATTCACGGTTGAATGAGCACATTACAACAAAGCAAATACGCTGTTGAGTATTGCTTCAGCTCTGTTCACTAAAATATCAACTTAATAACATTCTTATTATGTAAAGCGGATGTAAATGTGTCAGTGATCTTAACATGGCATTTCACTCAATATTTTATATCTTAATTAGTATGCGAGGCTGGAAAGCTCCCTTTTTATGCTAATGGACTGAAATGCAATATATACTTTCTGGTTAAGTGTTGAATAATTCTTCTATTGGTCTTACGTTATTTTGATGAAAATTCCTATGTATTACGCTTCAGTGAGCACATGGACGAGGAGTATATTTCAAATAAAACTCTGGGACTATGATTTTGGTATTGAATATTGCTTTGGCGGTACGTACTGTAAGTTCTTGCTTTTCATCATGCATTCATTTACGGTAAAAATCAACAGGGTATCAAATTTCACTTATGTTAAACATCAATATCATCCGCTGTTGAAGATGATATGCTATGACAGTCAGAAGACAGATGTTTGATGTACTTTACACCCTTTTATAGATGAATAACCAAAGAAAACATGCCCGGGACTCGGACAGTATAGTTACGTTCAGACGGCAGGCCCTAACCTCGAGGTTAGGAAACCTCAAGGTTTAGCTCTTGCCCCCTAACTACGACGTGTGTCCACACGACGAATCTAAACCTCGAGGTTACGATACCTCGAGGTTAAGCTTCTGCCCCCGTAACTTAGTCCCGATACGGGACTCTTTTCTTTTTTCTCACTCTCTCATACGTCCTCATTGGCGGTAGCGCGAAGTCTTCTCGATCGCGACAGTCCACGCATCGCGCGAGTCCACAAATTGCTGCCCCCCGAAGAAAAGAGTCCCGACGAAGTTGGCAAACAGTGGGCGTGGAACCGTTAAGTGACGTAATGGTTGGCGCACCGCACAAATCATGAATATGCAAAACACTCAAGGACGTTTTGATCAGTACATGTAACTTGATCTACCGTCGGGCGTGTATTTGAAGGTCTTTCTCCCACCTCCCTGGTTAGGCCTAGAATCCTAGTGTTTACCGTGTGTTGTCAAACCTGAATGAGCTGACCCGTGCCTAACACGTTGCATTCATTCATTGCATTGGCTGAAAGTTTGACGTTTCAATACTTTTGTGTGATGCAGAGATTTTGGAAGGATCGAACGAAACGATTGTACTAAAAAATGTGGGTCCCACTCTTTGTTGGGATCGCTCTGTTTTGGATATCCCAGTCATTTTTATTTTCATTAAATAAACGTTGAACTTCTCATGGAATTACATGCTCTTTCATATTTTACTAGAGATTTTTCACTATCTTACAAAAAAAAAAAAAAAATGATAGAGACCTCAAGTTGAGTCTCGACCAAAACTATACGATCCCTTTGATAATTAAACTCGTGCACCAAGGTTCTACCAGGGAGGTGAGGCTTCCCACCTCCCTGGTTCTACCTCCCATGCTAAAATTTGACCTTGCGCAAAAGCATGCATAGACCTCAGGTTTGACATGTAACTGATGGTCGAATTCTGAACAGCAATATGGGCGAATTTTTAAAGGGCGGAAAAATTTTAAAGGGCTGAAAACTCAGCGCAGCAGGATCTAAAAAAAAAAAATCAGTGTGCGATTATTGCAGGTGCAGCAAATTGAAAGAAGTCGGTTATTGAGAAATGCATGGGTGTAGGCCTATGTGTGTGTGTGTGTGTGTTTGTGTGCATGTCTGTCTCTGTAGACTGTCTGTCTGTGTTTAGTCTTGTGCAATCTAGGAACTGCATTTCTTCATCCACCATGAATCATTTGTGTGGATTTTTATTTATTTATTTATTTTTTTTTTTGTATAGATGGCTAACTTCATTTTCAGATTGTGCAGGCAGTGTACTCACATTACTCACATTATTAGGCCCTACATGCAATTACTCGCAAAGAGTGAGTTGTTTCGAGCGATGACACGAAAGTTGACATCGATATTGATGCTACCAATTGACTGATTTGGTTCAGCTTTATGTGAGTGATTGGAAATATGTTATTTAGTATATTTTGATTTTGGTGCAATTTAGGTTGCCGGAATTTAAGATATCTATAATCTATGTACATGTGAGTTATTGAAAATATGCTATTTAGTATATCTTGATTTTGGTGCAATTGAGGTTGCCGGAATTTAAGATATCTATAATCTATGTACATGTCCATGGATGCAAGTGCTGTGTAGTACCCGACTGGTTTCAATAGAAAAGAGGTAATACTAAAGTTGTTCTACTGTAACATATGAAAATGCTGAGAATCTGAATCTATGCTCTGATATAAATTTACCTGATTTAGATCTCAAATTGTCATCCACCATCAAAGAATTTCCCAGAGAATTAGTATTTTCTTGACATAGGAAACAACAGTCAAAAAGACTCGGTGAGTTCTGTTAAAGGCATAATTTACCAATTACAGATGAAACAGTAAAACCCAGCATCAGTACTTTAAAATAGTTATAAAATGTGAGTTAGGGATAGAAACAGCCACCGTAAAAATTTGAATCTGTATAATCGATGTTAAGTATTGTTAAATAAACAAAATGCGAACAATGGTTATAATAAGAATGCTTCCAGACTAAACCGTGAAGGGTTCATTGAGAAAAACAGTGATATCATCTATATTTTAGACTTTATTGCAAAAATTTATATGGTAGGATGTTTTGTGATACAGTTACAGCTCGTTATACCGAAGGTTCGATATTCCAAAGGTTCTTTAGTCCGAAAGTTCGTTATTCATGAGGTTCGTTATTCATGAGGTTCGTTATTCCGAAGATTCATTTTTCCGAAGTTTCGTTAATCCGAAAATGAAATACGGTTCGTTATTCCGAAGGTTCATTAATCCGAAAATGATATAAGGTTCGTTATTCTGAAGGTTCATTAATCCGAAAATGAAACAATGCTCGTTGTTCCGAAGGTTTGTTATGGACCCTATATCACTTCGGATTAACGAAATTTCGGAATAACGAACCCTGTTTCATTTTCGGATTAACGAACCTTCGGAATAGCGAACCCTATTTCATTTTTGGATTAACGAACCTTCGGAATAATGCCACAAATGTTCAGAATAACGAACCCTTTTTCATTCTCGGATTAACGAACCTCTAGGTAAAGGGAATTTGTGTGTTTCGAATAAACGAACCTTCGGATTAATGGACCTTTGGAATAACGAACCTTCGGAATAGTGAACAGCACCCTTGTGATACAACAGACCTACACATATGCATCAGAAGTGATATCTTGAACATTTTTAAAATCACTGCTCCCAAAGGTAAATTTGACCTTTAATATACTCGAGGAAGAGGCCAGCCGACACTAATGGCAAATAAAATTGATTATAGAGTGAGATGAGAAAATGAGGAGGATTTGTACTTGATTTATTATGCCCTGTAGAGCATTAAAATTGTAAAGTCTTGCATTAGTGTAGAGAGTCTAATATAGTAGTCACATAAATGTGTAGATTTACTTCTATAAGCATGATAAGTATAGCTCTAGACATAATGACAGAGCTCATAGCACGTATCTTATAGCATAGGTTTTTCCCCGTCAATTTCATACTTTTGTCATTCAAGTTCCTATTCCGAGCGTTCAATTTCACGCATTCCACGCTCGCAACACTGAATCAGCAATCAAATTCAAAATCTGGTCATTCGAATTCACTATCCGAGCATTCAAATTCACTGTCGGAGCATTCAAATTCACTATCAGAACATTCAAATTCATTATCGGAACATTTAAATTCACTATCGGAGCATTCAAATTTAAGAGAGGAGCACGCATTTCATCAATGAGCATTCAAATTCATGTCAAGCTGGCGATGGAATCTCGTCGATCATTCAAATTCGTGAATAGGCACCCATAATAACTGCATTCAAGCCGTGAATTTAGTTAGTTTTGGGCCGTGTATGCATGTGTTTCTCATTTTGGCTTTGAATAATCATATTGGGCTTTATGATGATTATTTATTTTGCAGTAGAGGTCCACCTGGTCACTGACAATTCTGAACTCTCGTTTAGCAAAAAGGAATATACAGGCACACGTCCCTCGGATTGGACATAATTAATGGAGGTCCCATGTGTGAGAGAGTCACAACTCATGCACGTAAAAGATCTCACTTCATTAAATCGCAAAGAGCAGAACATCCAACTGGACCCGCTATTGCAGCTGAATATGGGTTATCCAGCCATCTTCTTTGATGGAAAATGAAACAAACAAACAAACAAACATAAGCCACTGTATAGGCCTAAAGACGAGCATAATACGAAGGGTTGGTTGACACCTTCGAGGAAAAAAAAATTCAAATAATATATTGAAACTGATACATAAACATTGTATATGCCTTGTTTGTTGTGTGCTGTCTTATTGGTTTACTTTTGCCAGACTATATGTGAGATCATTGTGAGTCAGTTTGTCTTTAAATTGATAATTTGTCATTATGTGGTGTGTGTTTGGGCGTTGTCAGCTTGCAGTATCATCAAGAATTGTGATTAAATTGTCGTTGTGTTGTTTGGATGCACTGCTGATTGGACATTATAATTTGAAATTTATTGAGATGAAAAACAAAGAATACATGAACAGAGAACAATGTAGAACCTGTAAACAATCATCATGCAAGCCTTCATCGGTCGTGTTGGCCCTTTTGCCTTTCTTCAAAGTCTACTCCATTTTCCTCGTAAAACTGATTGCATGAAGTAGGAACGTGATCGCCTAAAAATGAATTTGAATGCTCCAAACAAGCTCATTGGGACTATCACATGACTATCGCACGAATTTGAATGCACGAGTAGGAAAGTCTTTGCTCGCATTTTGAAATTGAATACCCAATCGTGAATTTGATTTCACGAAAACGAAATAAAACGCTCATAAATGAAATTGATCTTTCGGATTCTGAATTTGAATGCCCGAGTATTTTCGCGTGCGTGTGCTGTGTGAATTTGAATGCACATTAATAAATTTGAGTGACAAAAGTATGAAATTGACCGGGAAAACCTATAGTAAGTGGCCCATCCATTGGTGTATTTGCTTTAGCTTTTATCAGAGTTGTATAGACTCATATCAATATGCAAAAATTATGCCCAATTTTCATAATGCTAGAAAAGTTTATTGCAAAAAAGAAGAGAGAGAAAGAAAGTAAAGGAAACATTAAACCTCATTAACAGTCGTTGCTGCATTTTACTAGTTTATATCTGAAAAGTATTATGTTTGCATTAAAAGCAGCAGGGGCCAATACCTGTGCTTTGAAATCAACAGCTCATTTTCTTCCGTTCTATAGCAGTGTGACACTGCAGGACATTTTTTTTCCCACAATTTGTAAGCTACGGGGAACTGGCCTACCTTGATTTAAAGTTGTTGGGTTTTGTTTGTTTGTTTGTTTGTTTGTTGTTGTTGTTTGTTTGTTTTTTTTTTTTTGCATATGATTGATAATACAGTATGTCCATGTGTAGGCAGACTCAAGAACAAGTCATGTCCTTTCGAGAAAGATGTGAGGGATGTTGACTCCTGAAACTGAATCTGAGCAGCGAAGAAGCGTGGTCCAAAGCCGTCTGAATGTCGCTGTCCGTGAAACAAAGAACTCTGACAGTCGCCATAATGCAAAATTAGACTCAAAATGATGGAATTGTAACGATCTATGCCATGGATGAGTTGAGCGAAATCGACGAAAACAAACACCAGCGAATAGCGAAATGGTAATACACGCGAATCAAATGTAGAAACTGTAAAAACAGGGAGGTGGTAAGAGGAAGCAGTCAGGAATATGACACCATGCACAAAATACAGCCGGAGGCTGGATTGTGATCGCTACAGCATGCATGCAAATTCCACCTGTTTTCATTTATGTGTCATGCGGTCTCAATTTTTTTTTAAAATCAATATTGTCCTACAAAACTCTATTTTATTACCTTACTGTCGTGTTGTAGCAATTTACTTGCTCGTTGCGAGAAAAACGTAAATATTTTGAATTTATTTATCATAAATCAGTATATATGACATACTTTACAAATAGCAAGGTAGAAAGAAAACTAGAAATTTCGTGCTCGGCGGGTCGCGCAGCCGAGCACATGTATCCCCCGAACCCACAGCATCAAGAAGCATACCCTATTGGATTTACCTTTTCATGAATACAGATGGAACAAGCGAGGGCGCCATCACCAAAAACAATAATCCTCTTCATCTTACCATAATACACCTTCATGCCAAATTTGAAGATGATCGAAGAAGAACTGCAGCCAGTAGAGCGCTCACAAGCAGACCCTATTGAATTTACCTTTTCATGTATAAAGACGGAACAAGCGAGGGCGCCATCACCAAAAACAATAATCCTCTTCATCTTACCATATTACACCTTCATGTCAAAATTTGAAAATGATCGAAGAACTGCAGCCAGTAGAGCGCTCACAAGCAGACCCTATTGGATCTACCTTTTCATGTATAAAGACGGAACAAGCGAGGGCGCCATCACCAAAAACAATAAGCGTCTTCGTCTATTCATAATACACCTTAATGCCAAGTTTGAAGATGATCGAAGAACTGCAGCCAGCAGAGCGCTCACAAGCAGACCCTATTGGATCTACCTTTTCATGTATAAAGACGGAACAAGCGAGGGCGCCATCACCAAAAATAATAAGCGTCTTCGTCTATTCATAATACACCTTAATGCCAAGTTTGAAGATGATCGAAGAACTGCAGCCAGCAGAGCGCTCACAAGCTGACCCTATTGAATTTACCTTTTCATGTATAAAGACGGAACAAGCGAGGGCGCCATCACCAAAACAATAGGCATCTTCGTCTAACCATAATACACCTTCATGCCAAGTTTGAAGATGATCGAAGAAGAACTGCAGCCTGTAAAGCGCTCACAAGCAGACCCTATTGGGTTTACCTTTTCATGTATAAAGACGGAACAAGCGAGGGCGCCATCACCAAAAACAATAGGCGTCTTCGTCTATTCATAATACACCTTAATGCCAAGTTTGAAGATGATCGAAGAAGAACTGCAGCCAGTAGAGCGCTCACAAGCAGACCCTATTGGATTTACCTTTTCATGTATAAAGACGGAACAAGCGAGGGCGCCATCACCAAAAACAATAGGCGTCTTCGTCTAACCATAATACACCTTCATGCCAACTTTGAAGATGATCGAAGAAGAACTGCAGCCGGTAGAGCGCTCACAAGCAGACCCTATTGGATTTACCTTTTCATGTATACAGACGGAACAAGCGAGGGCGCCATCACCAAAAACAATAGGCGTCTTCGTCTAACCATAATACACCTTCATGCCAACTTTGAAGATGATCGGAAAAGAAACGCAGCCGGTAGAGCGCTCACAAGCAGACCCTATTGGATTTACCTTTTCATGTATACAGACGGAACAAGCGAGGGCGCCATCACCAAAAACAATAGGCTTCTTTGTCTAACCATAATACACCTTCATGCCAACTTTGAAGATGATCGGAAAAGAAACGCAGCCGGTAGAGCGCTCACAAGCAGACCCTATTGGATTTACCTTTTCATGTATACAGACGGAACAAGCGAGGGCGCCATCACCAAAAACAATAGGCTTCTTTGTCTAACCATAATACACCTTCATGCCAACTTTGAAGATGATCGGAAAAGAAAAGCAGCTGGTAGAGCGCTCACAAGGAAATCTCTGCGGCGGCGGCGGCGGCGGCGGCGGCGGCGGACGCGGCGCGACGAGGCCAAATCCATAGTATCCTCCGAACTCTGTTCGGGGGATACAATAACTGTAGCGCCTTTCACCAAGAATATCCAACGTGCAAGAGATCAAGGTATTTTTCCAGAAAAAGATTTGCATCGCCCAACAACGTTCATCGATTGACACGCAACTAAACCAATCAGACACCGAGGAAGGGTTGAAGACGGAGCACATGATTTATTGCTTTCCTCGAAGATTTTTTCGGAAAGTGGCAAGATCGACTGGACTGTCTTCGGGGGGTCTCTCCTTATACTACACGCCCTCAACGACGGTACTTCCGTGTGCGACCATGCTAGTACACACCGTACATACACGAAGGCAGTCCAGGCAGTGGACTACCCGTAACTACGAGTGGGTCCCACTCGATGTTAAAACCACAAAACCGGAAGTTTCAGCCCACACTGCTAACAAGGCGTCTATTTATTCTTTAGTCCAACCCTGTCGGACTCGCTTACAGATACTCTTTTTCGCTGTCATGGTAGGCAGAGATAGCACTGCACTGATGACTTTATGCCTTTATGAAGATATTCATCGAATTTTTTTTTTTTTTTTTTTTTTTTAGCGTTGGAAAAGAATATAAAATACAGTAGCGAGTTCGACGTGTTCAGTTTCAGAGATCAAGCGCATGGGAAGAAAAAAATTATGTTGTTGTGTCGTGCGTCATAGGTTTTTTTTTTGTAGTGTATTTGTGGTGTACGTTTGGGACGTTGACCCGGAAGCAGAGGGAAATTGTGAGGGCTGGGGTTTACGGCGAGGTCACTCTTAACTTCGAGTTCGTTGTTTTTTGTGTCCACACGGTGCTTAACTACGAGTGGGGACCCCCCGCGGCTCGTGGTTAGAGCGCTAACCATAAGATTTCTCGTGGCTCGAAACATCGAGCAAACCTCGAGGTTTGCTAACTACGAGTGCGTCTTCACGATCCCTAACTACAAGCTCTAACATCGAAGTTTCCTAACTTCGAAGTTAAGGGCTCCCGTCTGAACGTAACTTATGTGACCCTGCACCACAAAACAAACAAAAAGTCGCCAGGCATGGGATTTTAGTTAAGGTTATATACTGAGAGAAAGAGCGGACTTAAAGCTTTAAAATAATTTATAACTCAAATCAAATGGACTCTCCTAAGCTATCTAAATATTGGAAAGAAAGCACACAGTCAAGAAAAGTGTGAACTGAGAAAAGAGGCTCTGAAGCACAGGGTCTAATGGGTTTAATCTTCACCAAGCCGTGCTACCATGCAATGAATGGGACAAAAAACAGGATGAAAGCCTCCGGGATTATCAGAATAAACTGAAATTGAGCATGCTCTAATGACACATTCTTTCCTTTAGTAAATGCCAACTTACAAAGCAGTAGCATCATCCCTTCTAAAGTTATTAGAGCTGAAAGTAAAGAGTGTGTACAGAGATTTGTTTCTTTTTTTTTAAATTGAAAGGGGGACTCTAAAGACACCTATTCACACTATTCTAAAAAAGTGTTCGAGATAATCTGCTCAAAAAAAAAAACACTTTCCAAAATGCAGAAGACTTGCTCTTTCAGAAAATATAGAAAGGTCAAGATTGGCAAAATTGACCCTTTTCATCTATTTTCAATCCTCACACAAAATTAGTGTGTGCAACTTTTTGTTCGTTTTGTGATGCACGGTCACGTATGATTACATAACACATTCGACACGAATGACATGAACAAGTATTATAGTCAAATGTCTAAACTTTTGCCCACATTAAAAAAGCATAGAACATCGTTGGTTGACTATTTTGTGATGATTATGACACTGCGACACATATGATGTTATGTATCATTGACAACTCTTCATAAACAAACAAAATGTTATAAACCTTGTGAATTCAATTTGTTCAAAATTTCATCAGTAATAGTCTGTCCAATACGAAATTGACACAGCTTATAATAATGCAAGAACAAGACCTGTTTTTAATACTGAATTGTATTATTTTGATTAGGACATGCGAAGGGAATGTTTTATGTTGGTATATAGCAACAAACTCAGACTGGATAATGACTTCTTCACTATGACTTCTACGCAACGAAGCGATTGAATTTAGTCCATTAGGATAAAAAAAGAGGTTTTCCATCACCATGTGCTTATTGAAACGTGATGTATTGAATGAAGTGCATGATGATCACTGTACATGCAAATTGGTCCTAAGTGTAATATAAAAATACAATTCAGTTGAAATTAGTGCGCAAAATCAAAGCAATGCTTTTCAATACGTTTTTTGTTTGTTTATGAATTCGAAATATGATTTTGTTTTGTTTTTTTATGTGCTCATTCAACCGTGAATTTACCCATATTTTGTGCAGTAGTCGTAAATGGCTTAAAAGAATACATAAATTCTTTCTTTTGGGATACATTTATCAAAGGAAACATGGTAAAACTGCTTTTCGGTAATTTTCATCCTGTGGTCACTCAAGTGTGAAATTTTAAGCACAATTGTGACCCGCTGCAACAAAAGGATCCGAAAGTCTGGGGAGAACAATTTTCTGAAAATGACGTGACATTATTTCCTTACGCTTCCACTTTAATGTCATATATAACATGACTCATAAAATATCGATGATTTTATTCGTCGAGTGGTTTAGGAAATCAGTGTTTCGAGAAAACCGCCTTCGAAGTTTTCCTTCAGATGCTTTTATGATCAAGGGGAAGCAAGACAGTTTTCACTGTTTGACAATAGAAGGAACGCACCTTGCAACCTCCGCGATGTTCATTCAAGCATAGCGCCAGCGGTCTATGCACGACCAATCAGTAACAAGGATGCCAAGCACTGACCAATGAGGTCACTCCCTCGTTGCTAGGGGCGGAGTCTAGCTGCGGCGCTAAATCCAAATCTTCGGACACGTTTGTGTTACGTTGAAAGTCGGAAAATCATGGCCCAGAAATACGCTATTTTCTTGCCTTTTTTATCATTTAGCTTCGAGATTTCGGCAGATGATAGAAGATACATTAGACTACAAAATTATCTCAAAAACAGAAATCAGAGAGTTTTGACCGATTTTGATGATCTGACTTCAAACCGGATTCTCTTGGCTCACCCGTCAGCCACTTTAGGATCGTTTTGTTGTAGCGGGTCACACTTTTTTTTTACGGTAACGTTTGGAAGCACATAAATTGATTGTTTCGTGCCTTCTAATGCTGGAAATTTGAGATTTGCCCAGGTATCATACAATCAAAGTTATAGAATTGAGCTTGTGGTTTTCAAAACTGACCATTATACCTTAGGCAATCCTCAATGAGGCGTGAACCAGTAACATCTACCGTATCCCGCATAAAACGTAGCTGAGAAATACAGCCACATGTCGCTGTATTCTGCTTTCCTCCAAGGGTTCTCACTCGGAAATTACAGAGAGTTGATTTTGGGGGAACTTGTGTGTGTTGGTGTGTGTGTGTGTGTGTGTGTGTGTGTGTGTAGATCAATGAGTATCCGTATATAACTGTATTTTGTGGACAATGGACTATTCTGAAGATATTAACAATAAGATGAATTGGAGAAAAATTAATAAAATCATTCACGCAGTCATATCAGACTTATGATGTACATTATGCTCTTATGATGTGGCACATAAAGTTCGTAATTAAGACATTACAATAGTTTTAGTTCAGCTTTGTTTTGGATTGAGCTTTTGAGAGCATTAGTTGAAACCACCACAAGATGTTTTAACAAACAGTCAAGACGATACAGTAAAAGATCAGATAAAATGTTAGGTGTTATAATTCTGTAAGCTTACAATGACCACTGGGGGGCTTCCAGCTTGCAGCCCAAACGTTGCAACCCATTGCATGACATGTTTACGTGGGTGATTGTTACCATCTCAAGAATGACATCGCGTGTATCCATCACAGCTCATTCTTTTGACAATGACATTTGAGAATCAATTGATGATACTGAAAAGATGTGATTCACCTTTATTACAATGTGACCACTGGTTAAAATGACTGCTTCAGTACCTGAAATGAATTTTGATTCCGCGACCTCTTTCATCACCTTTGTCACCAAAGTTCTACCAATGTACACTCTTTGCTGTCTTTATTGCATTACACACCTTGGGATATTGCAGGACAGGCGCCTTATTTTTGCCCCCCCCCCATCCAACCCAGTGGTATAACTGTCATTGTCTGTGGCGGCCCAATGCATGTTAAAAGTGTGAAAAAATATATGTTTGATTTCGCGATAGGTCTACTTGCGAAAGGCAACTTGAGTGTAAGATAAAATTATTTATTGCAAAAGACTGATAAATTGTTCTACATCACCGTGCATAAGCAAAACATAAAGAGTGTTTTAGTATATTGTAGACATAATTTAACAAAATAGCCAATTTACCCTTTTAATCAGGAAGAAATATTGTCACTTCACAATAGAAATATATATATGTATGTGACTGTGCACCTCAAAACGAACATAAAGTCGCACACACTGATTTTGCGTGAGAACTGAAAATAAGTGAAATGGGTCAACCTAGCCGAACTTGACATTTTCATATTTTCTGAAAGAGCGGGTCTTCTTTTATATTGTGCTAAAATTTGGCATCATAAAACAGGCAGGAAAGTGTGTTTTTTTTAGCAGTTTATCTCGAACATTATTGGTAGAATAGTGTGATTAGGTGTGTCTTTTAGTAGAATCCCTTCTTCATTTCTGAAAAACCTTGTCCACACTCTTCACTTTCAACTCTAATAACTTTTGAAAGGAAAGTGCTACTGCTTTGAAAGTTGGAATTAATTATGTACAAAATGTGTTAATGAGGTATGCTTAATTTCAGTTTAAATTGATTATCCCTTCATTGTTGTTACTCTGGTGGTTTACTTCCTGTTTTTTTTTTTGTTTTTTTTTTGTCCCATTCATAGCACAGCCAGCACGGTTTGGTCAAGATGAAGCGCTTGAATAGACACTGTACTTTAGAGCCTCTTTTCTCAGTTCACACTTTTCCTGAGTTTGTGCTTTCTTTCCAATATTTAGATAGGTTAGGAGAGTCCATTTGATTTGCGTTATATATCATTTTAAAGCTTACAGTCTGTTCTTTCAGAATATGGTCTTAACTAAAAATTCATGTCTGGCGACTTTTTGGTCGTTTTGAGGTGCAGGGTCACATATATATAACGAAGAATAAACCGGTAATGTAATATTTCACCAATAAAGAGTTTATTGAGCAACTCAAATTTTCTGTGGCTTCCATCCACCTTCTTCAGGAGTCTCTTTCCGCGTCGAAACTCCTGAAGAAGGTGGATGGAAGCCACCGAAAATTTGAGTTGCTCAATAAACTCTATATTGGCGAAATATTGCATTACCGGTTTATTCTTCGTTACATTGGAGCCAATACGTGAATTCACAACATGTTTGGACCTAGACTATAATTTATATATATATATATATATATATATATATATCCAAAGCTATTCAATGATAAGTAGTTATTGCCGAGAACAACCTACAAAAGTACGGTAATTTTGAGATACATGAGTAATTTCCCCTGTGTTTGTGTTCAATCAAATTGAGCTCGCTCTTTGCACTGCCGCACTCAGAGAATTGCTGAAGGAACGGGTTAATAGTAAAGTATATGAAAGTTTGGAGTTTTGAATAATTTTTCTTTGTTTGTTCAGATTTATCAAGGCTCATGCGCGGCAGGCATGCATATGCAAAGTGGAATTGTAAAGTGGCTTCTTGCCCTGAGAACTATTTTTTTTTTTTTTTTTCTTGCTCCTGAAAGCATTAATTTTTTTTTTCATAAACCAAACGTGTTTCCGAGAGGGCAGGCCTGGGTGATGTTCGTTTTTCCAGAGGCTCATTTTTTGTTTGTGTCATAAAAAAAAAAATGAAACAATGTCGTTAGATTGTCATGCAACTTGATTATTTAAATTCTCTCAGTGGTTTACAAACTCAAGTACATCTTTGACAGTAATCAAATTCATGTTCGATATGTTTCCCCCACTATATAAATCTGATTGATGAACAGCTGATCATCTTATATTTTTCTTGAATTGTCTTGAGGCGATTCCACATCACTGAAAACTTTAAGGATGAAATGTAATCATTATATCATGATCAGCAGTCAAATGGATAAGCTTAAACCTGCATGAACAATGTCTTTGTACTACTTAAAATCGTTCCGAGCAGTGTCAACCAGATGAGTAAACTGTCACGCACGATTCTCCCAGTGCATTTTCGGAAGAAACTCTTTATGCGCGTTGCCAAAACTAACTTAAGGTTTTATGCGTAGTTTAGGAGTCCATTTCATAAAGTCATCACATAAAAGCCTTTACACAAATCTGAGAATGGCCAAGTCGCGAATATTATGTACTTAATTTGAGGTTTTCAACTCTATTTCATGAAGTCTCTAATAAGTATGTGTCTTATGGGCAAAAAAAAAGTCTCTCCTAAAAGTCTACTCACATGAAACGGACCCGTTAGGGAGCTTAACACTGTTACTCAACTAAGGTTTGATTGAAGATGCTGGGAGCTACTTACGAAACTTTATATTCAATTCAATTCAATTCAATAGTTTATTTATTTCCATCATCACAAAGAAAAGAAAAGCAAAAGTTGACATAATCCAAAGTGATACAATTTTTTTTTCATTTCTCTTACACTCGTCCGATAAAGGATTTTTTTTTCAATACAATATAAATTATACACGAATGATGTCGTAAAAAAGAAACAATGCACTTTGTCATGGCAACAAAAATAGTAAATAATCACAATGATGGAAAACAGTGTTCCACTAAAAAAGCCACGCTTGTAAAACGTGGAACACTGGAACAAAACAACAACAGCACCAATTTGTTATACCAATAAGACATATTCATTTTAAATTCTTCTATATACTATTGTACATTTTACTCATTGATATAATGATGTTGATACTATGACTAATACTTACTAGGATTTTAGGATGCAAACGTATAAACTATATAACATATCACATTTGTGGCACAGACACTATGGGGCCAGGTGTGCCAGGAAAATTGAACGGAAAGGAAGATATGCAATCGGCCACAAAAAAACATAACGACGACAGCAACAACAACAATAACACAATACACAGAAACAACAGAATTTGAGGAAATGCACTCAGACAGATATTGGACAACGAAGAACGAGGAAAAAAGGAGCAGGGAAGAATAGAGAAGGAAAAGGAGAGGGATGGAAAAGGTCTGTGGACACACTACAAAATCTCAAGGAAAAGTGAAACATGACGGGTTTTTTCATTGAACAGAATTAACTGGTATATTTAGAAAACAAATATTTTTTTAAGTTTATACTTAAATGTAATTAACTTCACGGATTCTTTTAGATCATTATCTAAGCTATTCCAAAATCTGGGTCCGGTATAAACAAATGTATTTTGAGTGTGTACAGTTCTAACTAAGGGAAGATGAAATTCTTTAGATTGTCTAGTGGGATAGTTATGTACGTGGCTGTTACGGTGAAATAAAGAATAAAATATTTTGGGTAGATGATTGCAGTTGTAAATAAACATAAATTGACCAAGTTGAAACAAATACAGCTCTTTTATTTTCAGAATTTTGTGCTCAAGGAAAAGCTTGTCAGTATGTGCTCGGATATGAAGGTTAAAAACGATTCTGAGCGCCATCTTTTGCAGAAGAAAAAGTTTATCTAACAATGTCGAATATGTATTCCCCCAAGCAAGAATTCCGTAATTCAAGTACGGCAATACCAAACTTGAATAAAGCGTAATCAAAGCCGAAGAAGGAAGATAATATTTCAATCTATTCATTATGCCTATGTTACGTGCAATTACTTTACAAATATTGTTTATGTGACACTTCCATGATAACTTATTATCAACACAAACACCTAAGAATTTAATAGACGAAACCTCTTCTAGGGGAGTAGTGTCAAATATAACATTACCTGGTAATCTATCTAAAGAATTACTGAAAAACATATACTTTGTCTTCTCAATATTCAGTGACAATTTATTTGCATATATCCATTGTGAGACATTCTTCAATTCATCATTCACTGTACTAATCAAAGTATTAGGGTCAGGGTGGGAATAAAAAAATTGGAATCATCCGCGAATAATATGAAAGAGAGTTTATCTGAAGATCTATAAAAATCATTAATGTAAACTATAAATAACAGTGGGCCTAACAAACTTCCTTGCGGAACACCACATTCCATTTTCTTCATAGAAGAATCAAAACTGTTCACATGTACATATTGAAATCTGTCAGATAAATAACTCGTAAACCATTGCAAGGCTTTTCCGCGAATACCATAATTGGATAACTTAGAAAGAAGTATACCGTGATTAATCGTATCAAAAGCCTTTGAAAAGTCCAGGAAGATGCCTATTGTATGTGAGAATGTATCAAGTGCATGTGTAATCTTTTCCACAAAGGTAAGTAAAGCGTGGGTGGTGTTGTGATTTTCTCTGAATCCAAATTGAAAATTCGTAAATATATTTATATGTAATTCTGCCCCCCCCCCCCCAAGGAAAAACGCAGTATCTAACATTTTTGGCGATTTTCACTTTTTTTGCATAAATATAGTCAGTGGGCAATCCTTCTTCATATGACATATTCATATTTTTGAAAAAAATGTTTAGAAAGCCACTTTTCCGTAACTGCCAAACGCAGTATCTACACTTAACTTGCACTTTCCCCAAGGAAAAACGCAGTATCTACATGATGAATATTTCCCCAAGGAAAAACGCAGTATCTACAAAGCTAGTCTTAATTACCAGACACTGTTATTTATATATGTGAATACTTTGCCGGTTGTTCTGTAATTTGAACGTAAATTACTTTCTTTAGATATACTTGCTCAATAATAAGACATAATGTTCAAAATATCTAACCGAAACAATACTGATTAGTAAATATTTTGATGAGATCGTGATCCTATTATAAAACACAGTGTGTGATTAAGACTAACCGAGTGCACATTAAACAATGCAACACAACACTGACAGCTTGCAGCTAGCTGCACTGATGCTGTGCAGCAGTCAGCACAGGGCCCGGCTAGTCAGCATACAGTGGGAGTGTGTACTTGGAATAAAACAAGATGTTGTCGTGGGGAAAATTACTTGTGAGCCTAGCCCTCAAGAAAAATTTTTCTGCAGATAATGAGTAAGTTATTCAAAACTATTTCAATATTGAAAGAATAAAGATGATTGTTTGTCACACGAAGTGAAGTAAACACAAATGCATGTTTGTCACACGAAGCGAGGTAAACACAAATGCATACATTTGTGTTTACTTCGCTTCGTGTGATAAACGATCAGCTTTATTCTTTCATATTCTACCTCAATGATGAACATTATCCGTACTATTTCAATATTAACTTGTTGTGAAGTAACTTTGTTAGGCCTAGACCCTTGTCAAAATTCCTCAGGCTCCGAATCCGAAAGTTTCGTCGAAAGGCAATAGGCCCTAGATCTAGTACCGGTATTTGTGTTGTATTGGATAAACGTCAGGTTATGTAACATGTTACACCCTCCCTTAGATCTAAGTTTAAGTCTTTTAGACTTGTCTAGACAGTAACGTTTGAGTCTTGCGTCTCTTTTCTAATGTTAGACTTAACGTTAATCAGAACTTTCAGGGTCCGTATTCCGAAAGTCTAAAGAAAGATCTAGTGTAGGACTTGAATAGGCCTACTCTAGGGCAGGCCTGTAGTAAGAAGTCTAAAACTTAACCACTTTTTAGAATCCTAAGTCTAGTGAAGTGTCAATGTTCAATTATCTACTCCATACCATACTATCTTAAAATTACATAGTTGACAATAGATTAGGGTCCATGTGAAAAATAGGTACCCACGGTAAATGAACAAAATAGAGACAGTTAAGAATAAGTTGTATTTTAATTCTTATTGGATCTAGACAGTGTCTAGACCCTAGTGAGACTGGGTTGCGTAAAATGCATGCATGGCCATGCTGCATGCTACATAACTTACAAGTAAAAAAAAGTTACATTACAAATTTACATGACGTTAAACTTATCTGTCAATCAAGAAGGAATAGGCCTAGAGAGCGGATGTCACTTCATTCTAGACCGGTTCTAGATGTATTTTTTTTTTTTCTAATCAAAGAGTCCTGGCTCGTGTAGGGCTTAAACCTTCTGCAGTTCTAACGTTAGGCTATTTTTTTTTTCTGTTAGCATCGTGCATGTATAGCCTGAGGCGGTAGACTCGTGTAGCCTGCTACGTAGCCAGCCTAGAATAAACGATATAAAAACTAGACCTAGTCTAGATCGATCTAGGTACAGACATCCGATTTAGATTTATTTTGGTCTAGACAGACTGTAACCTAGACTGTACAGATCTAGATCTAGTATTCTAGATGCTAGTTAGCGGCTAGGCCATGTAGCATCACATTACAGCCCTGGCAAGCTTCATTAAACACGTATCGACGTAACGTTAGGCCTACAGCAAGATCGGTCTGGGATACACTTTTAAGCGAAACGTTCCAAGAACGATCTGTTATTTAATAATCTTATGAAGCCTGCTCTGTAATCAGGGCATAAATGGGGGGGGGGGGGGGGGGATGGAGGATGCATCCTCCAGGGCCAGAGAATACTTGAACAATGATGTATACATGCATACATAATTATGGCAGAAGATTAATTCTAGTCATTCCGCTGTAGATACTGCGTTTTTCCTTGGGGAAATTCGTTGCATTGTAGATACTACGTTTTTCCTTGGGGAAATCAGTCAATTGCGTGGGGTTTCCCCAAAGTATCTACATTTTCATCAATAACTGAAAAACAAAACAAAGACACAAAATGATATTTTCCAGGAAAATTGGTAGCTGGATAGACTAAAATTCCACAATGAAGGGATTTTTCAAAAGAGTATATTTTCCAGGGGCTTTGGCAAAAATATAAAATGGTGAATATCTCGGTTGTTTAGAAATGGAGCTGGATGTAGATACTGCGTTTTTCCTTGGGGGGCGGGGCAGAATTATTGACATCATTTTTCTCCCCTTTCTTATATATAGGTATAACTTTGGCAGTCTTCATTTGACTTGGTACAAGCCCAGTACTAAGTGATAGATTAATAATATATACTAAAGGATCTATTATTTGAAGAATTATATTTTTCAACAAATAATTATCGATTCCATCACAACCTGGGCTTTTCCCTTCTTTCAAATTATTAATAATATCAATAAGTTCTTCATTATACGTAGGGTCCAAAAATATAGTTTTAGGATTAGGTATATCTAAAAAATCAAAAAACACTTTATTAGATGAAGGGATACTTTGTGATAAATTTTTCCCAATCGATGCAAAAAAATCATTAAAAATTTAGGCCATACCAGCAGGTACATTGCTTGAGGTATTACCCCATCGTACTTCTGAAATACTAGATGCATCATTAGTTGTATTCATAACATCTTTTATTGTTTTCCAAGTATTCTTAATATCATTTTTATATTTCATTATCTGGTTGACATAAAATTTTCTCTTTTGTAAACGCAATAAATTAGTAAGCGTGTTTTTGTAAGTCACATATTTTTGTCTGTTTTTATCCGTAGGGTTACTCCTGTATTTATAAAACAAATTATTTTTTCTATTAATCGATCTTAAAAGTGATTGGGTTATCCACGGGAGTCTTGGAGTTCTTTTATAAGAACTTTTCCTTGTGCAAAACGGAATATGTTCATCAATTTTAGAAGTGATAGTTTTCATAAAATAATCATAACACAAATCAAGATCGGTATTGTTGTATACAAAAAACCAATCAATATCTTTTAAACTATTTTGCAAATTAATAAGATTATTGGTCGTAATCTTACGACGTCTCTGATAATTATTTTGCCTAGGAGATAACTTAATTGGCACTTGTGTAAAGATTGGGTAATGATCAGAGATGTCAGATAAAACAATACCAGACTCGGGAATTGGGAGAATATTACAAAAAATATTATCAATCAAAGTGACAGATCGGTCAGTAACACGGGTCGGCTTAGAAATTAACGGTAATAAAGAAACAGACATTAAGGTTTCTACAAATTCTTGCGAAATATGCTGGGAGTTACATTTCATAAGATCAATATTGAAATCACCCATTAAATATACATGTTCATTTGTAAAAATAGAGTTCTGCATTAAATTTTGTACATACAACCAAAAATCATTCGGATTCGATCCAGGGGGTCTGTAAACAACTCCAATCAGTATGTTTTTCCCATTCGGGTTTACCATTTCAACAAAAAGAGATTCAACTACATCAGTCATGACATTCAATTCTTCGTGGATAGAATATTCAAATTTGTTGGGGATGTATAAACCCACGCCACCACCCATTCTTTCTTTTCTATTTCTGTACACGAAATCAAAGCCGGATATAGAAAATAAATGACTTATATTGGGAGTCAACCATGTTTCGGTCAGACCTATAACAGAACAGTTATTACCAGAGTTTTCTAAAAATAATCGCAACTTATCAAAATTTCTACTTATGCTTCGTATATTCAAATGAGCTAACAAAAGATTGTCATCATCACTATTCATAACATATTGTTCATACTGATTTACAGTCAGATAAACACATGATGAACTTTGCACAGGATATAGATTTAATCGTGTCAGAAATGGTGCTTAAATCTATCATATTAATATTCAATCTATACAAAATATGTTTTCGTTGAAAATCATTTATGGATCCCTTTACATTCTACAAGGAATCCGAACATGCACCTTAAAGGAGAACGTGTAAATTATATCGTTCTGTATAGCATAAGGAATGATATTCTCAGGAAGATTGTTATGGAGTGCTGTAGATTCTTCTAAAGCCCATGATTTGACCTGGCGGCTGTAATGATTTAATTTGGTTACGGTCTAAGAATCGAGCAAATGAGGTGTATGATGGTTTTCTTATTCTAGTATTTTCTCTTTCTCAATCTGTAATCAAAAGATGAACTAAAGAAATTCAACTTCAACTCGCGAAGAATACTGTCCTACTTTGGCAAAAGGAAGCAAGTGACATCGAGTGCAAAAGCTATAGATGAAGAAAATATGTTTTCGGGTAGGCCCTTCAACATGGAAATGTGTGATGAGAAAAAAATTGTCGGTATTCGTGCAAGTCATACAGCTGTATGGTGATGCATTTATGATAATTCGAAGAATTTTGATATTCCCATAGAAACTCATTATTATGTTACTTGCGTTGTTTTGCCAAAATATTATAGATTTGTAGCAAACATGAAAAATCTGGCAATAGGAAGCATGTGACAATCATATCATGAGTATGTTACTCGCTTCCTTTTGCCAAAGTGTCATAGATTTGTAGCAAACATAAAAATTGGCTAAAGGAAGCAAGTGACAATCATGAGGTTGTAACTTGCTTCTTTTGCCAAAGTATTTCAATTTTTAACAAAGATGAAAAATCTGGCTAAAGGAAGCAAGCGACAATCATATCATGAGAATGTTATGTTTTGGTTCCTTTTACCAAAGTATTACAGATTTGTAACAAACATTAAATATTGGCAAAAGGAAGCAAGTTACAATCAAATCAGGAGGTTGTAACTTGCTTCCTTTTGCCAATATTTTTTATGCAATTTCGTGCACTTGCTTCCTTTTGCCACCCGAAAATCTCAGAAATTGGCCAAAATTGTAACTTTTGGATTTTTCCGTTTAATAGAGCATGTCTTAAATGTGCCAGATCAATAAAAAAGTCAATATCCATGAAAATGTCACTTGCTACCTTTTGCCAAAGTAGGGCAGAATAGTAGCTGCAAAGTCTATACCGCTTACGTGCTTGTGGTGGCCTTTAGATATACTTCTCGATGTGTAAAACTAAAGAAACTGAAATGCAGAATACAGCGACATGTAGCTGTTCCCAGACAAACCCCAAAGGATACCCAACTAAAAAAAAAAAAAAAAAAATCAAAAAAATCATCAAAATTTCCATCGTACTGATCAGATCGTAATGCCAATGCATATTTCTCATGCATTTTTTTTTTTTCAATTTTGGACCAGCGTGACTGGTTTTGCTCAAAAGTAGGATCCACTAGTAGTCAACGTGGTCATGCTGATAGGGGACCAAAGGGTGGTGCGCGTGAGTAGCCCAAACGTGCACAACCGATGTTACAACTGATGTCAATTTGTGTAGGTTGGTAAAAAGGTTATTCAGCGATGTGGTCGAAGAAGGGGTGATGATATAAATATTGGCGGAAATTTCGAGGTCATTGCTTCATTCTTCTTAGTCTTGTTTTCTTTCAGATTCAGCAGTAGCCGGTGCTTCAGAGGGACAACAGACAAACCTCATTCATCACGATGTTCTGAAATTGAAGAAAGAGCTAAGGAGGTTTTATCAATGCATGTACAACAACGTACGCACTTCTCCACTTAATCGCGAATCATCAGTGAAGTTGGAAGACATATATACAAATCTAGCGATGTTCTCAGAAGGCATGACGGGTGATAAAAAAAAAATGGATTACGATGAATTCATCAAAACTTTAGAGAGCATTTGCACAAATGGAGAGCAAAACAGTCGTATTGCATTATTTGGGGAAGCTGGTGTTGGCAAGACAACTTTTCTTGCTAAACTTACACTAGACTGGGTATTTGGGAGATGTCTGGTTGGTACTGAGCTCCTTTTTCTTATTCCACTCAGGGAAGTCGAAAGAAACACGTACTTTGTTGATACCATCCTACACAACTTATCTGATGAACTAGACTTTGATGGCTCTCGCTTGGACCTGTACATTCGAAAGAACCAGCGAAAGGTGCTTATTCTTTATGATGGTCTTGACGAGTACGGAGAGGATGTCAGCGAAAAATCTTTAAATGATGCTACCATTTCTGTGATCAGAGGTGAGCTGTTCAAATCCTGCCCAGTTGTTATCACGACTAGACCGTGGAGAGCTAGGGAAATACAATCAAATACCAAATTGGAAAAATGGTACAGATTTGCTGAAATTGAGGGCTTCAAGGAAGAAGATG
Organism: Diadema setosum; assembly: GCA_033980235.1. Lineage (NCBI taxonomy): Eukaryota > Metazoa > Echinodermata > Echinoidea > Diadematoida > Diadematidae > Diadema > Diadema setosum. Next base: position 4,660,221 of record CM067071.1, on the reverse strand, counting down.
TAATTTCTTATATTAAAAATTTCTTCCCCGACAACGAAGAAGCCAGAGACGGTCTCATCGAGCTAATGACACACCCAGACAGTCTTATAGCAAAGAATGTGACACCCTACCCTATCTTCTGTAGTATGCTCTGTTACATTTGGCAGGATGAAGGAAGCCACAGTATATTACAGGGAATGGATACATTGGGCCAAGTCTTCGGCGAATTGATAAGTCATTTGAAGGTCCATTATGCTGGAAAGGAGGAAAACCCAAAGAAGCAAGAAACAAGGTTGAAGCAAGGTGAGGACTCTTTGAGGCTGTTTGCCAAAGATGCCCTAAATTGTCTCCTTGATAATAAGCTTGTGCTTGAAGAAGAACACCTCGAAACAAGTAAAGATGACCTGACAACCGTGTGTGAAATTGGAGTGCTCACAAGAGAGGAGCGGTTTGTTAACAGGAAAAGAAACGGCACAAGTGAACCAACACGTTTGGTCGAATACAAATGTCCTCACAAATTATTTCAGGAGTACCTGGCAGGAATGCATCTGGCATCGCTGTATGAAAGCAACCTGGAAAAGTTTAAGGACCTGATAAGCGACCTGATGTTTCAGTACGAATCGTTTGAATACCTCTTATACTTTGCTGTGGCGCAAAATAAGGAAGTCGGAAAGGCTGTTCTTGGTTGCATGTACGAGTATTGCGGACAATATGAAGATGATCTCTTCTTTCTATCTCCACACCAGTATATGGGGTATGATGCCGTAAGTGATATCGCATTTGAATGCCACAATGTGGATGCTCTTGAGCCTATGATTCCCTTCCTAAACAAAATCTGGTCATTACGCATTTGTGGTTCGGGACACACGGCTCGAGGATGGATCTTTCTGTATAAGGTATGCATTTACATGGCAGTTACCCCTCACGTCTCCTATAGATCACAAACTCTGTTTTTTTATGAGCATATACTGATGCATTACACACTGAGACAATTATTTGATTCGATTTGATTTATTGGTTCCTGCATTATATCATTGCTCATGCAGGTACATACACATTATAATCTATTATTATATACATTGTTGGTACCATATATATATATATATATATATATATATATATATATATACATACATAAACATTAATTGTTAACAAAGCAAATTTCTTCATTATGAAAGAAAACTCTGGTTCGGCGTCATGTTTCCCGTATAAAGTTGGAGATCATGAAGGAAGGAAACATGCGCGTAAAGCCGACTTTAACAAAACAATTATAACCTTTACTTCTATCTTTGATTTTTTTTTTTTTTTTTTGGTGTTGTGAAAAAGAGCTTTCTTACAATAAAGTACAACTAATATGACCGTGCATCACAAAACGAACAAAAAAGTCGCACCCCTTGATTTTACATGAAGACTCTGCAAAAGAAGGTGCAATGGGTCAACCAAGTCGATCTTTAGTTTTTTTTCATATTTTCTGAAAGAGCTATCCTTCTTCTACATTATTCGTATGGGTGCATGGTCCAGGTATTTAAGTCAAATGCGTACGCGGGCGCACGGCGCAAGTTTCCTATAGAGACTTACGCTTTCTTTCGACTCCACATTCACTGTAGTCAGTGGTGCGATCACAGTTCGGCTCATGATTCGGCTGAGGGGGATGACAGCTTCAGCAAACTTCTTTTGTGCTGTCATGATATGAAGCACATAATATGCACGCGCCCTGGCATTACTACAGACTGCGCGATGCGTAGAGAAGACATTGAAGGCAACCAGTTAAGGGCTTTTTACACTTGTGTTTCTTAACCCCGGACTTTCTCTGACCCAGGACTATCGTTAGTCCCGTACCAATTTTTTCAGCTTTTTACACTCACCAATTAGTCCCGTACTATCTCTTGTCCGAGGCTAAGGAGAAAACTGACCTTTTTACACTCGTATTTCTTAGCCCTGGACTTTCCAAACCACATGAATATTCATAATTACGCTGTGTACTGTACACGTACAAGCACGCACCGGCAGCACTTGATTACCTCGTTTCTGATTGGTCAGTGAGGGTCGGACTTCGTCTCCGTCGCTTAGCCCAGGATTATTTTTTCGTTCTGTTTACACTCACTTGCTTGGCACCGCAATTGCGGTGCTAACCCCTGCTATTTTGCAGGGCCAGATAGTACCGTACTATTGGTGGGGCTAGCCCACTTTGGCAAAAACGAGTGTAAACAGAAAGTGGGCTAAGGATAGTCCCGTACCAACGGTGGGGCTAATCCCCCCCCCCCCCCCCCTTAGCCCCACCGTTGGTCCGGGGCTAAGCAAAAATTTACAAGTGTAAAAAGCCCTTTACGTTACTAAGCAACACCTACGCTCTTTACTCTTGATGACAGCTAATATCAATATGCTAACGGCGATTGGCAGTATCAACAACAGCGCCCTCTACACTTCCGGGACTATGCACCTAGTTTGGGATCATAACATGAATGGAAAAGTGTGCTGTAAGCAGTTTTTCTACAACCCTTTTTGGGGGTGAGTAGAATGATCAGATATGTTTTAGAGGTCCCCTTTCACACTTGAAATCCTTTGCATACTTTTTACTTTCAAGTCTAATAGCTTTTGAAGAGATAATGCTACTGCATTGAAAGTTAGCATTAATCATGGACAGAATGTTAATAAAGCATGCTTAATTTCAGCTTAATCTGATAATCCCTTCATTGTTGCTGCTCCGGCTGTTTACAACCAGTATTTTGTCCCATTCATCGCACAGTCAGCACGGCTTGGTAAAGATTAAGCTCTTGAATAGACATTGTACTTCAGAGCCTCTTTTCTCAGTTTACACTTTTCCAGAGCGTAGTGCCTGCTTTCCAGTATTTAGATATTTTAGTTATACATCATTTTAAAGCTTAGAATCTCTTCTTTCAGAATCCTTCTCTTAAAATTACTAAAAATCCGTGTCTGGCGACTTTGATGCAGGGTCACAAAATGATATATCAATGTAAAGCTTAGCATCTGATGAACTCATATTCAACTATCAAAAGAAATATATTTCCCGACAGTTATGACTCTCGTGATATATTACATATTTAACACAAATATAGGTGTGACGGAGGAATAACTGCAATATGCTCGTTGCAGTGTGTTCACTAATAGCCTTTAATTCTCCCGAGCTTCCGACCGAGTTACCGGTCTTTTTGACGGGCTTGGGACGTAAAGACAAACGCACAAAAGCAATCAAGTTGCCTACATTCGAACAGAACAAGGCAAAAACAAGGCAAAATACGAAGCCAAAAGAAAATCAAAAGAAAATCGAAGGGAATATAGACAACAAGTTACATGACATTCACTACAACGGAGCGGCAATGTTATGACATACACTGGCAGTGAAAACAACGGAACAGTAGTAAGCAATAACAACGGTAATGACTATTTTTTGGCCTTATTCTGTTGAAATGTATGCAAACTTGTTGATTTTCTGTTTTTGTATTTACGCCCCTAGCCCTTGAGAAAGACCGGTAACTCAGTCAAAAGCTCGGGAGATTTAAAGGTTATTAGTTAACATACTGAAACGTCTGCGAGCAGCCATTCCTTTGTCACACCTATACATGAATTAATGCTGTACCCTTGACATACGAGGCCCACATCACCTCTCTCTCTCTCTCTCTCTCTCTCTCTCTCTCTCTATATATATATATATATATATATATGGGGGAGGGAGGGGTGACCGTGCATCACAAAGCGAACAAAAAGTCGCCAGATATGAAGAGGTCGGTTTCAAAAGGTACTACATCCATAATTTCAAGCTCAGATTGGAATCATATCTCCCCTATTATACTGCTTTATGATACAACACTTAAACCACTCTCTAAGAAACTCCAGGTCCATACATTTATTTGTAATGAATTAATCATGTTCATATTTTTGTGGATGAAGTATCTTTTGAAACCGAAATTTCACATACCAGAGATATATTCAGTTTGATGTCACGAGATGTTTCGCTGATTTATTTATTTTTTTTATTTTTCCAGCACTGGTGACGATGGGGATTGGATGCGAGGTCAAGGGCGGCTAGGTAATTGACAATGCCCTGCCCTATTTAGCAGCCAGAATAACAAACCAATATGCACAACTAACGCCACTTTTCCCTTGCTGACCAATATTTTGAGTTAATAATTGTCATTTGTCATAAGCATTCAAACAAAGTCCGCATGCTTCAGTGTTCCTGATCCATCGAGTATTGGGGGGGGGGGGGGGGATCAATTATGCATAAAAGGTAATACATGTAGTAGGGGAGGGGTCACAAAGAAACAGCGCCCCTATAGGCCTACAGGATTACACAACCAGGCACACAGATAGTGTAAACGTACTGTACCCATTGTTTTCCCAGCCCCTTTCTTTCCGACACTTTCTCATTTTCTTTCTACACCACCCCTTTTCATTTTGTAGTGTCTTCATTTTTCTTTCATTTTCACCAGGTATTTTCGCTTTTTCCTTGTCGCCTTGTTTACGCCCATAGACTTTATCTCGTGATTTCATTTGTATTATCATTATTTTTTTTTTTGGCTGTTATTTCTTTGTGAAACCTCCATTAACGCGTCTCTAGAATACTCTCTATTCATTATCTTTTTTTTTAATTCGTTTTTTCAATGAAACTTCGAAGGTTGGAAAAGCAGAATCTAAATGTGCTGTATTTTCTCAATAATGTAATTAAAATTTCATTCTGGAATTGTCTTATCATGTAAGATAAAATGTGGTCGTCTAAAAGCTGATAAACCAAACGGTCAGTGAGTAATAGAAGTATAATAAACACACAGTTGGTATCACCTTTGTAACATTTGAGTATCTGAATATAAGAACGACCCAAGTTCATGAAAGGGGATTTCGAGTAAACTTAAAACAACTTCATATCCTGTTTTATTTGTCCAATAATATTATATTTAACTGTGATGGGAAGGCAACATTGTATATACAAATAAGAACATATACTATTATGAAAATTAACATTTACATTAATTGTGGAGAGGCCATTTTATGTGATGAACTTGGGTCGTTCTTTGAATCGTATACATGATAGGCTGCTATATGAGATGAGAGAAGTGATGAGAGAGGGCTCTATAATATGAATGTAAAAACGACCCACTCCCTGGACTTAGGTCATTCTTAAATTCATATAAGATTCCACTCATTCATTTCAAGCACTTCCGGAGGTAATTAGGAATTATCATTTATACACAAGATGAGTCCATGCATAAGCTTCAATTTCCCATGTCAAACTGAATTTGGCCAAAAATTGGATTTGGGTCGTTCTTATATTCATGTCTCCATTTTTAAAGTAAAATGTGTCATTTGAATAATAAATTTGAATCTAGTCTTCAAAGCTTCATGCCACTACTTTCCTGCCCTGGTAATTTACATTATGCACGTAAATAGTACCATAGCATATCCACAGGTAAAGCACTGTTGGTACTGTAGGGTCGTCAGAATTTCATGCCATAGTATTTACGTACATTACAAATTGAGTATATGAACATAAGAACGATCCAAGTCCATGGAAGATCATCATTTTCGAGTAAACTAAAAAAAAAAACTCATACCTTTTTTATTTGTCCAATAATATTCTATTCAACTGTGATGGGAAGGCAACATTGTATATACAAATTAGAACATATATTATTATGACAATTAACATTTACATTAATTATATAGAGGCCATTTTGTGTGGGGGACTCGGGTCGTTCTTTGATTCATAATGGACTTGGGTCGTTGTTTGATTCATATACATGATATTCTGCTATAGAGATGGGAGAAGGATGGGAGAGGGCGCTATTACATGTATGTAAGAATGACCCAAGTCCTTCATTCTTACATTAATATAAGATTTAACTCATTCATTTCAGGCACTTCCGGGGGTAATTAGGATTTATCATTTACACACAAGATGAGTCCATGCATAAGCTACAATTTCCCATGTCAAACTGAATTTGGCCAAAAATGGGACTTGATTCGTTCTTATATTCATCTACTCAATTAACTGTGCTTTCAGACTAGTTGTCACATACTAAGCTGTGAAGCCACTAATATGAAACATGGTCTATACCTACTAAGTGTTTGTACTTAAAGATGCCCGGTCATCGATTTCAATGGGGATGAATCTCAGTTTGCTGATGCTGCAACACAGTTCGCGCGAGTATGCAACTTTGTCTTGTCGAAAGCATTTTGGGGATCAGCGAAATGTTCCTTCACAGAGGCCAAGGAGACAAGTCTTCGGCACAAGCTCGGATGTGATTGTTCGGTTTTGCGTGTGCTGCTCAACGACTCATATGCATTTCGCGAGCTAGTGCCGTAAGTCGCTATATCAGCGCCGATATGCAGGGTTGTAACCGTCTGCGTAGCGAATCGATCCTCGTAATAATTTGACAATTTGTAATTGTGTGCCTTTTCATTTTTGCGACGAAGAAGAATATCACGCCTAAGGGCCTACTGCTACGGCCTCAGATAGATCTAGAGGACATTTACAGATTTGTCTATTGCTGTCATTGAAGCGGTAGATCCCACAAGCTGCAAATGCTTTGGTTCATGCTGGTATAAGACGGGGCGAAATTGCTGTCCCTGCAAAAGCGGAGCAGAGCTGCACAGCGAAGCAGTGCTGCACTGCAAACTGAGGTAATATAAACGGCGAGAAGCCAACCCCGTACCAATAGGTCAACCAGTTGTGTGAACTTCAGTAAGTAGACCTACTAGTAGGCTGTAGTATAGGCTATAGTCGAAACTTATCGAGTCATTATTGTTCTACAGTCACTAGACCAAGAATATTTCGATTGCTAGTTACTGTGATGTTACGTAGTATATGTAGTAGGGCCTACATACAGTCAACATACATAATTGCTTGCTACTCGTACTCGATTCGATCTCGTATAAACATTAGGCATAGAATCATCAGTGTGGCCAGGCCAGCGTACGTATAGGAGCGCGCGTACTCGCTCGCTGAGATATGAGCAAGAGAGACATCCCGAATGCTCCAGAACTGTAAGCCGAACGATTGAGAATGGCGTCATTGCGTGCGTTCGGCTTAGGAGAGAGCAACTTCGGCCGCTGTCGTGTATTCGCAAACGGCCTAGTTCGTACGTGATACTCGTGATATCTCTCAATAACACATAGGTGAACGGGAATTTTGCACGGAATGTGCGGCATGCGCACGAATCAGAATTACCATCGCGAACTTTTTCTCACGACGACCGGGCATCTTTAAGGACGTTCCTCAGTTGAGTTTGTGCGCATCCTAGCTGCGCATGTTGGCAGTGACGTTACAATTAGAGTGTTGAAGCGCATGCAAGAGTGATGAGCTGAGCTGAGCAGATGCTAGTAGATCGAGCTAGAGTGTGGTACGTACGGATACCCGACAGCTCCCCATCGCGGCCGAGCTGGTCGGTCTCGCTCGGCTCGCGTACCGACTTTACGCATTAATACGTACTACGCAAAGTTCAGCGGTTCGAGCTGCAAGGTAGCACAACACTGGGAAGCTTGGAAGTGGAACTGAGCTGTTTCCATTTTCAATCCATAGATCTGTTTTGTGACAGGCAGTTCATTATCTGTTCATCCACATGGTCAAATGAAGCGCTAAGGTATCTAGGGTAAATAGGCACTAGTCGGGGACTACTAGTCTACGAGACTAGGCATTAAAAACACCAACAACAAAACAAACATAATCATCTTTAAACAGATGTAGAACTAAAGCCATCTAAGTATTTCTGTTAAAATCTAAATTAGATCTAAACTTGTCATTACTAATTCAAAATATGTTTGTTGTTTTTTTTTGGTTACAAAATACAAGGTCACGAAAGTATTATCAAACAAGTATTCATCACTTTCACCATTCAGATATTAATTTTTGATTACCAAATCTGGTATAACAAAATGAGAATCAAAGAATATTTTTCTTTTCGGGGGAGGCGGTACTCAAGGTACATCTCCATAGTTTACAACACGCACTTTACCAACCACTGCAACAACCAACACATGCAATCTACAATCAGCGTCATTTTATAAAGATTTTTTTTTTTCCTATGGAGGACCGTCAGACTAATGCCAAAACTCTCATTTTCTTATATTTATAATTCTTCCTCCATTATCACTTTCTGCCCATGCATACAGCAAGTGGGTAAAACAAACAAACAAACAAATAAACAAGCATGTCAATGTGGAGTTTTCCACGCTCGCGTCGTCATATTATCATTATGACTGTGTAAGGGAAAAAAAAATGCACATGGACCTTCCTTTCTGAATATTTTTTCACCATATCACTGCAATTGTGACATGTTTTTTGGTTTATGTGTGTGTGTGTTTTTTTTTAAAGAAAATGGGGTTTTGAGGGTTACGAACCGCATGAAATTCATGCATCCTAGCAGGGTTTGTGCGGCACGGAGACGAACGCAAAACGCTGCCTCCCCCATTCTGTATCAAATGTAGTGACCCCGAATGTGAATAGCGCTGGCTCAATGGGTCAGCGAACAACACTCTAGACTACAAGAGTTATGTGCTACAAATCTCCTGACCCAAAATGGCTGTCCGAGCGAGCCACGAGAGCTTCCGAGTGGACACACACTCTCTGTGCGCATGCGCATGAAGAGAGGCCAAAAGAGCCACGCGTCTTCTGGCCTCTCTCCTCCAATCACCGCAGCTCGCGGTCACAATGTTTGTGTATGATGCGTACACACTCACGCACACACACACACACACACACATGTCTCAGTGGCAGCATTGTCCCTCACGTTTATGGATTAGCACCGAGTCTGGCATTGCGCAATTGCATTCACAAACTTCGGTCGTTCGGGAGTTTACGTACCATTAGGGATGACGATCGTCCGACTTTAATTCCTGATCCTTTTCTTTGGATGGTTTTGCTATGTCAGTGAGTTCTTCTTCATTTTTCTTCATTGCAAGATCGAAATGTAATGAGGTTTTTTTAAAGATATTTGTGAGAATGTGCGTGGTGTTTTTAACAGAAAGCCCAAAGCCAAAGGCCAACATCTATTGTTCGAAGATTAGGTCAGTAGACAATGGTAGACGGTCGAGTCAATACTGCTCTCTGATTTGTCAATTTACGATGATTATCATTGGAGTGGATGAAGTACCTTTTAAAAGAGAACTAAAGTGGATGAAGTAACTTTTGAAACCGAATTGAATTTTAAATGTAATTTTTGTAGCTTTTTGTTAGTATGAGTATAAAAAAGTCCCCCAAAATGGGTTCATCGAGACTAAAGAGTGAATTTTGATGAAAATGGATGTACACCGTAGTACCTTTTGCTACTGAGCTCTTCATATGGATTTTTAGTTGAGGGCAGATTCTTAAAGAATATACAATGTACTCTAAGCCTTAGAATAATGTTTAACTCAATTCAAATGGACTTCCCACCTATCTAGATACTAGAAAGAAAGCACACACCCTGGAAAAGTGTGGACTGAGAAAAGAAGTTTTGAAGTACTAGGTCTATTCAAGCGCTTTATCTTTACTAAGTCGTGCAAGCTGGGCCATGAAAGGGACAAAACACAGGATGTAAACCACCGGAGCAACAATAATGAAGGAACTACCAAATAAAGCTGACATGAGTATGTTGTATTAACACATTCAGTCCATGATTAATACTTCCAAAGCAACAGAGTTATCCTTTCAAAATTTATTAGACTTGAAACTGAAGAGTGCGTAAAGGAGTTCAAAAATGGTAAGGGGACTCTATGACATACCTGATCACTATATTCACCCCCAAAATTATCGATTGCAGAAAATCTGTTGAAAACAGACTTTTCCATTCATGTTATGAACCCAAAGTTAAGAATAATGTAGAAGAAAGATAGCTCTCTCAGAAAGTCAAAAACTCAAGATAAACTTGGTTGACCTATTTCACCTTTTTGGGTCGTCACATAAAATCAAGGTGTGCGACTTTTTGTTCGTTTTGTGATGCACGGTGACTTATATATATAACATATATGTATGGGTGAGCATTTTCAACGATGTACAATTGCCAATTTTCGCACCTTATGACACTCTTTCCCTTAGAACACACCAGGATGGTCTTACAAACAAGTTTCGTTCATTTCATCTCAAAGCCTGGTAAATTTCCTTTTAGGGAATGTACGAGTTGGTGAACTTTTGACTGATATTTTGCGTTTGACAAGGAATTAAAAGGTAAAAAATAAGGTAAAAATGCTATTTCATAATATTTTTAATGTGTTTTTCAAGCCAATGATGTCACGTTTTAATGTACGTGGCATCTTTTATCTGACCATGTTCTGAATCTGACATATCATTGGTATTTACCACAAAATCATAAGAACTCTATGGGCACGTATAAAATTACAGAGAACAATTAAAATATCAAAGTCCTAAAAAAACGAACGTCCGTGATGCTTCTATCTCTACCGCTGCTGCAAATTCTACTTTGTTGTCTTAACTGTGATGTATACGAGAATTTGGTGTTTTACCTAATGTACATATCCTGTAAAAATTGTACGTCTGCTGGCTGTACATGGGATGTAACATTCTTTTATGCAAATTATACTCAGTTTTCGTCACGGACGTGCGTCCGCTACTTATTAATAAAGATCGTAGCCCATTGAACGTTATTGGCGATATTGTTCTGAGTCATAATTGACTAACATCTAGCCACATGTTAATATATATGTTTTGAGTTTCTGCTCATCCCTTGTGAAATGCTAACCAAAATTACATTTTTAGACGAACCTTCGTGAAAAAAAAGTCCGTAATGATTAAAATGTCATCGAGTGGGGCACCCTCTTACTTTGATGGCGCAAGTACATTTTTTTATCTGTCTATTTAGCCGAGGAGCTGCATGTCATGTTTGGAGCGGACTGGGGCTCGTCTGCAGATTTTGAACTCTACGATTCACCGAAAATCAAGCAAAAAGTGCATATTTTCTCTGAAAATCCACCTCCTACTCCCGCTCTTAGCAATATATATGTTGAAAGGGTGTGAAAATTATAATATTTTGATTAGAAAATACCTTTGCAAAATTTTGAAAGAGTTAGAAGGGCTACGTACTCTCTGTCGATTAGCTATTTGTCCTGGAAATTGACCCTAGTGGTAGAACGAACGTCCGTGAAAATATCAGCGAACGTCCGTGACGGAAACAATCCAACCAATCGGCATAACTTGTAAGTTCGAAAGTGTCCTTTATTCTTTAAAAATTTCAGCTTAAATAACGAGAAATACAGTTTTACAAGGTAAACAATGAGCTTAGAGCAGTAATTTCAGAATTTTTAAGGCGGTATGTGATCATGATGAACAAACAGCTCAAAATGTACTTGTAATTTGACGCTTGTATTCCCTCTAATTATCTAAATACAGTTTAACACTGAAATCAAGTTGTAGGAAACTGGAATTTTGCGTTATCTGTAATTTCTGGTGAGGTTCTGGAGACAATTTGCACTGTTATAGGTTCTGAAAGTTTTGCTCGCGGACGTTCCGTCCGAGAGAGGACATTCCTGATAATTAAAATTATTTCATTGTACGATAAATTAATTTTACTGGAAAATATCATTAAATCACTGAGAGTCTTATAATCAAAAGTGAATAACGTTCAACATTCAATTTACCTGCAATAACAAAAGGAAATCGTTTTACTCACGAATGTTCGTATGTAGGATAAGTCCATGGATTACATAGTAGGAGATAGAGGAGCAGTGCCACTTTGTAGTGACAGATGCTCCCCGTGTATATCTTTAGAGCAAGGTAGCTGCCATCTCAGAGAGAACTCACCCAGTTTTGGTCTCCATCACGGACGTTCGCTGTAATTGTCATAATAATCTATTCCTTATATACATTCTTGTTTTTCTCTCCTCAACGATTTTGTCCTCATTCCCTAAGTAGCCTGAACATGCTGCGCCGAAAAAAAAAGACAACAAAACAAATCCGGAAAGTGCTACGCAGTCACATTCGGAATATATTGAAACGAAAATGATGAAATTACGGAGGAAGTCTGTAATGGGTATGTGTCAAAAAAAAAGTTTCTAAAGAACGTGGAAGCAGATGAATAAAAATGAGAAGAAACGGAGAAGGGATCGAGCTCCAACACACAGAGAAGAGAATTGCCAGTGCACTCCCGTTATACCGAACTCCTCTGGAGGAGCTGTTTTTGTTTGTGTCCTTTTTATTCGTTGAAATTTCGTCATAAGCGGACAAAAATAATGCAGAATACAATTTTTTCTGATGAAAACACGCAAATCGTCCGTTTATCATGACATGGTGTTTCCATACTCATCAATGAAAAGCAATGTTAATTCGCAATTCTGTCTTTCTTTTATTTTACACAGAGATATCGGCAAGGTGTTTATGCTTTTGTGCTCACTTTGAAAACACATGTTGAAAAAAGTGATGATGGTTTGAGGTCGCACCCTGATACGTTCGCTTTCCCAAAGATTCGTTACTCCGAATGTCTGTTATTACCTGGATTAATTATTTCAAAGGCTTGTTATTCCGAAAATGGGAAAAAAGAATCCGTCTAAGTTATATGGACTGCGTTTTGTTATGACGAAAATTCGGCTTAACAAACCTTATGTCATTTCTGACTAATATAATAACATAAATTCTCCTCGGTAACAGTGTGTAACGCAAAGAACAAACGCAGAGGGATTTCTTATTGCCCTCCGCAGCTTAACTTCGTATTTCGATAATGGAGCACATTCTTTTTTTTTCTTTGTCAATTCTTTGTCATATTCAGCTGTGACCGTGTTCGTTATAAGCAAATTTTGCATCGTAGATTTTAGATAACAAATTTAGGACCTAAATCTTTACTCCGTGCTTACGAAATTTTGATAAAGATATTCGTTCTCAAGGACGTGCACTTTATCGTGATTGTTTGGGAGCGTTAAATTTTGTAATAAGTCAACTCTTAAAGCGATCTTCTTCTATTTTTGTTTTTCATATACGGACTTGGGTAAACAACCGATCTTCGGTTAAGACATCATTACAGAGTTATAATAAAACATGTCAAAAACATCATCCAATTTATTCGGGTAATGGTAATGAAAGCAATGTGTGTGGAAAATAACCTTTTCCCCAATTTCCAGAGGTTACCGATGGCCTGCTTACAACTGACAAGACATAACATTTCATTTGATTTTTTTTTTTTTTAAAGCTGAAGTGTAAATTTACAAATATCGGTAGTCGTAATGATTACCGAGTTCACTGATTTGGTTGATGGAACATACTAATGACAAGGCATAATGTTTCATCAGTTATACTACGTCACTGAGATTACACGTACGTTTGTACATGTACGTTCATCTACGAGATTATGGAAAGAGTGCTTTCTTTGATTCCTCAGCATGAAAGGATAAACAAGCTTTTATAATTGAGAATTGGTAATATTCATTACGGATTTTGCAGAGGAGTTTGTTCTCGACATGAAATTGCTGTTTGTTATGAGTAGAGTGCGTTTCCAACTCAAGAGAACTGCGTTGTTTATAATATCTTGTTTGTTCCAAACGTCTGTGAGCTATATGCGAACCTCCGTGATGAAAACTATGCTATGTTTATTGGGTTATAGAAACTGTCTAGATCAGGTGAATCTTCCAAAAGCATCTTATTATTTGGGAGTAAGAATGAAAGTATGGGATATTGAAATAAGTATTGAGTATTGAGTTTCATATATATAGGTCAGAATTTTGAACGATGATCAATTGGACCAAACAACGCGAAATTCCAAAAAGTAGGAATTACTCCTAATCATTTACTTTACCTTAAAGAGTACAATTCAAGCTTCATTATGAACCCAATTATCCTAGGATTTTTCCAGAGGAACAGGTTTTATTCACCGCGGAAGTTTACCATGTCCAGAGCAGCGAACGTCCGTGAGGAATAATAATGCACATACATTTGAATACTATCTAACATAGCTTTCAATAATCTGATTCAGTTAAAATGGTAACGAAGTATCACAAGGGATGTGTGTAAATGTTGGCAGAATATTGAACTTGTGCTCTTAATCTATGGTAGACAACCGATGTTTTAACCAAATTCGTTATTTCTGTTAAAATTTCAGTCTTTCGCTAAACACTTTCTCCAATTTACGCGCTGTCAGGGGGATCTTACTGCACTACTTTACTCTAATATGGACCACGTACATAACACAGCGTGAAGATTTTTTTGTTTTGTTTTGATTCAAAATGCAATTAACAAAATTGTAATTGCTCTGCGGGTTCTATGTTTTCTGACATTCTCATCATAATGCAATGCAACATAAATGAATTATATACTTATATGCTTGATTAAAAAATTCCACTAGATTCATTAGATTAAATCAAACTCATCAAACTCCCTGTTACAATTATATTACGTTTATACTACCGCCTACGGAGCTCCTGTTACTACCAGCTGCCAGGCGTTATCTCGCTGAGTTCGGCGTCCTATGACGTCGCGACCGGTGATAGAGGGCGCCCTCGTGCGTCTTAGAGATCGCTAGGGTGCTGCGTCGGTGTCGACATCGACCAGTCGGGCCCGGTTCGTCGCCGCGTCAGTGATGACAGCTTCTCTCCATTGACGGCCGTGACTCAGTCGCCGGGCAGCAGCTGGTCCCGTATTAATAATACACCGTTATGTTTAACTTTCGGAATAACAAACTTTCGAAATAAGTACATTTTTAATTAGGACGTAACTGAATTAATGAAAACCTTCTTTTTTCATTTTCGGAATAACAATCCTCTGGAATAATTGAATCTAGGGAATAACGGACATTCGGGTAACGAATCTTTGTAAGACCGAACGTATCAAAGTGCGACCTTAAACCTATTACTAAATCATCACTATTTTAACTTGTGTTTTCAAAGTAAGCACAAAAGCACAAACAACTTGACGATCTCTGTGACTGTAAAGTGTATAAAAAAAAAGCAAAAAAAAAAAAACAAACATACAAACATGTGACAGAATTGCAAATTAACATTGTTTTTCATTGAAGAGTATATAAAAAAACACATTGTCATGATAAACGGAGGATTTGCGTGTTTTCATCCAACAAGTATACTGCGTCATTTTTGTTTGCTTATGACGACATTTCGTTGAATAAGAAATAAAAAAAAAACAGCTCCTCAAGAGACATTCGATATAACTGGAGTGCACTGGCAATTCTTTTCTCTCTGTGTTGGAGCTCGATCCCTCTTCCGTTTTTTTTTCTCATTTTCATTCAACTGCTTCGTCGTTATTTTGAAACTTTTACGTTTCTCTGGACACATGCCAATAACATACTTCTTCCGTCATTTCATCTTTTTCATTTCAATGTATTCTGAATATGACTGCGTAGCACTTTTCGGATTTGTTTTCGTTTTCTTTCTGGTCGCAGCATGTTAAGGCTATTTAGGAAATGAGAGAAAAATCGTTGTGAAGAAAAAAATAAGAATGTGTAAAGGCATAGAAAATATGATAATTACAACGTACGTCCGTGATGGCGACTAAAAATGGATGTGTTCTGTTTGAGATGGCAGCTACCTTACCCATATGATATACACTGGGAGCATCTGTTACTAAAAAGTGGCACTGTTCCTCTTTCTCCTACTATGTAATTCATGGACTTATTCTACCTACGAACATCTGTGGGAAAAACGTTTTCCTTTTGTTATTACAGGTGAATTGAATGCTGAAGGTTATTCATTTTGGGTATGAGAGACTCGGTGATTTAATAATATTTTCAAGTAACATTAACTTATCGTACAATGATATAACTGTGATTATCAGAAAGTTACTTTCTCAGACCGAACGTCCGTGAGCGAAAATATGAGATCATAAAACAGTGCAATTTATCTCCAAAACATCATCACAAAGAAATGTAAATGCACAGAATAACTAATTACGCAAAATTCCAGTTTCCTATAACTTGGTTTTCAGTGATTAGCAATATTCATATAATTAGGGGGAATACAAGCGTAAAATTGCAAGTCAATTTTGAGCTGTTTGTTCATCATGATCACATACCGCCTTAAAAATTCTAAAATTCTACTGCTCTAAGCCCATTGTTTACTTTGTAAAACTGTACTTTTCGTTATTTGAGTTAAAAATTTTAAAGAATAAAGGATACTTTCGAGACGAGTTATCCCTATCGGTCGGATTTTTTTTACATCACGGACGTTCGTTCTACCATTAGGGTCATGTTCCAGGACTGATAGCTAATCGACAGAGAGTACGAAGCCTTCGTAACTCTTCCAAAATTTCGAAAAGGTATTTTCAATGCAAATCATATTGCTCAGAGAGGGAGTAGGAGGTGGATTTTCAGAAAAAAAATATACACTATTCTCTTGTTTTTCGGTGAATCGTATAGTCCAAAAACTGCAGACGAGACCCAGTCCGCTCCAAACAGGGCATGCAGCTCCTTGGCTAGAGAGCCAGAGGTAAAATCTACCTGCTCCACCAAAGCAAAATTGTGCCCCACTCAATAACGTTTTAACTCATCGCGGACGTTTTTTTTTTTTTTTTTTTTTTTTTTTTTTGCACGTAGGTTTGTCTAAAAATGTAATTTCGGTTAGCATTTGACAAGGGATGAGCAGAAACTCAAAACATACATATCAACATGTGGCTAGATGTTATTCAATTATGACTCAGAACAATATCGCCAATAACGCTCATTGGCTACGATCTGTATTAGTAAATACCCGACGCACGTCCGTGACGAAAACTGAGTAACATTTTGCATAAAAGAATTTTTTTTTTTTTAACGCTGTAAGTCATTGTCAAATGCAAAATATCAGTCAAAAGTAAACCAAACGAAACATTTTCTAAAGGATCAGGCTTTGAGATGACATGAAAGAAACTAATTTCTTAGATCATCCTGGTGTGTTCTAAATGAAAGAGTGTCATAAGCTGCGAAAATTGGCAATTGTACATCGTTCAAAATTCTCACCCATATATATCTATATATATATATATATATATATATATATATATATTTATTTACACACACACATATATATATATATATATATATATCTATATATATATATATATATATTTATTTACACACACACACACACATATATATATATATATATATATATATATATATATACGTTGCTGCAAGTGACTGTATCTTGACACATGTAATGGACCTGTCTAAAGAAGAATCGTGTTAGCGCAACTGTGCTATGTACGTAAATGCAATGAAAAACTTCTTTTTCTTTTGCATTGAATTTTATTGTACATTTCCAGAAAGGAATTAGGTTTACATAATTATGTTAAGAATATTATTCATGTAGATGAATTTTGGATATTACCAAGAGATGAATAGTCATGGCATTCAAATGGCCATGCCTTCATTAATGTTACTGTAAACTTGTGACTTTGAATATCGTGATGCTCTCTTTCCGCCATACGGCAAGACCTGACATGGCTGATTGTTGCACACTTCTTACACATACACAAACATTATGTGAAGATGTATAATGTAGTATGCTTTTTTGCTTCCATTAAAAGGCAACAAAGTGTACAGATGAATCTGGTGTGGCAAGCATGGATGACAGCATTAATTTACTCCCCAACCTCACATCTTTGTATTTGTCATCTAAATTGCTGGTTGATGACTTCTTCGAAGTTATGGATTCTCTGGCCCTACAATCAAAGGTAAAACCCCTTTACAATGAAATCATAATACTATTTATATTAATAATTGTGACAATGCAGACAAAGATGTCGCACAATACCAGGTGAGTAGTAGCAGCTTTCAACCTTAGGTCTTCATCAGCCTAATTGTCTGTTTATGCAAACATGAATTAACCTTATATACCACAACGAGCCACACGGAGAAATATACAAATATATATATATATATATATATATATATATATATATACATACATATATATATATATATATATATATGTGTGTGTGTATGTGTGTGTGTGTATAAACATACCTGTCACCTATGTGTTAATGCAATGTATCCTGTGGTGCCTGATGTTAGCAAAATACTATGAGAATATCTAATAACACAGTAATATATGGGTAATGTACCACAGGCTAATGTGGTATTGTAAATAGCCGCTGTTGTATCTGTGTGGAAAGGTAGAAATCTTATGGTATAAGATTCGATGTCAGTTTCCTAAACCATATTGGAATTAAGTCGTGTCGGTACAAGTTGGATGATCAAGACCACAACTGGTTTTAAGCTGGATGGTAAGTGGGGGTGCTAAGGTACAGCATAGGATATTTCCTGTGGTATTTCTGTGGTACTCCCGTGATATTCCTGTGGTACAGATTTTTATATAGCTCATGAGTATAAAACAAACAAAAAAATCTAAATTTTGGAAAACTCATGAAAAGGCTTTCAAATTCAAAGTATGAATGAATTAGGGACTTGCTATAGACGTTGTTAGACACTTTCTAATAGTATCTTAGGGCTCCGGGCTCGTTCAAATAATACTGGAGGTAGTATAACTTAGTTGTAGTTAAAACACAGCTGACAGAAAGGTCTTGCTTGGATGAGATCTGCTAGCGAACTGTTCTTCCCAGCAATGTTATTGTATTGTTCTTGTCCAGGTACTTCCCATGTAATAAATATCCATTGTATGCAAATAAGTCAACAGAGGATCTGAATATTGAATATAATCAACACAGGATCTCAACAGAAGGTGAATTACTATTCATGACTCATATTATTATATGTTAATTCGTAACAGGAATGGCTGCACAGATAAATATTCATTATGGGGCAAACCAATCAGGAGAAATGGAGAGAAATTCAAACAATGGCCCATGTACTGATAAGACATGCAGATGTGCCTTTGTGGTAAAGAGGGGAGGTGGGGTGTACCATACTGTGAAAGAGGTGTGACATGGTGGAAGAGATAAGATCTGTCTGAGCCCACTTAGCACAGGGAAAAATTGATTCAGTTCAAAATAAATGTCTGCATTATGTTATTCGTAATGTCATAAATTTGGTTGTGAGAAGGCGAGTTCATGTTCGAATAGTGAAGTGATATCTAATTTAGTTTTTACCCATGTCTTAATGCATTTCAACTATATGGCCTACTGTATATGTGACCCTGCATCAGAAAACCAACAAAAAGTCGCTAGATATGAATTTCAGTTTAAAGAGCAGATTCTGAAAAACAGACTTTTAGCGGTAAAATGATCCATAACTCGACTTGAACGGACTCTACTTACCTTTCTAAATATTGATAAGAAAGCATACACTCCTGAAAAGATGTGTATTGAGAAAAGAGGCTCTGATGTACAGGGTCTATATTCAAGTTTAAATCTTACCGAACCGTACTCTGTGCAATGAGTGGGGAAAAATAGGATGTAAAAAAAATAATGAAAGGATTATCAGATTAACTTAAAATTGATGATACTCTATTAACACATTCTATGAATGACTAATACATGTACCAACTTTCAGAGCAGTAGCATTACCCTTTCAAAAGTTATTGGAGTTGAAAGTGAAGAGTGTGTAAAGGGTTTTTGAGAAATGAGGAGAGGACTCTATGGCCCGTATTCTACTGTATAGTTTAGCTTGACGTAAAGTTTAATGTTGTATTCTGCTAGCGAGATTTAGGTGAAACCAAATCTATTTGCGACCCTGCACCACAAAACCAACAAAAAGTAGCCCAACATGGATTTGTAGCTAAGGGCCAATTCTGAAAGAGCGGACTCTTTGCTTTCAAGCGATGTATAACTCAATTCAAATAGATTCTCCTAGCCTATATAAATATTGGAAATAAAACACACACTCTGGAAAAGTTTGTACAGAGGAAAGAGGCTCTGAAGTACAGGGTCTATTCAAGCGGTTGATCTTTATACTAAGCCGTGGTACCTGCGCCATGAATGGAACAAAACTAGGATGTCAACCACTGTAGCAACAACAATAAAGAAATTATCAGATTAAGCTGAAATTGAGCATACTCTATTAACGCATTCTGTCAATGATACATACTAACTTTCAAACCAGTAGCATTATCCTTTCGAAAGTTATTAGAGTTGACAGTGAAAGGGTGCAAAGGTTTTTCAATAAAAGGACAGGGGCCTGTGAGAAAAACCTGATCATACTACTCTACTCAAAAAGGGGTGTTGAGAAACTGCTGACAACTCACATTCCAATTCAATTTACGATCTCAAAATCAAGAATAATGTAGAAGATGAATATGTATTTCAGAGAATATGGAAAACTAAAAATTGACTCGGTTGACCCCTTTCACCTTTTTTGAGTCCTCATGCAAAATCAAGGGGCTACGACTTTCTGTTTGTTTTGTGATGCGCGGTCACATTAAGAGTATCGATGTCATCGATGCCATTACATATGTTCGCTAGCATTTAATAGCAGACATATCTGACAAAAAAGATGATAAGATGGTGTAACATTGTTTTGAATCCCCTCCAAAGTTTCTAGAGAATACAACAACATAGGACATTCCAGTTTGGTCAACCGATTCGTTACAATGTGAAATACATGTAAAGCCGCATGATCTGTCGCACGGGTGACTTGGCAGCAACTAAGACATATAAAGTAATGTGCACTCGACAATACACGTTCCATCAGAGGAGGTATGACAAAAATACAATAATTTTCCATGAACTGTTTTCTTGATTTCCACAGCAAAAAATAGACCCAGTATAAGGACTACAATAGCTGTGAGTAAATGAGATATTATAGAGAAGTCGAGGACAAGAGAATTAAGGAACCGTATGCCTGGTGTGACCAATAGAAAGAAATAAGATTGGACTTGGAGGAAAATGAAAAGGAGTCCTACCTCCACTAACTTCATGAATAACAAGCCAACAATATAAAGACAGTATTCATAGATACGTACGTTTCAAGAGGGTCAAGTGGGGTGAGTGGAAATCACGGAAAAATAAAACACGCCAGGAAATATCCAAGCATCATAGTTTAACCGATAACTCAATATAGATATGTGGTATTGTTTTGGGTAAAAAGCATTCATAATTATTTTTTTTTTCAATTATTCATCATTTTCCGGTGAAAACGATACGGTGAAAACGCTAATACCACTCCAGTGTCGCTTTATTTCCATCCAACAATGAAATATAATGCAAAAACAATGTACCGGTACACTACAATACAGTAGAATAAATGATATTGTAAATGAACAGAGTGTTTTTTGTTTAAAACTGATGTATTTTTTTTTTTGAGAGGGCAGTATAAAAACAGTATAGATAATCCCCTTTATTAGGAATTTAAATATTATGATAACGGTAGCAGTGTTTAACAAAATATTGTTGTTAATCAGGCAAAAAAAAAAAAAAATAACAGACACGGAAACAATTGTCACCGAATTAATGGGCCAAGATCCGAAAAAATGGGTTATTGGTACCACTTGAGGTGGCAAATTCTAGTTGTGCATTTTGAAATTGTATATATTTAAGGATTATATTTTGATATTAAAGCATTTCCAGAGTAGTAGCTTAGTCATAGATTTCAGCCATTAACTCTTTATATGCCATGGTGGATCCCCCCCCCCCCCCCCCCTCTGTGCCACATTATTATGAGACACCGTCGTAGACATGCGTTGAGAAAACATTCTGCTTTTCAATTCTTTATAACTTTTCTTAGATTTATGTCAAATTGTAGACGAAGTGAGCAAAGTTGTAGAGAAAATGCCAAGCTTTGCATTGATATAAATTCTATGACAAATCTATATTTGCTTTTCTTTCAAATGCCATGTAGCTACATTACTGTAAATGTATGGCTTTGCACACAAAGCAGTGACAGAACCTTGGAATTTGCACGCAAATCCAGAATGAAACGCTGCTTGTTAGTCAGTCACCACATAAAATGCAAGCTATAGACGAGAGGAGCAGAATTGCGAGAAACTCTTTCATTGTACTATGGCATTTATCGATCGGTTTGGGCGGCTCTGCGCGTTTGAGCGGAATATGCGAAGTTGGCACGCCGTCGACTGGGTCGGACGTGCGAAGGTGGCACATAGAGAGTTAACCCGACCAAGACCAAATATTTTTTTTTTTGACGCTCTTTGACCAAAGACAGGCAGAGTGTGACCTTTGATTATTTTAAGGTTTTTAAGCCGATTCCTCCAAAATTTGGCACATATATTCAGCATATGATGCTCTAAAAAATGACACCATCAAACTTTAACCGGTTCTATTAAAGGTCCAGTTTACCATTGGGAGCAGTGATTTAAAAAAAAATTCAAAATATCACATTTGATTCATATGTGTAGGTCAGTTGTATCACAAAACATCCTACCATATAAGAATTTTGCAATAAAACCTAAACTATAAGGAGATATCACTGTTTTTCTCAATAAACCGTAACTGTAGACGGTTTAGACTGGCAACATTTTTATTATAACCATTGTTCACATTTTGTATATTTAATAATATTTGATATTAATTATACTAATTCTAATTTTTATATTTGTCGTTTCTATCCCTAACTCACATTTTAAAACTATTTTGAAGCACTAATGCAAGACTTTTATTTCATCTGCAAATGGTAAATTATGCCTTTAATATAGAAGCACATTGAAATGTAAAAACTCACCATGATCTCCGGGACGACTTTCATTCGTACTTCCAGCTGGTGATTGAGTTGCGTGGCATCAGATCTCTCTTTCTTTCTTCTCACCCCTTAATTTGTCTCTTTGACCGTCATTGTCCTCTCAATGTGTTCTTAACTTCTGCTACAATGCGGCGTCTTTACATTATGTGACACTTGTTTCCGTGTCTGTGTGTTTTTTTTTTTGTTTTTTTAACCTGTTTAACGACAATATTATGATAAACACTGCTAAAAAGAAAAACAAACAAAACAATGTACCGTTATCATATCTAAAGGTCCTAATAAAAGGGATTATCTATATTGTTTTTATACTACCCTCTCAACAAATACATCAGTTTTAAACAAAAATCACTCTGTTCATTTACAATACTATCTATTATAATGTATTGTAGTGTAACGTTCTATATATGTATATTTTGTGTGTGTGTGTGTGTGTGTGTGTGTGTGTGCATTATCTCTCATCGTTTTCAGCGTACCGGAAAATGATGAATAATTGAAAAAGGCGGCAAAATCCACGAGGAATTGTTTTTTTTTTATTTTTTTTTATTTACTTATTTTTTTTTTTGCTAAAAGGATATACATTGTATCATAAGCTTTGGTTGTTCCCTTCGCCGTCTTGAATAATGACTAAGCGCTTTGGACATCATAACCTTTGGATATTACCTTCGCTGCCTTGAATACAGACTAAGCGTGCCGCGTATACAACAGAACACCTGTGGACATACAGAAATCAGTGCTCTTCTTGTACAGCGTGTCCCAGAAAAAACGAAATCGAGATTTATTGCAATTCTTTGCGATCATAATCATAAATTTGCCTTATGAGATGTACATGGATTGAAAGATACATTTCTCTTCTTTCATTTGATGCACAACTCATAGTGCATAATTCATGCATGACTGAGTTAGAACAATAGACAGTAGGGCTACTAAATTTTCATTTGCACAAGCAAATGGCGACTTTGAATGAGTTTTTCAGACTTTTTCAGCAATCCTTTGCAAAAAATAAAATCATAGCCTTAATATCCATTCTTTTTCCTTTCATATGATATCCCATGCGTAAAAAATGATCGACGCCTGCTCGAGAAAACTTAATTTGAAAATATGTGACACGCTACAACAAAATGATCCTAAAGTCGGGCGAGGTCGATTATTTGAAAATTGCATGATATAATCCCCTATTCTTTCTGCTTTAAATTGATATACAACACATTTTATAAAAATAATCGGCTGCGGAGATATCGATGTTTAAAAGAGAGCATGTCGAGACGTCTGGAAAATCACTGTTTCGAGAAAAGCGCCCCAAAAGTCTTCCTTTCGACGCAATCGCGATCAAGGGACACGCAAGTCAGTTTTCACCTCTGGACAATAGAAGGTAAGCCCTAGCAACCCCCGAAGAGTTCATTCAAGCACATCAGCGTCGGCGGTCTCCTCACCAACCAATCAGTGACCAGGATGTGAGAAGCGGCTGAGCATAGCGCTCCCCGCCCGCACGCACCAGTCGACTGGGCAGTGTGCGAGCTTCACGCTTCGGTTAGCAGCAAGCAGCAAACTGACTAATGAGATCACTCTGGTCGTTGTTAGGGGCGGAACCTATCTGTGGGGCTCAATCCAAATTTTTGAACCAGTTTCTGCTTCGTTGAAACGCCAAAAAACATGGCTCAGTAAAACGCTTTTTATTTTTATCTTTCCTTTCATTATTTTGCTTCAAAATTTCGACAGATGATATAAGACATGTTAGACTCCAATAATATATCAAAATCCGAAAATCGGAAGTTTTGACCAATTTAATGCTCTGACTTCAAACTCGATTTTCACGGCTTCGACCGTGCGCGATTTTAGGACCTTTTTGTTGTAGCGGGTCACATATGCTTCCATTTTACGCAGGTATAGATAGATAGTAAATAAGGAGCCAGTTAGCTTTCCCGACACCTGTCCAACTTGGCAGATAACAATGACCTTCATGCTTCAATGAATTTACACAAACATGAAGAGAGGGGATAAAAAGGATTGTTACAGACGGTTCCCTTGTGAATAGGGTCGTAAATTAGCATATGATCATGAGCTTGCTTGACCATGCACCTAACTGCAGAGCAAAGGGTGTTCATCAGTGGAATGTTTAGGAAGGTGGGGTAGGAGTAACGGACCAAAAAAAAAAAAACCTTCTGAGCCCCCCCCCCCCCCCCAAAAAAAAAAAGAAAAAAAAGAAAAAAAAAAAGAGATGACATTCTGCCCTGCATTCGCACCTAAAATGTTAGAAGCGCAAGTTCAGTGATAAAGTGATGTACCCTCCCTTTCTGTTTCACCTCCCCCTTCAAAAACTTCCAAACCCTGTCAGTGATGAAGGACAAACCACGCGTGAGGGAAATGTGGAGAGGAATGACAACAGTGAAAGAAGTTTGAGGTACAAAATCATCAAAAATGTGTATCATTGTTGTAATGTTGATTTCCCGTAGCCATTAGACTGCGTGCAGCCTGAGAATACTCACGAAATTAGTCTTCATTTTGGTTATGTCTCATAGCTTATTCTAAATAAATGGCATGAATGACAACAAAGGGATTTCGGTCTCATACAGCATTCTCTGTAAATACCTTCGCATTGCGGTTGTTTTGTGTGAATTCAATGGTGCAGATGAGCCCATTGTCTAATGCTATGTCGGGAGAGCTGAATGCTTGTTTTTCGACTATCCGTGAATCGGTAGAAATGAAGCATGTTTTCACGCAATTTTTTTTTTCAAGCATGCGTCATTCATATTTGACGCGTAAGGTCTCATATGAAAAAAGAAAATATTAATATTTGGGTTATGAACTTTGTTTTTCGAATACGTAACGTTTAAATTCACTTAAAGTCACCATTTGTGCATGCAAATGAAAAGTTGGTAGCACCAGTGTTCATTGTTCTTACTCAGTCATGTATGAACGATGAACTTTAAGTTGTACATCAAATGAAAGAAGAAAAGTTTATCTTTCCATTGATGTATATATCATACAGAAAATGTATGATTTCGATAGTAAAAAGTTGCATGGAAACCCGGTTTCGTTTTTTTTTTTTTTTCTGGGACACGCTGTATAGTGGTTAGCCTCCATTCAGAAGTTTAGGGGTATAATAACGAGACCGAATTGGTTAAAAATTCATTTATCATGACTAAGCTACTCATTTAGAAATGCTATCATAGCTTGATAAGCATATCTATGCCCGACAAACAAATTGATACCAGAAAGGTTTTGCCACCTCAGGTGGTACCAATATTTGGCCTTGCCATTGACTACATGGGGTAAGTGGGACTGGAAATGCTTTGATGCCGAAATTTATGGAATGTTATATTTTCTCCCCTATTTCGATAGTTTATTGAATAAATAGTTCCCTACAAGAAGTTACGGTTAGAGAACTAGCAACATAAACCAGATAGATAATTATAAAACCAATTTTCATCGCGTGTGCACTATTTACTGTTTTTGATTTACGGCTCTCACGTCGTGGTCTCATACAGGTAAAAAAAAATGTCATTTATATGAATAATTTAGTCCACAAACTGAAGCTTATCATTTTATAACTAAAAAATAATTTTTATGACCTGTGAACTTGTCAATGAAATATTTTGAAGAAAATAAAAGCCTAAAATTAGTCTGAACAAAACAAGGCGCTGACAGGAAGCTCTAACATTTCGATGATAACGTCGCTCTCGACACGCCGTCGATCAATATTTCATCTGAGGAGAAAATGCCCGAAATTAAAGTAATAGATAAAGAAAGTAGAAATGTACTTGCGCTTTGTTGAAAGTATAGTTATCAGTTGAACAACCTTTCAATCACGACACTGAATACGTTTCTTTTAATCAAATAGGACACCAAACACTATCACGTCTTATCCACTGTTGTTCATTAAAAAAAAAAAAAAGTTACGAAGCAAAATAGTGGAGTGAAGCTGTGAGATGATTAGGTTTTTTTGACGATTTTAGCTCTGACAATTATAAGATTTATCACAGCGAAGACATTCATTTTGTCTCTACATAACTGTTTGTTCGTACAAAACTTTTACTCCACTAATTCCTTCTCCTAAACAGTGAACGTACCCATGATCCTTCAGGTGTTCCACTTGCCTCAGTCTTCCACTAACCACATTTTATCCTACTTAATACATAACAAGTCGCATGATGCTTCACACGGGGATCTAGTGCATTCCCAAGCTGAAGTACAATGGTTTCGACAAGATGTGATACATACAACGAGGCATGAGAAAAGTGTGGCATTTGATTTTTCAATGAACTGAGTTATCGGTTTACATAGAACCAGACTCAGTAATGTGCATGCAATGTCTATGAATAAAATGGAACATTATGATAAGGCGAAAGGGTACAGAATTATGGAACAGTAAAAAAGGCAAAGCTGGTGAGAGTGATAAAATGACGTAAAAAAAACTACAGGACTAAAGCTGGGCTGGAACGGAGTCTCACCACCACCGAGTTCACGCTTAACATAGCGCCAAACAACACACCAGAGAAATGCATTTGATACGCTTGTTCTATGTTATGTATAAGGCATGTTCTCACTTGTTGAAAAGAGAAAGATAGGTCATGATGAGTGTTTACATAAGAAATTTGGGAGCATTTATCCGAATAAAATACAAATCATTAAAACAAGAAATTTCTCTTGTAAAATGCCTATTAAATACCAGCAGAAAAAAGAAAAGAATAATGTTGATCCTGGGCTTAGCTATCATAAAACGACCAAAATTAATGAAGAAACAGGCTTATATTATAAAAGGCAACATTACACAATAATAAGGAGAGTTAAACTCTGTATGTTTCCTATTTCCTCGTAACCTTCTCCTCGCAAAACAAGACTATGTTGGTGCCGACTACGGCTATCGTCGTTGACATTTTTTTTTTTTCCTTGCGAAGTTTGAACTTAGTGTTGGCGAGTTTGCTCCCATTTGCTTTCAGGGCTGGGAGGGGTCAGATCGGACAGTAATCCTCCTTCCGGTGCAAGGCGCGTTTCCACCCGCCTTGCCAGTAGATTCGAATGCCGTGAGCACGCGGTTTCGCTGAGACATATAGACGAATTTGACGATGATCGGTGGGGGTCTGTCGTCTCCCTCGTGGGAGATGGACGTTCACAAGGCTGATGATATCGGCGTCATCCTCGGGAATGCCGAGATGCGTGAACGTCTGTCGAATAACCGCGTCGACATTCTCGTTGGCCGTGGTCTTCACACCGTAAAAGAAGAGATTGGCCTTCCGTTGATAGGTTTCGGCTGCCATGATCTTCTTTTCCAGGTCAGCAATTCTGGCTTGAAGCTTAGTTTCCACCTCCGGTATCTTGACATTCTCGATCTCGACGACTTTTGCAGAGTTCTCTTCGACAGCAATTTGTAGATCATTTACTTTCTGGTTGACAGCAGTTATGCCCGTGTGCATTTGTTCGAGTTTGGCACACACTCTGGTCTCCGGATCCTTGAGTGAGCTCATGACATCAGCGAGTGTGAACGTGCCTTTTTCACCGGCTGCTGCAGTCGTGGCTGCGCGTTGTTGTGCAGTGCGTTGGCTATCATTCGACAAGGCTATTTGGTGAGCTTTGCTTCTCAAATTGTAGGAGTTTCCCATCAGAAGCGAACAGAAGTCTAGTTTCAAATGTTCTTACACCTGAAGTTGAAGCAAAGACAGCTCAATGGACACGTTCAATACAGACGCTTCGTATTGCTCGCTTCCTAAAGTCGGCGCAGAACCAGTGGTGGTGGGAGAGCTGAAGACTCTTGCGTCCTCCATGTTCGCGGTCGTTACGTCCGGAAAAAATAAATATAATAATAACAAAATAAAGAATAAAAAGATAACTTTTTCAAAGGAATATCAAGTGTTCAAACAAGTTTTACCGGTAAACATCGAATAAGTCCATGCTGTATTAGCCATGTAAGTTAGGTTTTAGGAGCGCTTCCTTGTGACTACTCGCTGGGCACTGTGTCAGTTTACTGTACCTCCTTGCTTGTGTGTACTGTGTTCTGCAAACATCACAGCCGGCGCGGTTGCTGTGCGCTGGATGGGGCATGGCCGTCGATCGAATCGTGAATTCGGAATTGATTGATTGACCAGACCAGGATTTTGAGGTATGAAATAACATCTCTCCTTCGAAGGCGTGCACTCCACGCTAGGACGTCTGTGAAAATAAAAAGGAAACCATTTTAAGATTTATCTAACAACGCTGTCTCGAAATTAGAGGTAGAACCTAGGATGTGGTCTACTAGTAATCATGTACCTGGTAGATCTAGGTTCTATAGGTATAGACCGACCTCCCTTTAGAACCCCTAATAGAGTCCTAGGTCTAACCATAGGTTATTTTCATCGTATATGGTAGTGCATGATGTGCATTGCACTGCATTGGGTATTCATGTTGCATACCGTGCTGTTCCCTGCTGGGCTTTAACAGGCTATCGCTAAAGGGTAGGCCTTAACCATGTCCTAGGCCTACCGGCACTTATACTATACTCTAATAGCCCCTAGAAGGTCTAGGTCTAGTATTCAATTCAATTCAATTCAATTCAATTCATCTTTATTCGTCCAATAAAAAGTATTACAGGAAACTCATCGCGGGATTTTCACATGTAAATGAGAAAGCATAACAAATACAATATATACATAAAAAAAAGAACAACACGGAATAGCACTTGACAAATGAATAAATAACCGGACATGTATGCAAAATCAAACTGAAAAGAACAATCGTATAAAAAAGTTGCATAAAAACGGACTCCATTGGCATGATGCTAAAAACTTCAAAAGCCTTCCCTGTTGTTACGTCCCAATATCAGCCCCCCCCCCGTCAGCCCATAATAGACTGAAACCCAAACCAACTCGCCCTAAAATACAACACAGCAAACAAATCAAAACATACAGAAACAATATCAGTGATTATATCATCATATCATATAAATTTCTTTCTAAGTCCACCAATATTGCGCAAAGTCATTTCCCAAATTCTGAAATATAATAATGTTTAAAAATATAATCATTGTAGTTGTACATCAACTTGCCGGGAAAAAAAATATAAAGAGAGGGAGGATCAGCGGTAGAGAAAAGAAAGAAAGAAAAAGAATAAGAAAGGAAAGGAAGCATATATAACAGTTCATAAATAACATATATCAAATATCATTAGCTATGGCATCATAAGTCCAAAACTGTAAAATCCCAAGATGAAGTGATGATGATAATGACCATTCTGTGTCAATGCCTAAATAAGAAAAGGAAAAAAAAAGTTGAGGGTGATGATGATAATAATGGTAATAACATAACATCTTCAGAACTGCTTTATTGTTTTACAATGCCCCCCTCCTCCCAACAACTTTCCAACCCATACATACAAAAATCACCATACATTTACCCCTATCACATTACATCCATTTGAAAACCCATAATTCTACCAAACAACTTACTCATCACAAAAACAATTTCGACACATCCCTGCTGACCCATAACCTTCGTAAAATTACTCAATCACATATTCTACGTAGAAACAATGGAAACGGTTAAACACAAAATCATCAAAAAGCGGGCGGCCTCAGATGGCCCAGGGAGCAACCCTACGGCTCCTCTAATAATTCAACTACTAATGAGTTAACAGATACTGTTGAGAAACTGTGTGAAAAACAATGAAAACACTTGGGCGGTCGGCCTCGGGTGGCCCAGTGAGCAACCTCACGGGCGACCTCAGATAATTCAACTACTAATGGGTTAACGAGTACTATTGAAAAGTTTAATTGCAAATGGAATGAAAGAATTCAGATATCGGTTTGTCTTGCATTTTGCAGATTGCAGTCCCTTGCCAGATCTTAACCAACAGAAACATTGATGAAGAGGGTGATGGGGGTCCTTCATGATATTCTCTACCTTCCTAAGAATGCGGACGCTTGCAAGCGTGTGGCTATGCTCTGTGAAAATCTGGTGGTACTCGGCCGGCCGCCCCGGCATTACATTGCCTTCTCCAGAAATCGTTAGACTCGAATTAAACTTGAAATAAACCTCCTTCTGTGTAGGTTTGATTTAACCCCGATTTAGACCACAGCTGGACTTAGTAGATTACAAATTTAACCTCAGACTAGAGTGCGTTTAAAGGGGATGGCTAGGAACTATTTAATGGGAATCAGTGGGAATGCTGGGGGACGAATTTTCCAATCCTTGTGGGGTTCATTAAAATATACATTGTATATGTATTGTTGTGTTTAAATTATTTGCTACAAAATGTGACCATGCACCTCAAAACGAACATAAAGTCGCACACACTGATTTTGCGTGACGACTGAAAATAAGTGAAATGGGTCAACCTAGCCGAACTTGACTTTTTCATATTTTCTGAAAGAGCGGGTGTTCTTTTACAGTATGCTAAAATTTGGTATCATAAAACGGGCAGGAAAGTGTGTTTTTTTAGCAATTTATCTCGAACATTTTTGGTAGAATAGTGTGATTAGGTGTGTCTTTAGAATCCCTTTTTCATTTCTGAAAAACCTTGTCCACAATCTTCACTTTCAACTCTAATAACTTTTTAAAGGATAGCGATACTGCTTTGAAAGTTGGCATTAATTATGAACAGAATGTGTTAATGAGGCGTGCTTAATTTCAGTTTAATCTGATAATCCCTTCATTGTTGTTACTCTGGTGGTTTACTTCCTGTTTTTTGTCCCATTTATCGCACAACCAGCATGGTTTGGTAAAGATTAAGCGCTTGAATAGACACTGTACTTCAGAGCCTCTTTTCTCAGTTCACACTTTTCCTGAGTTTGTGCTTTCTTTCCAATATTTAGTTAGGTTATGAGAGTCCATTTGATTTGAGTTATACATCATTTTAAAGCTTAAAGTCTGCTCTTTCAGAATATGGTCTTAACTAAAAATTCATGTCTGGCGACTTTTTGTTTGTTTTGAGGTGCAGGGTCTCAAATAGTCTCATATTCAAGTAATGTGCAGTATAATATTTCCAGGTGAGCATGCCTATGCAGTGACAGGGCGACTGTTAACAGCCGCTTAACGATCGCCCTGTCACTGTACAGGTATGCTAACCTGGAAACATTAAAGTGAATTTTCAAAGAATATGTTGTTGGTACCTCCAATGGACTACTTTCGCCAAAAACAAACTTTCCAATCTCCAAATAAGCTTGTATATTTTGGCTGGAAAAGTGTGAATCTGCATGGTGAGTATGCTAATGAGCAGGTCTTGGCGGAGAGTCAGACTTCACCGAGGCGCAACTCTTCCCATTCGTGTTCTGCTCGTTATGCATACGCTCCCTAGTTACCCGGATGCATGAATAAGTCTATGGCTACTAGTACTTGACATTGCTTTTACGTACTGTGCAGCTGCAGCCCTGTTGCCGCGCATGCAGTTAGCTAGCTATTTATGTTCTAGTACGTACAGATTGTATAGTAGAAACGATTCTACACATTTATTTACACTAGAGGGGCGACCGCATTCAGCGTCGTCTTGTTGGGCTGTCTTACATCATGCCATGTGTCAAGTACTAGTTTTGCTCGAATCGTGCAGAAAATTGCCAAGGAAAATCGTGCTTTTTTTTTTCGTCTCTGACTCTCAAAAGTATTGTGAAAGGATCGCTGTATGGCTGAAAAATCTCGGTACAACGAAGCCAAACGTAACCAGAAATGTCGCTGCCTCCGCCATAATGCATGATTCTCCTACTAGGTCTATAGTACATGTGGACAATGTTTGATTACATTTTCACAAAATTGGCAAAATATTAAAATGACATGTTTGTCACAAATGTGGTGAATGTTCACCTTCCTTGACCTATGTTTAATTGGATGAATAGGAGAGCATGTATTTGGGGATTTAAGAACTTTAACTTGACTTTGACACATTCACAAGTGTATGCATTGAGCAATTTTTAAGGTATGGAGAAAAAGTGCAGTTTCTGTATTGAGCAGTAAATTGTTATCATTTTCATCAGACCTTTGACCCTAAGATTTATGAGAGAGTCACTGTCCGGCAGAACATACATAAATATGTACTAAGTTTCAAGATAACTTGAGCCACTTCCGAGATATTGAGTACATGTAAGTTCAGCACTTTCACTTGATAATTGACCTTTTGACCTTGGATCTTGGCAAAAAAAAAATCCCAGAGAATCTCTATTGGATTATACATGCATACACCAAGTTAAAAAAAATAATCCTGGTGGCATTGCATAAATATAAGGGAAATAGTAACATTTTGAAGTATTGCCCTTGATCTTTGACCCCTGATCTTTCACACCCATGAACACCAAATTCCCTAGATAACCAGTGCAAGTCAGTACATGTGTGTTCCATGAAGATACCTTAAACAATTTCCAAGATACGGAGAAAAAAAAGTGAAATTTTAACATTTTTTACTGGAATTTTTTACCTTTGACCTTTGACCTCATGACCCCAAATTTTAACCAGACAATCTTAATTGGGTAAGACATGTATACACTAAATTTCAAGAATATATCTTCAGGAATATCATATAGATGGGGAAATAGTGAAATTTTAAGTATTTGACCTTGACTTTTTGACCTTTGACCTTGAGCATGTCCACCCAAAAGATGATGGGCACAACTTCACCCCCTAATACACATACATGCCAAGTTTCATAAGGATACCTCAAAAGGTTTTTTACTTACACTGTCCATAAAATTCATTACGGACGGACGGACGGAAAGACGGACGGACGGACGGACGGAATGACGGACGACCCGAAAACATAATGCTCCGGCACCACTTCGTGGCGGAGGCCCCCCCCCCCCCCCCCCCCCCACAAAAAAAAAAAAAAATACGGCCTACAAGAAGTCTCGATATCATGTTTTGACCAAACTGTGCGTAGACCATTTGAGAAGCATTGTTTTTACCAGGACAGGCAGGCTGTGGCCCTCGATCGGTTGTAAACCGAGAAAACTTCTGAATCCAGATGCAATCCGACCATATTTGCTCATATGAGTTATAAAACAGAACACCTCGAGCATCGACTTCGAAGAGACCGAGGAAATGAAGCGTAGAGAGGTAAGGAAAGTGGCTAGCTATGTTTCATTTACGGTGGGGCTGCGGCCGGGGTTGGACTGCAGTGCAGTGCCACTGAGCTAGCTGCTGCCAGTGCCGACTTGACATGCACGACAAAGTGGAGAAAATCATATTCCCGCGGCCCCCTGTGTTAACCCTGCCCGGCAGACGTCATATATATATATATATATATATATATATATATATATTTTTTTTTTTTTTTTTTCCGGGAAAGTTGATATCGGAGAAGTTACAGAAATTTCGAGATACAAGCAATATTTTCTTTGGCGATTTGACTCTCTGATGCGCAGGTTATCTTCGGTTTGAACGCCAAACTCAGCTAGACGGAGTACTGTGTACATTAGTATGGTAAGAATTCGCGCGCGAGAGTGGTTTGTACGCAAAGCAGTCTGCAACACGGATGGAAGCTAGAAAAGGAACGTGCCTATTTGATGTCAAGTACATTGTATATTTGATTTTAAAATATATATGGGCCGTGACGCGAGAAAAGGGCCCTTAGCTGTAAAATACCGAAATTGAGTTTTCACCGCCACATTGAAGAGCGAATTCTGATGTATTTAGATATGCAAACCGTTTCTGAAATTCCACTCCTAAGTACCCAAATTATAAAAAAAAAAGAAGAAGCATGTTTTGCCTAAATCTTGCCACTTTTGAATGCGTTTATGCATGCGCGCGGGTAAGTCATGGACGAGGAACACTGTGCCCATTTAACAGCTCATAGTCCGACTATTTTGGTCCGTTATCTATCAAGGTTGGAATCTTTCCCCCAAGTCTTGTCATGGATGATATTATGTAAAAATTAAGTATTCTATGAAATCTTTGTTGCCATGACAACCAGAAATAAGAGTTGTATTTCAAATTCTAAACGAATTTGTGTTTTCAGTATAAAACACGCATTAGAGAAACATGTCATTGGATATGGTAACAGAATGTATCCGATTAAGAAGTGGATGTGTGTATGTTTGTGTGTGTGTGTACTTGTGTGTTACTTTCGTGTATGTACATTGTAGATATGTGTGTCTGTCTGTTTGTGCTTGAATGTATGTAGGCCTGTGTGTGAGTGAGACAGGAAGATGATAAGAGACCATGTTTTTTGTCGTGCATGTCTAATGTACAGTCATGTAAATAATGTTTGTGTTGGATTGTATGTTAAGCCATCATTGTGTTCCCCTGCATGTGAAAGTGGATGTGTGTAAGTATGTGTGTACTGCTGTGTGCACTTGCGCGTATGTATATTGTATGTTTATGTGTCTGTCTGTCTGTCTGTGTTTATAATAATAATAATAATAATAATAATAATAATGATAATAATAATAATAATAATAATAATAATAATAATAATAATAATAATGTCAAATGTACACATGTAAATAACATTTTAATGTGTTGGACTGTATATTAAGCCATTACTGTGTTCCTCTGCACGTGAAAGGTCTATAAACAAGCTATATATTCTTAAAAGTTGCATGCATGAGTGTTTGGCTGGGTGTGTGATATAGCTGAAATGCTACGAACAAGGCCATGGGTAAAAATGAATGCAGCCGTGTTTGTGCAGGCCTAAGTGAACATCCCGGCAGTGTTGTGTTACACATACAAGATGTACTGTGTTTTGCAAAATATACAGTCTATATGAAGAGATTGTTTGCAAGAACCGATAAGTCCATATTTGCCAAATGGAGATATTCGCGATTAAAGGTCAAGAAAAATAAAGAGAATAATAAGAAAAATTTTGCTTCATTTGACCATAACTTAAAAAATATACCTTTATATGAAGTGACCGATATTTCATTTAAAAGGTATTATTTTGTACTCTATGACAGAGAGCGTACTTCAAAATCTTCAAAAATGGACTTATCGGTTTTTGCGAACAAACGCTTCATATGTAGCAAATGTGCAGATTTTATACTTGCAGTGTATGAGGGAATTAATCATGGCCTACTTTAACCCTTCTTTTACAATTACATTACAAAAGTAAACTAAAATTATGTCAATGGGGTGAGCGTACTCCAAGTATACATTTATTTGAACATAGGCCTACATGTGAAAAAACACACGCAAACACACATATGTACAAAGAAGTACCGGTACACTGCATGCAATATGCAAACAAAACTGGAACATACATATTCACACATACTTCCAAGAGAGTATCAAAACGAAAATGGAAAAGAATCCATATATAATTGTAGGCACATGCTCCATGTGGAATTTGTTGGAGTAAAGAGTTATTGCACTTGCTACACTTTAATCTCTTCCCATGCCATTTAAAGGTTCTCAACTCCGTCGAAGACAATACATAATGCAGTGTAGATAATTCAATCCAATTCAATTCCTTTCTTTTCAATCTTCTTTTTCTAACTAAACACAACACAGAATAAATCAGGAACTATATCATAAACGTATACATTTGTTGCGACACGGATTGTCGCCCCTACACGGATTGTCGCCTCCTGCTCGGGGCGACAATCCGTGACGGGCGTTGGCGGCACGGATTGTCGCCCCTTACACGGATTGTCGCCTGGCGACAATCCGTGACGCTTGTGCAGTTCCCAGTTTTTGACCTCGAAGGCGACAATCCGTGTTGGCAAAAAAATTGTTGCGACACGGATTGTCGCCCCGTCACGGATTGTCGCCCCGGGCTCGGGGTGCTTCCTCCGGTGTTAAGCTTTGGTGGGATGGGTATGACTGGTAAGTTATGCGTATGTGTGTGTGTGTGTGTGTGTATGTATGTGTGTGTGTATTGTGAGCTGCATGATATGTGATGTGTATGATTTGTTGTGTGTGTGTGTATGTGTGTGTGTTTGGAGTTTAGTAATACGTTATGTAGAAACTGTGCATGTGTGGTGGTTGTATAGTGGTAGTGGTTTGTCTGTCTGTGTGTATACGTGTGTCTGTATGCTTACGTGTGTATGTGGAATATAGTGGCGCTACTGTGGCAATACAAACGCCTTCCCAGTGTATGAGCACGTGTTTAAAGAATTCACACCAGCGTTGATCTAAAAATAGTATGGGTGTGTCAACCAATATCAGCGGTGAGGCGGGCTAGGCGAGAGAGAGACCGAGAGAAAATACATACGAGGGAGGTACCCTCCCCAAATGTTATTTGTCTTTGTTCATTTTTCACTGCAGTCATTTTCTTCCATCAGTCTTATAAACTAGAACGTCCATACCACTATTCTTTGTCCCAGAATAGGTTTGGCATGCTTTATGCATGAGCGAATAATTTCCACACGCCGTAAAAAATTTGTCAATCGTTACTTGATTTTAGCACAAACGAACTGCCATTGCACACCGCTAATACATACGTAATACAAACACCAACAAACACTCAAACAAACCTCATAATGCAAATAAACCAACTCAACACTTTTCCCCTTGATATTTATTGATTTCATTCAAATCATTCATAAATCGACCCATTCTGGGTGCAACATGAACAAAAAAAGTTACAAATGGAAATTCGAAACACAAACAAATCCATTTGTCAATTTATACCACAAATAATCTCACTTCAACATAGATAACTCGATTATAGACCAACCCTACTAATAATTTCTTCACGAGAAAGTTTTGACATGACCTGATTGTATAGGGCCCTACCAAACCTATATTCATTGAATATATTGGTTTGGATCATGTAATACCTTCTTACTTACAAGGGCATATATACATAAAAAAAAACACACACAAGTACATTACACAAATCTAGAATGAAATCAGTAATAAAAAACCCGACCACCACCTCCCCGCCCCAACCGAAACAAATCTAGGGCCTACATCTATCCTAATATTAAATCCTACCAACATCCGTCATACCATTTATAACTATCCTTCTTCAAATCCAATCCCCAACCCACCAACCCCTGATTAAACAAAACCTAAATCATCCCACACCCACATTCACCGGCCCAAATACATACATACATACACACACACACACACACACACGCTCACGAAGGTTCGTTATTCCGAAGTTTTGTTTTTTCCGAGTCTTCATTTATCCGAAACACACAATTCCCTATACCTAGTGGTTCGTTGATCCAAACATGAAATTCGGAATAACGAACCTTCGGAATAATGACCCTTCGGACGAATGAGCCTTCGGACGAATGAGCCTTCGGACGAATGAGCCTTCAGAATAACAAACTTTTGCAATAACGAAATGTTACCCCCTTCCCACATACCGACGCACACCCGAACCGATACCACATCCTTCCTGATGAAGCGATTTCCCAATAATGATAAATAAGACATAATGGACCGTATGCAGAAAAGCAGCATCCGCCCGCACGCAAGCTCCACTCCGAATTCATATACAAATCTGCCAAACAAACTCATCAAATTCAAAGCTGCTGATAAAATCAATATCAACGTTTATGCCAGCAACAGCTTACTAGGTATCCCTCCCCACGCGCAGCTAAAAAACACATACGCAAAAAACTGACATAATAAACACATTATTTTTTCCATCACACACACACACACACACACACACACGCACAAACGGACACTAAATGTGACCCTGCACCTCAAAACAAACAAAAAGTCGCCAGACATGAATTTTTAGTTAAGACCATTTTCTGAAAGAGCAGACTTTAAGCTTTAAAATGATGTATAACTCAAATCAAATGGACTCTCCTAACCTATCTAAATATTGGAAAGAAAGCACAAACTCAGGAAAAGTGTGAACTGAGAAAAGAGGCTCTGAAGTACAGTGTCTATTCAAGCGCTTAATCTTACCAAACCGTGCTGGCTGTGCGATGAATGGGACAAAAAACAGGAAGTAAACCACCATAGTAACAACAATGAAGAGATTATCAGATTAAACTGAAATTGAGCATGCCTCATTAACACATTCTGTCCATAATTAATGCCAACTTTCAAAGCAGTAGCACTATCCTTTCTAAAGTTTAAATTAGAGTTGAAAGTGAAGAGTGTGGACAAGGTTTTTCAGAAATGAAAAAGGGATTCAAAAGACACACCTAATCACACTATTCTACCAAAAATGTTGGTGATAAACTGCTTAAAAAACACACTTTCCTGCATGTTTTATGATACCAAATTTTAGCATAATGTAAAAGAAGACCCTCTCTTTCAGAAAATATGAAAAAGTCAAGTTCGGCTAGGTTGACCCATTTCACTTATTTTCAGTCCTCATGCAAAATCAGTGTGTGCGACTTTATGTTCGTTTTGAGGTGCACTGTCACAAATGATCATGTGCACGCGCACATACACACTTCCTTGAAACCTCACCATGACTTTTTACATGGCATGTTTGCATGAATGTAGCCATGTAAGTTATGTGTTAGTATTTCAATGATTATGTCCAGAACGATATTACCCAGCAAAATGTGCTTCGAGGGCGGGCGACAATCCGTGTAGGGGGCGACAATCCGTGCCGCTAACGCCCGTCACGGATTGTCGCCCCGAGCAAGAGGCGACAATCCGTGTAGGGGCGACAATCCGTGTCGCAACATACATTCGACTTTGCAGAGGATAAATGATACAGATAAAAATATATGCATGCATACTGGCAAACGATACAGTTATGTTTCAATTGAGAAAAAAAAATGAGAGGTCCATTAAAAAGCAAGCTTGTTTATTGTGAACCACTCAAAGAAAAATTTTATGAAATACTTATTTGCAAATAAGGGACACGACGTGACAGAATAGATTGAAAGAATGTAAGAAAGAAAAAACAGAATGCCTACACGCTGAACAATCTATTATGTAACTCCAGAAAGATGGATGCAATTTTCACCAAAAGCAGATACAGAATGAAGTAGTCTACAAGTAAAATTCAACAGATGAATTAATGGAATTCAACTATGTACCCTAATTGTTATTATTGCTATATGAAAACTGAGGTAATGTTAACGTATGTTCCTTAAAAAAATGAAAAAAAAAAGTCGTATATAACTCTTAGTTATGTCATGTTGCCATATCCCCTAAGACAGAGCAATAGCTATTCACGAAAAAGATCCAGTGATTCTAAAGTGGAAATTTTTAAGTGAGATTTCTGTTGGTTTCCATGCTTCCCATACCCTGATGAAATTACAGTATTCACGTTCAGCCCACGCTCAACTACATGCGAAGAAGATTAAATCATTAAATGTATTCTTTTTTTCCCTGATATTAGACACAGAAAAACAGAAATGAAAAAAACATTTATGTCAGCTGCTTCAGGATGAGGCTAGCTACAAACAAGTTTTTCTCTCTTGGGCTCGCTAAAAAAGACTGGATGTCACATTGATATCGACGACAGTCTACTTATACATGAGCTGACGAAATCACAATATCGTTTGCACATTATTGGTAAGCTGACAGCAAAAACAGTGGAAGTGAAGAGGAAACTTCTATGCTTATAACTTTTTTGAACATGTCAACTGTGAATACTTGCAATTGCATAGTGCCATTTATAAACACATTTAAACTACTGGAAGAAAACCTAAGAATGTTAAGTTATCTGAAGATGCATTTGAAATTGTTACCGGTAAATTCATAGGAGAGTACTGACATGCCATGAATATTCATATCTGGAGGGCATGATAGTCACAAATGCCTTCTTGCCAACTACATTCAGTAGGGTGAAATTTTTTTAGCTAAACCAGCTGTACTCAAGCACATTGGTAGGTTATGATAATGTGCAGCATTTATGCTGCACACATGCATGGGGCGAAACATGTTCTCAACCATGAGCCAAGTTTACAAACCAAAGATCAATACCAGTATCTGCTCCAAGAGTGAAATACAGTAGGAAACACAAAGTGGACAAGTATGTCAATAAGTTGAGGATGACACTTCATAGCTCTATCATGAGGCCTCAGTCTCTCGGGCTGGAGGCAGATGACATCTTGGAAGAGGAAAGCTCTGTGAGTGTTGATCCAGTAGAAGAGTGTTGATCCAGTAGATATCAGCCTGGCTGGGTAAATGCTTGTTTTGAGGAACCAATTCAACTGTCTTGAGTAAACCCAGTTTTTCTTTCTTTTTCTTTCTTTTTTCGTTATCCCTTAAGTGTTCCCTCACACAAACAATTCCTGGCTGATCATGGTAGAAGTGAAAGTACGAAAACTTTCTGATCTCAGACAGCTCCCTGTAAACGGAACAGGTACGCGTTCCAGTCTAACAATTGCAAACCCTACCTGAATCGTGAATGAAGATGACTTGTCCACCACTGTTGAAACTGTTGAAAACTCCTCAAGGCTGTCAGTCAGACCTAGAAATTATGATTAGTTTGAATATTAATATTATTCTATTTCTTCGAAGGTTTATGGTCATACTCATAAAAAAACAACAAAAAAAAAACACTAGAGTGTCATTACAGAAGAAAAGGAACCATGCAGGTTACAAAAATAGAATGATTAAGATAGATTAAATCGTATTTGAAATGTAAACTCAAGGAATTAGTTCTATACCTCAGCAGCCAGTGCAAGATGCATCGTAATACAAAGCATATTATGCAATTACCAATGATATATAGTATTATGACTATGTGATTATGTCTTCTGATTTGGTTTGCAGATCTATGTATTCATAGTAAATGAAAAGGGTAGGTCATAATAACAAAAGATTTCTTTTTTTTAATTCAAATTATGGCAATGGTTCTACTTTACAGTCAAAAGGTTGTTACTAAACTCAACATTCCATACTACTACAGCATATAATGTAATTAGCTAATGCTCAGCACAAAACAAACCTGAAATTAGTTGTTTGATCCTGCCAAATCCTTTATCTACCAGACACCAACTACGTCTCCTCTCCATCTGACGGTATTCCAGTTCTGTGTGCAGCCTAGGGTTGTCTGCTTATTTCGGTATACTAGCACATCCAAGTTTTGATTCTGCCCTTATATAAGAGAGCAAATGCTTAGTCTGATTAGAGTGGGTTTGAACTGTGGACT
Source organism: Diadema setosum (assembly GCA_033980235.1). Taxonomy (NCBI): domain Eukaryota; kingdom Metazoa; phylum Echinodermata; class Echinoidea; order Diadematoida; family Diadematidae; genus Diadema; species Diadema setosum. Next base: position 4,618,810 of record CM067071.1, on the reverse strand, counting down.
GTACAGTCGGATTTTTAAAATCATAATAGTGGTATTGATGCCTACAACTTTGTGGACTGTTGTTGTGTTCTCCCAGTGATGTATTACAAATTAGTCATTCACAACAATTATTTGTTTTTTCAATTGGAAAAAAATAAAAATAAAAACAATGAATACGGGTACTACACCAAGACAGGTGAAAGAACCGTCACAGTCACTAAATCATTACATGAAAGCCAGAGAATAATCTCCCCTTGGCATTTAGACAGTGGATACGTACCTACCCATAAACTCCTATAACAATGCTCTGAAACATAAGTTGACAATGAACACTTTTCATGAATAGGCCTAGTCCTACAGTACCAGAATAACAAAATGTGTTATACATTTAATGTAATGGTTACATGAGACGATGAGATGTCTTTGTAACCAAAGTTTAGCATTTAAAGTCTTTTGTGGAAAATATGAGAAAACTGATTTTGTCCCTTGGGCTTGCCCTTTGATACGTCAGCCTCATAAAGGTTCTAACTGGTTAGTACGCTAGTCCCTCTATTAGTTTTTTTCGGAATTTTTTTTCTTTAAAGTTGATACATGTAGAACAACTACCCGGTATCTAATAATTATCAAGACTGTTAAGACATAGACCCTTACATTGATTTACCAATGTAGAATTCAGTTATGCAGTGCAACTGCCAAGGAGCAAATGTAGCTGTAGAAGTATCTTGCTGATATTAGACAAATGTCATAATCTCAAGTAGGCCCAACCTTGTTTGACTTTGTGTTCAGAAACCTACACTTGAACAAGTCAAAGCTGAACCACATGCAGTTGTAAGTTGTTGCCTGAACTAAAGCAGGCCCGTAGCCAGGGGGGTGCGTCGGGTGCGTACGCACCCCCCCCCCCCCAAAAAAAAAAAAAAAAAAAAAATTCTGAAAGGTCCACTTTTTCATAATAACGGTTTTTAGCAATTCTCAAGATAACAATCCAAATAAATATAAAGACACATTATATGCTACGTAAATGTGGAAGAGTACGTTTAACAATGTTAAAAATAATTGTACGAAACCCTTTTGTTGTATGAATCATCGGATCGTCCCCATGCACGCAAACACAAATGTTATGTATCAATTTGTGCGAGCTATTATTATATTGGCACTGCATGCCATGGCCCTTGGCGCGTGTGACTGGTGTTTTTTTTTTCCCACTGGCCACCCGAGTACGTGCGATTCGTGGGTGACATTGAGGTTGACACTTGCATTTTTTCACAGGAACAGAGGTAAGTGGATGAAAATCTAATAGCCTCAAGTTTACATATATGATGAAAATTAAAGAAATTTCCTCGAAATTACTATAATCGAAAACCTGAGACATTTTATATCTACGTCTCACAAAGATATAGTACATGTATATATAAGTACATGTTGGCATGATAATGCCTGGGGATAGATCATTATGTCAAATATTTTCCATTATGAATGCATGCTCCAATCAAATTGTGAAAAGGTGGTCATGAATTAGCATTTCTTACGAACGATCAGGAGAGACAAAACAAAATGAAAGGCCTGTCTTACTCCAGTTCTCTTGTAACACTCATTGGGCCATTATGCATGCCTAACGAATTATAATAGCTGCTTTTTCTAGCCCTTTTGCTAGTACCAACATTCGAGAAAAGATCATCTATCAAGTAACTGTACGATCTCCGTGCATAAGCTAATGCTTTTAAACACACTTGCCTACTCGCCTTCAGCTGGCATTTGCTTACGGTTCCAACAAAAGAATTCACCCGAACCGTAAGAGGGTATGAGAGAGAATGGAAAGTGCTGAGCTATGAAGTAAAATGGTAAAGTAAAAAGTTTGTCAGATAGTATTACAAAAGAAACTCATTCTTTTTTGTTTGTTTATTTTATCATTATTTACTTATCTCTCTTCTAACTTAAAGGTAGTGGATCTCTTTGCAGCCCAAATTCGAAAATGCCTAGAGACTGCTAGTAACCAAATATGCTACTATAATTTAATAAATAAGAAATAACCATTCCAGTATGTATCTTAGTGTGCACAGTAAGACAGATCAAATCAAATAGGAAAATATCTGAGCACTAAGCCTGAGGTCTGAATTTGCACTCAACTTCTTCCAATGGCTAACGGATGTTTAATTTTTGAATTTCACTGACCTCCCAATTTCACAAAGAAAACCTTCTTAGCATGATGGTTAATATGACATTTGACTGATATTGGAGATGTTTGCGAATCGGATCTACTGCCTTTAATATTATTAAATCTAAAATGATTATTTGAAAGTTCGGAAATGCTGGAAATATCCTACCACAAGGAGGCAAAATATAAATGGTTCACATGTACAATTCATTTTGTTTTAAAAATTTTCTTATTTATTTTCGTTTTTGACAAACTCGCATACCAACGGCTGATATACTGTATAGTAAAGTGAATGTTTCATCTTCCAAACAGCATCCAATGGGATGGAAAACTCCAACTGAAAGGTGGACACCGTGACCATAGTCGCTAAAGAAAACGCGTAATAGGGGTCGTTTTTTCTCACGGATTAGATGAAAAGTGTGATGTACGAGCGTATATAATCAAAGGGTATCAAAAAGGCCGAAATTTGGGAAAATGGTATATTGTTCAATCATGATGAAGTACTTCTTTAGGGTGCAGGAAGCATTTAAGGAATACTTGTTTTTAAGGCATCAAAAAATCATTACTCGTTTAGGGGCCATTTTGAAAGTCCATGTATGAGCATGGTGTCCACCTTTTAATTGTCGCTACCCCTCCCGGGACAGTATCAAAGGACCGTTTTGTTCATTAACGCAATCCCCCCTTCTTTTAAAAATCCTGGCTTCAGGCCTGCTAACGCGGGTATAAAATAGAAAAAATAGAAGTTAAAACAACGCCAGGAAAATCACTATTCTCAATTTTGCGGCGCGCTACGCGCGCAGAGTCTCGAACACAATTAAACTTTGCAACTTCCTGGCAAAATGAGTTTTTACTATTTCCCAGATGGAATACCGTAACGCGATTGCATGCAACAGACAAAAATACAAATTTCCTTGATACTTTAAAACGTCATTAAAACAGTCAAAATTCACAATTTGCGGCGCGCTTCGCGCGCAAATTCTTATACAACTTTTGTAGTTCGGTCGTCCAAAGAATATATATATATATATATATATATATACATATATATATATAGTGTGTGTGTGTGTGCGTGTGTGTGTATGTGTGTGTGTGTGTCATCATTGGTATTGGTACCGAAGGTCCGTTTTTTTAGTGACCGCACCCCCCCTTGAAAAATCCTGGCTACGGGCCTGCTAAAGCACTCCGAAATATCTTCACCGCTAAACACAGGATTGCTAAGGACAGTTTGGATAGTGGGAGTAGCTTATTTTGACATTTTACAAGAATAGAGCGTTAAGATAAATGTAACAATGCCATACATCTAACAAAATTACGCATCGCCAGACACAATGTACTGAAACATTTGATAGCGTCAGCAGATCCCCAACAAAAAATTGGAAGACTGGGACTGCGCTGAGCACCGACCTGACCGAGCACGAGATTCAAACATGTTTCCATTAATTAAACATCAATTTCAGTGTATTTTCTTACCACTTTATCATTGGGGATCCAATATGTTGATGTTCACTTTGAGTTAAATAATCACAATACTGCAGGCGCGGTAGAAAAAGATGTTGTGGACGGGGTGATAAAGTTGATTCGAGCTGACTCCACGTGAAGCAAAGGTGTAGGTCTAAAACGAGCTGCTGGAATCTTTTTGATTGCGCGTATTGCTTCGTCAAACTTCCGCGCCGTTTTCTGGCGTTTATACGCGTCAGAGCTAAAGGCCTTTTTCTCGCGTCACGGCCCATATGAATTTATATGTGACCCTACACCTCAAAACAAACAAAAAGTCACCAGACATGAATTTTTAGTTAAGACCATATTCTGAAAGAGCAGACGTTAAGCTTTAAAATGATGTATAACTCAAATCAAATGGACTCTCCTAACCTATCTAAATATTAGAAAGAAAGCACAAACCTAGGAAAAGTGTGAACTGAGAAAAGAGGCTCTGAAGTACAGTGTCTATTCAAGCGCTTAATCTTTACCAAACCGTGCTGGCTGTGCGATGAATGAGACAAAAAACAAACAAACAGGAAGTAAACCACCAGAGGAACAACAATGAAGGAATTATCAGATTAAACTGAAATTAAGCATGCCTCATTAGCACATTCTCTCCATAATTAATGCAAACTTTCAAAGCAGTAGCGCTATCCTTTCAAAAGTTATTAGAGTTGAAAGTGAAGAGTGTGGACAAGGTTTTTCAGAAATGAAAAAGGGATTCTAAAGACACACCTAATCGCACTATTCTACCAAAAAAGTTCGAGATAAACTGCTAAAAAAACACACTTTCCTGCCCGTTTTATGATACCAAATTTTAGCATAATGCAAAAGAACACCCGCTCTTTCAGAAAATATGAAAAAGTCGAGTTCGGCTAGGTTGACCCATTTCACCTATTTTCTGTCCTCACGCAAAATCAGTGTGTTCGACTTTATGTTTGTTTTGAGGTGCACGGTCATATATTTACAATATAAATTTACATGAGTTATATATATAACTAAGCTTGAAATATTTTGTGTAAAATAATAAAATCACATACTTTCACATTTTATGATAACTGATCATTTTAAAACTTACATTGTTTTTTAGAGGCACGGCTGACAACTTGGTGAGTAGGGCGTGAATGACGTAGCATCTTTTTGCAGGCTCTTACACGATCGCTTGCAGGAATTATTTTTCAAAAATCGCGTACGGAGGCAGTTTTTAATTCCGACGCGTATAAACTGGTTACAGTTTTTTTTTTCTATTCTTAGTTATCAGCACAGTAAAAAATCTCAGGACTGCCTCCCTTTAAACTGCACATTACTTGAATACGAGACCATTATGAAAATTTCTTTTTCGTTCCATGCCGGAGATTGCAGTTCAATCTGATAAATTCAGTATTTTGATTTGTAACTTTTCTTTCTTTTGTTTTTAATGCTCGGTGCATGCTAAGTGACAGTACTGAGGTATAGTGAATGGTATTTTCTGTGGTATCCTGTGGTATTTTTTGTAGTAATATTGTGTGGTAATCCTGTGATAACTGTCTTGTGGTAATATTGTGGTAATGTCCTGTGGTAACCCCGTGGTAGCTGTCCTGTTGGAATATATAAAACACACACACACACACACACACACACACAGGAATATCCTTGCTGTATATCCTGTGCTACTGATCCTTGGGTAATTGCCGCAACATATTTTGGTAAGGAAAAGAAAATTTTCTTGGAATCAACTTCAACAAATATTAAAAAAGTGATATTTTTTTCTGCGAAATTAGTCATCTTGAGTCATTTCAGGAAGTTCAGTCCTTTCGGTTACAGTCTCCACTTTTATTTGCAACTTATCTATGACAACGGGAACCACCACCTATTATTGTTAAGCAGAGTTCATGAGAGTCGGCTATCTCAAGGATGCAAGAGATTATCATCCCTCGGATAGGACATAAAATGGAGGTCCCGTGTATGAGAGAGTAATAACTCATGCACGTAAAAGATCCCGCTTCATTCATTCATCGCAAAGAGCAGGGTGTCTAACCCGGTGAAGTGGTCCCACCTCACATCCAACCGGACTCCATGGAAGACCAGCTTAACGTGGCTGAATATGGGCTATCCAGCCATCTTCGCAGATGGAAATTAACAAACAAACAAAACAAAACAAAAAATTCGGATTCAACATCCTCGAAATAGGGTAAAACAGCCAATTGTTTTCAATTATTACGGTTAAGATAGAAATACATATGAATTTCTGGTTTTGGCGGCCATATTTAGGTAGCCATTTTGAATATCTCTAAGTCTTCCAGGATGCAAGAGATTCATCATCCCGATTCAGATCCAGCACCCTCGAAATAGGATAACGCCACTGATTTTCTTAAATTTCTCACAATTCAGACAGAAATACATAGGATATTCTGGTTTTAGCGGCCGTCATCTTAGATATTTCAATACCCTCAAAGATGCAAGAGATGCATCATCCAGATTTTGATTCAGCACCCTCAAAATAGAGCAAAACCATCACCGAGGTTAACCCCAAAATCTGGCTTTAGCACCCGGACTAGTTTGCACAACATGTTGTTATGATACGGATGTAGGGAAACGGCTCCGCACTATCACGCGACAGTAGGCTTCAAGATACCCATTTTTTTTTTTGCCATATTAGACGGAAGTGATTAGCATAGTGTGTCGTGAGATATACAACTCTGCCATATTATAACCAGTGCAGTACTCGCTGGATTCTGTTAACAAAGAAAGTCTGTTTATAGTTACACCATTGTGCCATAATACTATGGAAAAATGACGAGAGAAGAAGTGTACATTGTGTATCTTTAGATACACCATTCTGCCATTTGAACACAGCTGCGGCACTGGCAAAATTCTTTTTGGCAAAAGGGTTTATCTATTAGAACGACTTTTCTCGAGTTTATTTCTCCCCGTGTGGAGCAAACATACACCGTTTAGCCACATGACAGCCGTTCCGTTGTCGAACGTTGTCGGCGTTCGAAAGAAGATCGAAATTGGCGAGTGCGATCCAACATAGGGTGTTTAAAATTCCAGTTTCGATATCTAAGGAAAAACTTAGTCTAATGCTATGACAATTATTGTGCAAGTAGAAAACATATAAATGATTTTATTTCTGCAAAACCCCCAATCTACTAAAGTAATAGTGGAAATCTTTGTACCCCGCCTAGGAAGGATTTTGCTCCTGCGACTTTTGCCGGAAACCGTTGTCGCGGGTCACATATGCATGTACTGACAGGCAGTTGTTATGAAAATGTCGGTTTCAAAAGGTAATACAGCCATAATTTCAAGTTCTGAGAATTTTCCCCCTTTTCATTATCATATTAAGCAATCTCAGATTAGAAGGATAGTTTCCCAATTATACTGCTGTATTATACAACACTAAAACCACTCTTAGCGAAATTCTAGGTTCGTACATTTATAAGTTAATAAATAATTTTCATATTTGTTTTGATGTAGAAGCTATTGAAACGGAAATTTTACATGCTAGTGATGGATTCAGTTTGATGGGAATGGTATACGAGGTCAACAGGACCTAGTTACAGTGAAACCGTCTATAGCAGCCACCAAAGGGAAACAACAAAAGTGCCCGTTATAGACAGGTGGTCGCCATAGATAGGTTGGTGGTCATTTTTAATTTCAATATTTGCATTCTATAAAAGCACAAAATCACATGGTGTTAAAACTAACACCAATGTTTTTGCAGTGTACAGATCCACGTCTAAAAAAAACCCCGTGCTTTTATAGTGGATCAAGCTTTTCCATTGCTTTATTTGCATTTTATGTCATTGTTAAAAGCTATCATACATTTATTCGCACAAATATGTACTACTACTCTTTAGAATGTGTATATTTCTTTTATATGCTTGTATACTTTGTAATAACTATCGCATTTTTTTCGATAGAAATAAAGAAATACAGTAATAAACTGAATTGAATTGCGAAGGGATGGGGATGAATTGTTACTTCTCCCCACCCCAAACACTCCCCAAAGAATTTAGTATTATTTTTCATTCTCTTATTGTGCTGCCTAGCTGGTGAAAATAGAACACGATGGACTACCCAGTATCTCTGGTACTGCTTCAAAGGCCTACGCTAAGAGTATCTGCACCATGCCAAACCTTACGATTTTGGAGTTACGGGGAGTCAGCATAGCCGACGATTTCTTTCTCGCCCTCAGAGCATCAGCATCAGGAGCAAGGGTATTTTATTTTGCATTCGTTTTTCTCTCACGTAATATAGTATTGTGGACCACAGAGGATATATTCATGTTGACCGATTTGAATAGAATGGAAAATGAGTTTAATAAAAAAAAAAAAAACATGCAGATGATTATTACTGGTTGCGCTGGCTCCATGGGTGTTGGGTAGGGGTGTTACTCACATTGAGTGATAGTTTTAGGTATCTATGAATTTATTTTCTTCTCTCTATCTTTCTCTCTTTCTCTTTCTCTCTCTCTCTCTCTCTCGCAGTTCTGTTTTGTCAATTGTTCAAATATAATGAAGTTAAAATGAAATGCTGTAATTGAATATGGTTCATACATTTTACATACAGTTAGGTTTTGATGTAGGTAGCCATTTAAGAGCTGGCATACAATGTATCATATTTTTTTCCTATTTTTTAATGTAGAAAAGGATCTGATATTTGTGAATAAGAAAGATTGGTAGTTACATATATCTTAAATAGACACTTATAAAGAAACAGTTGGGTTTTTTGTTTTTTGTTTGTTTGTTTGTTTGTTTGTTTTGTTTGTTTTTTTTTTTGGGGGGGGGTTATGTATGCCTCTTAATGAAATTTGTATTTTTTGATATTGTAAACTGACTGTTTTGGGTGCACCAGGTGGGTTGGGGAGGATAGCCTGAGGGCCCAAGTCATTTAGTTGGCTCATTCCAGACCCGGGTTGCCCAACCTGGTGCACCCTTACCACTCCAGAGCATATGTTATGATTTCGGAAAATGTAATATGATACTTTCAATTCAATTCATAGATTTATTCAGTTATAAAAATCGTTTCGATATAAAATGTTTACAAAATGTAGCAGGTACAGTTCTGAGAAAGCCAGAGGCTTGTTGAAATGTACCCTTGAAAACAAAACATACACATATAGCAATTTAAACATTAAAATATCAAATGATAAAAGGAGCACAGAGAGAATGAAGCATATTAAAACAAGCATAAAATTGAAATTAACAGAAATTACCAATGATATCAAGCGAACATGGAGAGAATAAAACATACTAAGACAGAGGACAAAACAAAACAAATAATATCACATGAAGCAAAGCAAACAAAACAGAACGAGGTATAGAACGAGACTATAAAAATACGTGTAAGTAGTACGAGAAGACATTACCGATTGCAGCTCATGTATAATACATAACAAAAAAAAAATGTAATTCAAATGTCCTATATATATTTTGACTAAAATGAGGAGAAGGCAAGAGCATATCGAAATTTTTTTCTTGAAATTGTTCAGAGGCAGTTTTTTAAGATTATCCGGAATTCCGGAGTTCCAAATGTTAGATCCATGAAATCTTATCGACTGTTTTTGGGCACGAGTTGTTCGGAAACAGAATGGATAAATATTGAATTGTGTGGTGCTTTTTTTTTTTGAGTGAATTTCATTACAACGTTTGAAATCATCCATAAAAACAGATGGAAGTGTATTGTCAATAAACTTATACATAAAAATTCCAGTCTTGTACAAAACCAAACCAGACAGATAAGACGCCGAGGCGTCGAAATAGATCATGTGTATGCGCACGATGTGAGCCAGTGCAAAGACGAATAACCTGTTTCTGTAATACCACTAGTCTCTTTAAAAGGTAGGCAGATGCACGACCCCATATGAGGTTACAGTAGTTATAGTAAGGTAATATAGTAGTGTTGTACAGTGCATTTCATTTCATTTAATTATTTTTTTTTCATTCTTCTTTTTTTCTCAACAAAACATAACGCATAATAAATTTGGAATTACATCATAAACATAAACATTTAACTTTGCAAAAGATAAATGATACTGATAAACAAAAAAATGCATACTGGCAAAAAAAGCACAAAGTTATGCTTTAGTTGAGAAAAAAAAAAGAACTGAGAGGTCCACTAAAAAGCAAGCTTGTATGTTTTGAGCCACTCAAAAAATGAACAAACTTATGAATTACTTATTTACAAATACTTATCACAGATACAATTTACGACAGAACGGAACAAGATGGGAGAAATACAAAAGACATGACACGACTTGACAAAAAAAAAAAAGACGGAAAGAATGGAGGGAGAGAAAGGAAAAAAAAAGAGAATGCCTACACGCTGAACTAGGAAAATGGAACAGGGGGTGATTGAGAGTGTGCTTCAGAGGGCTGGTACTGCACGCAGCTGTGCAGGATTTGATGGCTATTACATAATAATCCACGTAATTTATTACGTAATAATGAAGTCAGTGATCGAAAGATTGGTGGATGGATGATGAACCCTGGGGTTGATGAGATCTATCTAATAATCATGCAGGGCATTTAATGGTAACATAGTACGTAGCTTATGCAGAACACCAATATTCATGCTTATCTTTACGGGAAATATATTACGGGATAATTTCTGATCAATAATTAAACCGAGGAAAGTGACATTGTCAACCTGTGAAATATCATCGTTATTGAGTTTCAGTTTTACATATGCAGAGGCAGTTTTATTCTTCATATTATACAGCATATACTTACTCTTTGATACATTGAGTTGCAATCTATTAGCTTGAAACCAGTTCGAAACCTTTTCTAACACAGTATTTGCTACAGACAAAAGTCTATCTAAGCTTGTATCTGCAAAAAAGATGGTGGTATCATCCACGTTAAGTATCATTGTGAGTGACTTTGAGACTCTCGGAAGGTCATTGACAAAGATCAAAAAGAGAAGAGGTCCTTAAATACTTCCCTGGGGGACCCCTATTGAAATTGGTGCAAGGGTAGATAGAGAATCGTTAACCTGGACACATTGTTTTCTGTTTGAAAGATAACTTGAGAACCATTGATAAGCTATTCCTCTCACACCAAACCGTTTAATTTTGTAAAGAAGGATTTCATGATCAACACAATCGAAAGCTTTACTGAACCAATGTAAACACCCAGTCCTAGTTTCTTTTCATCATAGAATGAATTGAGCAATTCAGTTGCATAAAGCAACGCCAATTCAGTTGAATGGTTTCACTGGTGATTGAAAGCCGAATAAATAATAATGATAATAATAATAATGATAATGATAATAATAACAATAATTATAATAATAATAGTAAAGTTGTCTTTAATTCAAAAAAGATTTTATATATTCCAATAAAAACTACGAATATGAAGGTATAAAATAATGAAGTTTACCTGGCACACAAAACAATAATTCCAATATTAATCTCTAATGAAGATTGATTAGAAGACTCTGGCATAGCTTCACAATTGTCTATTATAAATGCCAAAACATACATTGCCAATGATTGCAAGTGTGTCATTATTTGCTACCACTGTGCATGTCATGTACATATATATCTATATATATACATATATATATATATATATATACATATATATATATATATATATACATATATATATAAGTCATAAAGCTGTTGGTTATGATTTAAGAACCTCCAATAGGCGATTATGTCATGGTCACACAAACGTCTTGTTGAAACGCGTATAACCCCTTTTGAATTGAATTGAATAACTGAAACTCCACTGGACATGCACTATAGACACAGTGAACAGTTCCAGCTGTTTATTTTCATATTTCACATCACATCTGTACGTGCACTTAACAAAAAAAAGTAACAAAAATACAAACAAGTAATTAGGAAAATACAAAATATGATATAATATAAGGTCGGTCATTACAAAAAAGCTTGTCAGCATATGATTTTCTATAACATGTGCAATACGAAGGTACTACAAAAGCAAAGCTTGTAACCTCGTGACCAGGGGAAAAAAAGTATCGATGTAAATTCGTTTTGCAATGGACATAGGACACAAAGTACTTTGTGTTTCAAAACACATTTTCCACTTTTGATTCTTAATAATTCAAAAACTATATACCAGATAACACTGTCCTTGATATGAGTGATAGCTGAATAATGTACAATTTTGTTGGAGGTGGTTTAAATATGAAAGCATAAATCAGTTTCATGAAATCCATGATTAATTTCAAAGATTTTCAACCCTCTGTACAAAACGTTCACTTTGCACAGGGGTCAATGGGTGTGTAATGGAGTGTGTGGTTATAGCCGAGGAGGTTTAAGAGATGGAGTTCCAACTGGCTGTTATTATTCAAACAGCTGCCATTTTTATATTGATGTCAAAAGAATTCCACAGGTGCACTTGTGCCTTTGACACGATGTTTGATGATCAGGGTTCCAGGCCGCCGTTTTTTTGAGAAATCTGAAGATTTATTTTAAACTCTAACATTATCGTCTTTATTCTGCTTGTTTATTTGTCAAATAGAATGAATGTTCTCTTTATGATAAAGCATATGAAACAAAAGTAAATCCCGCCCAAGATTATGCGCAAAAATGTAAACCTGAGCTGTATGTTGTAAATGTTTGAAACTGTACTCTCACTACAAAGCCGATTTTATCATCTCTCCGATCTCTTCCGACAAATTGAACTGATATGTTATAATTTTTAAGTATAGTTCTTTATTCATTTGTATGTTAGATTAGTGTAAAGTCATGTAAAAACGATTAATTTTGGTTCTCATTTCATCAATTTTTGTTCAATTTTCATTAGCACATCCCCGTGCCTGTACTATCAATGTGCCGCTTGTTTTCTAAGAAGGGACGGTGAAAAGCAATTACCATCATAAAGACATATCTTCCTTTGAGGGTGACGAGTGATAATGCAATGCTACATGAATCAATTGTCTTCCTGTCCGTGAGGCAGCTCCAGTTTAGCACATACTTCAAATATTTCTGAGTGGCAGCATGAAACATGGGATCAAAGGGAATGAGACTGTTGTTACTCCATTTCTCAAACCTCTTTGTTATAACACCCAGACAATGGTCTTGAACAATGGCCAGGGTTTGAATGCTTCATTATGTATTCATGAGAAATTCCACTATCACATGTAGTCTTTATTCAGCCTCTGGCAGTATCTGTGCAAAGTCAAACGCCTGCCGATACTGCCGCTGAGTCGCGACAGTGCTCTCCCTACTTCTGAAAAACGAAATTACAATGAATACCTTCTGTTCTGTCGTAAACATGGTGACAGGAAGTAACGAAAATACACGTATGTATTATGGAGCCTTAAATAAATCTAATGTGAAACAAATCGCCCCAATGAAAATGCTGCTGAACTCTTTACCAAAAATGATTTCTTTTTATCGAAAAAGCGACAAATTTGTCAGACTTTTAGTAGAAATTTACATTAAAATGAAGAACTTTAGATCATTTGCTTATTTATATCCCAAATTTAGTGATATGTGAAGCAAAGTTTGAAAATGATGAAATGTGGTGTTTGCAACTTTGCAAGCCCATGGAAACAAGTGTTTGCTTTTTCTATGTGCATGCATTTTACCCTTTACCGTGCATGAATTCAGACTAGGAGTGCCCAGGGCAATCCACATGCATTATTGATTAAGCATTTTTTTTTTTTTTTTTTTTGCCTGGGAGCGCGAGACTGACGCCTAGTCAACAGATGGTCCAGACATGTCCATTGTTCAGGGCAAAGTTCAATTTTTGTATAGAGGGTTAAAATTTGACCAAAATCTGAAACTTTACTTCAAAATCAATCTTATATTTAATGAAACTGATTAACGATTTCACATTTAAATTACCTCCAGCAAAATTGTAAACTATTCAGCTATTACTCATTTCAATGACAGTTTTATCGAATGAATAGTTTTTGAACTATTAAGGATCAAAAGTGGGAAATGTTTTTTGAAACACCTAGTACTAATGATAAAACACTTTCTAAGCTATAAAAACAGCAAGGTACAAAAGACAGAAAAGGTAAAAGAAAAGAAAACAAGAGAGAAAAGGAAGAGAAAAAGTACTGATTGATTAAAATAGAATAGGAATACATGCACACCATTCTTGTATAGGAGCATTACCTCTCTACGATCAGTTTCAAAACGAGTTCAAAGTATGAGTACTATTATAAGTGTAGTGATTATATAGAAGCATAAACACAATAAAAGCTGAAACGAGAGGTAAACCAAACGTACATTTCAAATTGATCCGCCATGCATTGAAAGACAAAAATGTAAAATATCAGGTTACATAATTCTAATCAGGCAAGTTATACTCATTAAGTAACATTAATTTGAATTTTGTTTGAAAATAAACAGAGAAGAACATTTGACTAAATCTGCTGGAAAATCATTCCAGATTTGGGTCCAGTGAAAGCAATTATTTTTTGAGCAAGGAGTGTGTGAGTACGTGGAAGGTAAAAAGAGTCTCTTTGTCTTATGGGGTACGCATGAACCGCATTTTTTTAAACATATGCATAAATATGTCGGGCAAGTATTTGACAAATAACTGATACTTACATGTGCCTGAGTTGTAAAGAACCAAATCAGCAACTTTAAGGAGCCTGTTTTCAAAGAAAAAATAATTCGTGAGAGAATAAAAACCACCCACATCGATTGAACGCATAGCCCGTTTTTTTTTTCTCTATGTGTGATTTTGTACGATTCCCCCGGCAAGTATACCGTAATTCAGATAAGGTAAAGTAAGCGTGGAATATAGGTTTTTATGCCTCCGCCACGAAGTGTCGCCGGAGGCATTATGTTTTTGGGTTGTCCGTCCGTCCGTCCTTCCGTCCGTCCGTCCGTAATCGATTTTGTGGACAGCGTATCTTAAAACAAAAAAAAAAAAACCGTTAGAGGTATCCTAATGAAACTTGGCATGTATGTATGAGGTGGCGAAATTGTGCCTATCAACTTTTTGGTGCACATGCTCAAGGCCAAAGGTCAAGGTCAAATGTGACCCTGCACCACAAAACAAACAAAAAGTCGCCAGACATGAATTTTTAGTTAAGACCATATTCTGAAAGAGCAGACTTTAAGCTTTAAAATTATGTATAACTCAAAGCAAATGGACTCTCCTAACCTATCTTAATATTGGAAAGAAAGCACAAACTCAGGAAAAGTGTGAACTGAGAAAAGAGGCTCTGAAGTACAGTGTCTATTCAAGCGCTTAATCTTTACCTAACCGCGCTGGCTGTGCGATGAATGGGACAAAAAACAGGTAGTAATCCACCACAGTAACAACAATGAAGGGATTATCAAATTAAAGTGAAATTAGGCATGCCTCATTAACACATTCTGTCCATAATTAATGCCAACTTTCAAAGCAGTAGCATTATCCTTTCAAAAGTTATTACAGTTGAAAGTGAAGAGTGTGTACAAGGTTTTTCAGAAATGAAAAGGGGACTCTAAAGACACACCTAATCACACTATTCTACCAAAAATGTTCGAGATAAACTGTTAAAAAAACACACTTTCCTGCCGGTTTTATGATCCCAAATTTTAGCATAACGTAAAAGAAAACTTGCCCTTTCAGAAAAAATGAAAAGGTCAAGATCGGCTAGGTTGACCCATTTTACTTATTTTCAGTCGTCAAGAAAAATCAGTGTGTGCGACTTTTTGTTCGTTTTGTGATGCAGGGTCGCAAATACTCAAAATTTTACCATTTCCCCTGTATCTCTGCAATGGCTGGAGGTATTTTCTTTAAACTTGGTGAATACATGAACTATCGAATAAGATTCCCCAGAGAGAGTTTTGGGTCATGAGGTCAAAGGTCAAGTGAAAATATTACAATGTCACTTTTTTCTCCATATCTCACAATCATTTCAAAGTATCTTCATGGAACTTAGTATATATGCATGTACTGACTGACAGTGATCATGTAGGGAATTTATGAGTCATGGGTCAAAGGTCAGGGGGGCAAAGGTCGAGGTCAACTCATCAAATAGTCATTATTTCCCTCTTATCTATACACTACTTGCAGGATTTCTTCTTGAAGCTTAGTGTATGAATGTATTACTCAATACAGATTCTCGTGGAAGTTTCTTGTCAAAAGGTCAAAGGCGAAAAGGTCAAAGGTCAAGTGAAAGTGCTACATTTTCACTTCTTCTTTAAACTTATAAAAGGGTCAAAAGTTGGGTGCAAATACCTGCACTCCTATTAGTAAAACCATCCATCAACATGAACCTAGTTCAAGGAAAGTGAGCATTCAATGCATTTGTGACAAACCTGTCATTTTCAATACTTTGCCAGTTATATGAAACTGTCATCACACATTGTCAAGACATTGTGCTATAGACCTATTCGGAGAACCATGCATTATGGCGGAGGCATACCAGTCGCAATAGCGACATTTCTAGTTAAAATATATATTTACGAAAAGAAATAACTCATTAAGAATTCCAGTCTTAGATAAATAATCTACGTGATATTTCCATGATAAATCATGGTCAATATATAAACCTAAAAATCTAAACGATTTAACTTAAATTAAACAATCACTACCCAGCTATATATAACCTGACAAATGAGTTAGAGAATTACTAATTAACATGTTTTGTTTAAAGATAATATAAAGTTTTGTACCTCAAAAGTTTCCCTGAATTTCCTTGTCTTAGTTTGTGTTTCAGGTTAAAGGTAGGGAATCCCATTTGCATGCCTTAAATGAAGAGTTGTATAAATACAGGGTATGTTGAAGAGAGTATCATTTTAGAAACTCCCATAAAGTATTGAAAGTGGAAGGTAACATTTAGTACATTTTTATTGACCCGTAGATTTTGAATTGATTTTTTTTTTTTTCGGGGCTCACCCTAAATTCCAGTACATTACTAGGCTACCTTTGCAGACCCATGCACTGCATGTGTGTCCATCATGTATATTTTGTGAAGAAAGTTCATCCAAACTTACAAACATTTCTATATACATTCTTGCCACACACTCTATATGTTATTACATCAGCTCTTATACTTTTAGATTTGTGTTTATAGATGAAAGATACAGCAGACTGCAACAAAAAGGCTTAAGTGTGGCTGACACACAGAACTACTGAGTAGTTGAGTTTTGTGCATTATTCAAATTCAATTGTAGATAAATTTTGACTTCCAAACTTCTCAGCAGTGGCCTAAACAAGTCCCCTGAGGTTCATATATAATGTTTTGCTGCATTTTGGGAGGTCTGTAAAAGGTATCCCCTACCATTAAAGTACCTTTCATGTAACTAACACTGTGAGACTTACTCGCCCCAAAGTGCTCTCATGTCCTAGTAATCATGCAATAATGGTTTCGTACCAGAGCCGTTTACTAGTACTTTGATGCGCTGCCGTACGGCGGCGAGGTAGTACGTGTACACGTATTGTACGAAACCATTATTATACAAATGATGCACAGGATACCATCTCCACAACGCCACGAAATAATCCTGTGCATCATTTGTTTTATAAAATGGGTCGAAAACTAACAGCATTTTTCACGTACCTTTGTGGATCAAGATGTCCGAAGATGTTCGTTCCAAACATTTACGCACGTCGCACTCGGAAATCCCGCACATATAAGTACTGTACGTATAAGAGTATACGTACGCCACACATGTTATGCACACAAGAAAGGCTGGCCGGCAGCCCGAACTAGAAGTTGTTTACAGGATTGACAGCGCGTATAGTAGCGCGCGACGCACTTGTAACAACTGAAACAACTGATTGAGTGCGCACTGCTAGTGCAAACATTGTGACGTCACGCCGTGCATGTTAGTGAGAAATTAATACAAGCACACGTGACTCATTTCAGCGCTTCCAATTGGCTACATTCTTGAACCCATTTTATAATGCATGATAACTGCGACCAGCAGCCCCATACGCATAGCTAACTGCGACCAGCAGCCCCATACACATAGCTAGCTGCGAGCAGCAGCCCCATACGCATAGCTAAATGGGGCTTCGCATTGTAGCATTCAGGATCATGACAGATTTTGTATCGCGGGTTATTATCAACTAAAAATCCAAAAATTTCTTCAATTTGAAGACTTACCAGTTAACTCTTTATGTGCCACGTTCGCACGTCCGACTCAGTCGACGGCGTGCCAACTTCGCATTTTCTGCTCAATAAACAAAGCCGCCAAAACCGATCAATAAATCGCTAATCACTGCTAATCCCGCGGCACAATGAAAGCGCTTCTCGTGCTTTTGTTCCTCTCTTATACGGCTTGCATTCTATGTGGTGATTGACTATCAAACGGTGTTCCCAACTAGATTTGCTCGTACATTTTTAGTTTCTATCACGGTTTTAGGTGCAAAGTCATGCCTTTAGAGTAGTGTAGCAACTGGTCATTCAAAAGAAACATTGAAAATAGATTCGTCATACCATATATCGAAACAAAGCTTGGCATTCCTCTTTGACTTTGCCTACTATTATGCCCAACTTAACAGAAATTTGTAGAAGTTATACAAATTGGAAAAACAGAATTCTTTCTCAAAGCATGACTACCTTCGTGTCTCAGAATAACGTGCCACACAGGGGGTTTCCACCACGGCACATAAAGAGTTAAGTTGAAGTATTGAAAATAGGCTTCGGGCAACGTTTGGTTTTGTCGATAGTCCCTTTCTGTTCGAATTGATGACTGAATGTGACTCGGTCGAGAGGACCTTGGGAGAGCTACACTGAATTGACTGCCAGCGCATGCGCACACAGACATCTTATCCGTTCATGGATTTGAAATTTGTGCGCATGTGATGTGTGCGCATGCGCTAGCCGTAGTATTCAGTGTATGTAGCTCTCCCAAGGTCCTCTCGACCGAGTCACATTCATTCATCAATTTGAACAGAAAGGGACTATTGGCAGAACCAAACGTTGCCCGAAGCCTGTTTTCAATACTTCAACTTAATTGGTAAGTCTTCAAATTGAAGAAATTTTTGGATTTTAAGTTGATATTTACCCGTGATACTAAATCTGTCATGATCCTGGATGCTACAATGCGAAGCCCCATTACGCTATGCGTATGGGGCTGCTGGTCGCAGTTAATTGCATGATTACTAGACATAAGAGCACTTTGGGGCGAGTAAGTCTCACAGTGTTAGTTATATGAAAGGTACTTTAACCTGAAACACAAACTAAGACAAGAAAATTCAGGGAAACTTTTGAGGTACCAAAACGTTATAATCTTTTAGGCATAAGTTGTTTGCTTGAATCCACATTTGAATTGACTTCAATTCTCTGTTCATCACATCTAAATGGGTTGCTGGGTTTAGATGTGAAAAAAAAAGATAATTATGCAATCATCGGCAGAGAGAAGGTAAGACAAACATTACATTTTCCTTGATGATTTCTTAAGTCAATGATGCCCCATGCCGGACTGTTTTTGTTTGCTTGTTTGTGGGGAATTCTTTTGTAACATTGCAGGGTACAGAATGTTTGTGTGCAGAGCTGAACAGAATCACTGTGAGTCAATGCCACTTTATTTAATCTATTGCAATGCAAGTTTTTACCTTCGTATTTACAATCATGAACCTTTCTACCCTCCTAAGACGCTGCAAAGCTACGATCGATATAACCACAGTGGAAGCTCTACAGTTAGGTGCAGCTAAGGACTGCGTCTAAAGCACCTCTGGCAAACAGTGGACGTGCCCGCATAGGCTTTTTCTCTTTCCGTTGTTGCTTTTTTGTCCCGTTTTTATCACGTCAGCACACCTTTTCCACTAAAAGTAAGAAATTGTACTTATAACTACATCGTGTGTACTATTACACTTCACAGTAACATGCTTTTATTATGCTGATCATTTTCCCCTTCGAATTCCAAATTTGAGCACTATGAAAGTTTGAGTAAGGAGTCAAACCACCAAGCTACTTTTTTTGTCCAAATGACGAGGGTATGATTTTACTTAAAAAAAAAAAAAAAAAACGTTTTAGAGTGAGGACCATTGGTAAAAGCTTGCCTGTACCAAGCGGACACACTCCTTATTACGTAATTATCTGATCGGTGAGTTTGTGTGTGTTATTGGATCGGAGGGGAATATGAATTATTACTTCCTCCCACTCTAAAGTCTCCCCAAACAATTTCATATTATTTTCAACCTCTTATTGTGCTACTTAGCTGGAATCAATACTCCACTCTGGAGGATCCAATATTCCTCCTACTGCATCAAAGGCCTACGCTGAGAGTATCTGCACCATGCCAAACCTTACGACTTTGGAGCTGCAGGAAGTTAGCATAGCCGACGATTTCTTTCTCGCCCTCAAGGCATCAGCATCGGGAGCAAGGGTATTTTATTTTACATTCGTTATCCTCCATTGTAATATCGTATTGTGGACCACAGAGGAGGGATTCATTGTGACTGATTTGAATAGAATGGAAAATGAGTTGAATGATAAAGTTGTCTGTAATACAAAGGAGTTTGTAAATTCCAACAAAAACCAAGAGTTGCTATGAAATAAAGGTGAAAAATAATGAAGTTTACCTGGCACACAAAACAGTAATTCCAATATTTATATCTAATGAAGATTGGTTAGACAACTCTGGCATAGCTGCACAAATATTCCTAGTCCCTATACAAGCCATATACATACGTGACCTGCGACAATGGTTTCAGACAAAAGTCGGGACTTTTGAAAATGCATTTTTTCATTGAATATTTCCTAAGCTTAGCATTGATATAACACACATGTATTATCGGGCATCGTAAACGGACATTTAAAGCGAAATACAATGCACTTTTCTCTTCCTTTTTTGTAGCCTGACAAAATTGCGACTGACTCTTGCTCAAAGACAATAGGGAGCCTTCGCTACATCACGCAGCCGGTAGTTGAGCGTGCACTGTGCAAAATTTGCTTCTACGCAAGATCAAATCAAAAACTAGTACGGTACTCGGCCAAGATTGCGTTCGGTCCCGATGCTGGGCAGGAGTTAGCCAGCAAGCCAATCAGCGAACTTGTCCCCGTGCCTCCGTCCTACATGTAACAGGAAAGCGAAACTGCTTAGATATGAGGAATGGAGTCCAAGTACGGGGACTGTCACAGCTGATTGCTTCCGCGTATTCTCGGTCTCCTCGTCATGAAGCGAAAACTCCCTACTATCCGAGGTGAGAATCACCCATCCGTACGATGGGGCCAATCGAGATTAAGCTCCGCCTCTACCAACCGCTGCGCCTTTTACAGGGAGGCAATCCTGATATTTTCACTGTACTGATAATTAAGAAGAGTAAAAAATAAAACCTTTCACCAGTTTATACGCGTGGAAATTAAAAACTGTCTCCGTACGCGATTTTTGAAAAATAATTCCTGCAGGTACGCGATTCTTGAAAAATAATTCCTGCAGGCGATCGTGTGAGAGCCTGCGAAAAGATGCTACGTCATTCATGCCCTACTAACCAAGTTGACAACCGTACCTCTAAAAACCAATTTAAGTGTTCAAAATTAATGATCAGTTGTAATTGTATCATAAAATGTGAAAGTATGTGATTTTATTATTTTAAACAAAATATTTCAAGCTTAGTTATAAATAATTCATGTAAATTAATATCGTAAACATAAGTTTCTATGTAGTTTTAAATCAGATATACCATGTACTTGACATCAAATAGGCACGGTCTTTTTCTAGCTTCCGTCCGTGTTGCATACTACTTTGCGTACAAACCACTCTCGCGCGCGAATTCTTACCATACTAATCGGCCGTGATTTGGCAAAACAACGTATCTGCGTTTTGGTACTTTCGAGATATTCGCGATTTTAGATTTTGAAGCTACAAAGTACTAGAATTGTTCCCATTTCTCTCCAGAGAATTTTCCAAGACACTTTTTTTTTTAAATATGGCTTATATCATTCTTCTAGTATCTAGTTAAGATTTAAGTCAAAAAGAGATTTTTTGTTCAAAATATCAAAGAATTTTTGTAGATACGTTGTTTTGCCAAAACACCCAAACTTCGGATCACAAGCGTGATTAGGTAAAACAAGGCAAGTTGTTCTGCGCACCACGGCAGTAGCATGGCAGAACAACGTATCTTACCTCGCACTGAGCAGTAGCAAGGCAGAACAACGTATCTGCAGCGTGCGGCGTAGATACGTTGTTTTGCCAAAACACCCAAACTTCGGATCACGTGCGTGATTAGGCAAAACAAGGCAAGTTGTTCTGCGCACCACGGCAGTAGCATGGCAGAACAACGTATCTGCAGCGTGCAACGTGCAAAATGAGCCTTATCATTATGATCGACAGTGCGACAACATGATGTCACTCTACAGCCAGGTTTTAGAGTCTAGGTAGATCTAGCACATTGTGAGATAAATTTCAGATAATTTATACGTAAAATACTTCCACTAAGGAGGCTAACAATCACTATTTTCCCTAGGACCCAACAACCATACAGACTAACACACTCTAGATGATAGATCTAAAGTTAGGCCTAGTCTAACTTAATAGAATACCTACACTCTATTATACATGTAATGTTACGACGATCAGCCCGCTCACGAAGTGAGCGGGAGGGTTTCGGGGATATGTAATGTAACTTAGTTAATTAAAATTGATTAAAATACAGTCGCTTGCAAAATTATTGATGCCCTTGATTATTTTCAAATATTTTTTCTTTTTGAAAAGTTATCCAGTATGTGCTAAATGTACTTAGTTGTTATCTGCCAATTACAGTAAATTTTGGTTGAACTTCATTTGCATATACAATATATAGTTATTGAGATGTCCATTTTTTTATCATTAATTTTTTTGATTTTTTTTAAATCCCTTGATGTAAGAGTTTTCATTCATTGTTACAAATACATAGATTTGGATTAATATTGAAGACTAAAATAAAAGTTTGGGTAAGGTCTGTGAAATGGATTTCATTACCTTTTTTCTGGCAATGAGATGAAATTGAAATATAATAACTTTTAGTATATGACAATGCATGAGTGGCAACAAAAGGATGACTGTATGAGAATTGGCATGATATTAACAAAAAATAAAATGGGTATAAAAAGTTGTCTGGACATCTGTACATACACCTCGTTTCACAGACACAAACACGCATTTAAAATAATATGTGTGTTAATATTGGGACCCCTATTTCAATTTATATGTTTTATTTGGCTTATTTTAACGGGTTTCATTGAGATGAAACAATTCGAAGAGAAAGAATAATATTGCGTAGTTTGTTATTTTGTTAAAAGTTCTTAATATTTGGTTGATTGAATGAATTGTATACGTAAGGTTAACACCTCTAACGATAATATGCCTAAAGTCTTTGAAGAACAACAATAATAAAAATGATATATCAGGTAATCATGGATCCAGGTTTTAATGTTTTTAGGTGTACCTTGACCACACACACACACACACACACACACACAAACAATCTAACGAAAAAGTACAAAGACACAAAACACACACAAAAACACAGACTTTACAGAGGTGCAAACATTCTCTTGGTAGAATAACTTTGAGAAAGACATGACAGAAATGTAGACGCAGACACTGATTTACATCTGCTGAATATTTATAAGAAAAAATTGTGTACATCTGTTTCTCAAGACAACAGCATTTACAGAAATCTTTCGATTATTTTCAAGTCTTAAGAATATGAAATAGATATCTTCGATTTCTTCTTACAATTTAAGAGAGTTTGATATGTCATTATGCTTTTATCACAATGAAAGCAAATCAACGGTAAGTAAACATTATCATGATGGTAAAAAAATATTTAAAAAAAATGTCATTTAATTCCTGAGTAAAGGAGCTTACATGAGTATCACAGTTGAACAAATTGCTGGGAACAACATTTTCAATGTCAATAGAACAGAACATGACTGTTGTTGTTTTTTCTAGAGATTACTTATATTATTCCATATCAGACCTTCGCACCCAGTCTTACCTTGGAAGATAAGAACATCTACAAATTACAAATTATAAATAGCACACATAACATTTTTAATCCTTACTGTTGTTGAAGTTCTCGTGTAGTAAGAAGTAAATACTTGGGTAAAGAACAATTATTAGACAGGCGAAAAGAAGGGGAAAATTCCAACTGAATTCATCTTAAAACACACTTGCATAAATGTGCTATCATACAAGCGATTCACTGTGTTGCAATACATCTGCATTGTCTGAGAGCTCCCAGAGGGATTAGGCGCGAAATATATCAAAATTATGCCCGCAGTAATGTTACTGTTTCCCTGGTCTTCTGTGATATGTTGCCATGATCTAATCGACATGATATTGATTTTGAGGGCAAGCATTTACAACAATATTTGATATGAACAAATGATAGTTTTACCTAAAGATGATAGTCATCATTTCAAAGGGCAATAAGCCCTCATCATATTTTTTTTTGAATAGAAATCTTTAGTTTTATATCAATATTCAAAAAAAAAATCTTTCTTGTGCCTTCATAACGTGAGAATAGTCATTAACACTTCACAGTTGAGTTTTGCGAGTTCTTAAATAAACTGTGAAAGATTTACCTGACCCTACATAAACAATCCAAGTGTTATTATTTTTTCCTCTAGAGTTGACTGATCTAGTATACAATCCAATCCATCTTTCATGTCATTCTGGCGGGCTTGCACAGCTGTTCTGAAATTTGTAGTTGCTCTTTCCTCTGCTTTCGAACTGCTCGGCAGACCACTGCAGGAAAATGTAAAAGAAACGAAAGAGAATAATTAACACAAAATAAGACACTTTGTTACTTTCATACAGAACAGCTAGTAAATTTCAACTCTGCTTTAGTTATGTTCAATTTTTCATTTCACATGGTTATGTGAAACAAATCCTCTCTCAGAGAATCCCCCCTCCCCCCCCCCAAAAAAAAAAGAATGAGTAAATATTCAAATACTCTCAGAACATTTATTATTAGACATCATACAATACCCCTTGAGGATGTTCAAGGCTGTGTGTTTGTTTTTGAGAGAAAATGGTGACTATTTCAGCAGTTTTTATTATTTTTTTTTCCTTTTTGATCGTTAAGGAATAAACTGTGAAATGTGGTACTCTCCAATTATCAGAGAGTCATCATCATGGATTCTGTCTTCTTCTTTTTTTTTAAGTTTTCCAAATGCCGGCTTGTGTGGTTAATGATGGTGACAAAGGTGGGATTCATTTTTTCTCCTTCTTTTTCTTTTTTTTTAATGAATTAACAAGGAAAAGTAGAAATTACGCGGTGCGAAATATATGTCCCCGCCGGAAGTAGCATTTTGTAGCCAATGTACAATACAGGTCAAAAATCAAGGTCAAAGGTCAAAGAAGTCAAAGGTCAAAATTCTGTGTAGAAGTTTTAAAGCCCTCACCTAGTGCCATCACATAAAGCAAACGGAATCGAAATCGGGTTAGAAATGGCGAAGGAGTAGCATTTTGTAGCCAATGTACATTATAGGTCAAAAATCAAGGTCAAAGGTCAAAGAAGTCAAAGGTCAAAATTCTGTGTAGAAGTTTTGAAGCCCTCACCTATTGCCATCATTAAAGCAAACGGAGTCGAAATTGGGTTAGAAATGGCGAAAGAGTAGCCTTTTGAAGCAAAATGTACAGTTTAGGTCAAAGGTCAAGGTCAAAGGTCACAACTGAAATTCTGTGTAGAAGTTTCAAAGCTCCCATGTAGTGCTATCATATAAAGCAAACAGAATCAAAATTGGCTCATAAATGATAGAGAAGTAGCAAATTGAACATTTTGATCACACACGGACGCACACACAGACAGACGGACGGACGGACGGACACACGGACACACACACGTACGGAGCCCGTTTCATAGTCCCCTGCTCGAACTCGTTCGGCGGGAACAATAAGTGATTATTCAGCTTGTACCTTTTATTGTACTTGATACTCTGCATTCCTTTTCAGTGCTAGTCCAGGCTGGCGGTTGTTGTGGACGCTGAAAAGAGAGACAAGCAAATATGTTTTTCAACACGAATGTTAACATTATCAAAAGCAGACGCATGGGTCTGAATATTTGAACTTTCCATAATATTATCTAAAACCACCTTACTTAAGAATAGATATGTGAATTCCGTGAGCTTTTGCAATTAACATTTTTATGGGGGGGGGGGGGGGTGGAACGTATAGCATCTATAGGATCTACCATGGCTGCAATGCATTATATTGATACTATCGAACTGAAAAATTAAATCAACCAAAACTTTAAATCATGGTTTTAAAGAATATCTACATCTAACTAAAATTGCACAAAAAGAAAAAAAAAAAGAAAGAAAAGAAATCAGGTCTCCACAGTTAGCAGGTACACAGTACCATTAAATTTGACTTTAATTATGAGACTAATTTTAAGTGGGTAAAATTCCCGTATGTTTGAGAACAGCACAATCACATTCTTAATCCTTTCAAGAAATAACAAACAAGATCTAAGAGACAAAGATACCTTTGTTGAACCAAATTTGAAGACTAAACATTATGTTTTGTCCTTATTTTTTGCCAAACTAATGATGTTGACGTTTACCTTGCCAATGAAAATGGAATTCATCACTATCAAGCTTTACTGTCATTTGTTGTAGTCGAGTCTACTGTCTACTACAAAGCTGTTACTTATTTTTTTTTAGACATTTAGACGACAACTGACTTTTAGGTAGAAGACGTCAAGTCAAATGATGTCAATGATCATAACAGTATATTCGGGCACACTTAATGATTTGCGCAAAGATAGACGCCCTAAATCTCTTACAACAGTCAGTGTTGATCTACTAGACCACAAGTAGTAGTAGAAGTTTGCTAGAACCACAACCACAACCACACATCGTATACCACGCCATACTATATAGGCCAAACGTTACTAACGTTATGGGCTACGTTTTGCCAAGCCCACCCAAAGGCAAGGCTGTCATACTCAGATAGCTCTTAGCTTGCCCTATGCTTTCTTAGCTTGCCAGGCCCGTAGCCAGGGGGGGGGGGGGGGGGGGGGGTGCGTCGGGTGCGTACGCACCCCCCCCCCAAAAAAAAAAAAAAAAAAAAATTCTGAAAGGTCCACTTTTTCATAATAACGGTTTTTAGCAATTCTCAAGATAACAATCCAAATAAATATAAAGACATATTATTATGCTACGTAAATGTGGAAGATAATTGTACAAAACCCTTTTGTTGTATGAACCATCGGATCGTCCCCATGCACACAAACACAAATGTTATGTATCAATTTGTGCGAGCTATTATTATATTGGCACTGCATGCCATGGCCCTTGGCGCGTGTGACCGGTGTTTTTTTTTTTTTTTTTTTTTCCACTGGCCGCCCGAGTACGTGCGATTCGTGGATGATATTGAGGTTGACACTTGCATTTTTTCACAGGAACAGAGGTAAGTGGATGAAAATCTAATAGCCTCAAGTTTACGTATAATGTTTTTATTATGATAAAAATTAAAGAAATTTCCTCGAAATCATAACTATAATCGAAAACCTGAGACATTTTATATCTACGTCTCACAAAGATATAGTACATGTATATAAGTACATGTTGGCATGATAATGCCTGGGGATAGATTATTATGTCAACTATTTTCCATTATGAATGCATGCTCCAATCAAATTGTGAAAAGGTGGTCATGAATTAGCATTTCTTACGAACGATCAGGAGAGACAAAATGAGTCGGATTGGATTACAATTCTCACTTACAGCTTTGTAGAAGTCTGAGTCAACAGTATAACACAGTACTTCAAGACGTATTCCTAATAGTACAAACGATTTTTTGAGCCTGCACCGTTTCAGGCTCTGTTCTGGATACAGCGGTAGAAACTCATTCTTTTCTTTCTTTTTTATTTCATCATTATTTACTAATCTCTTTTCTAACTTACAGGTAGCAGATTTCTTTGCAGGCCAAATTCGGAAATGTAGTGTTGATTATTACTTATACATTTTCTCATGTTGTGACAGTTCTATTGGTTCTCATTTTAAAGTGAGCCAAAACGTAAAAACATTTTCACTTATAATTTCCAAAGAGTATTATGCAGGCACGCAAACTCATTTTAGTTGTATTTCATTTAAATATAATGGGTAAGAGGGTATATGAGAGAGAATGGAAAGTGCTGAGCTATGAAGTAAAATGGTAAAGTAAAAAGTTTGTCAGATAGTATTATAAAAGAAACTCATTCTTTTTTGTTTGTTTATTTTATCATTATTTACTTATCTCTCTTCTAACTTAAAGGTAGTGGATCTCTTTGCAGCCAGTGACGTATCTAGGGCGGGGGGGGGGGGCAAGGGGGGCACGTGCCCCGGGCGCCACTCCTTGGGGGCGCAAAAAAACGAGAAAAAAAAAACGAAGAAGAAGAAAAAAAAAACGAAGAAGAAGAAGAAAAAAAGAAAAGAAAAAGAAGAAGAAGAAGGAAAAAAAAAAAACTCGCCCGGAAGGGGGAGGGAGAATGGTAAGGGGGGGGGGGGGGGGCAGAAAACCAAATCAAGCAAGATAAAAACAAAACATGATGATGACGCGGACAAAACGACAATGTTTATTGTGTTCACACAAACATTCTATGTTCTGTGAGCTGAAATACAAAAATTTTCGTCTCACTCGCTGCGCTCGCTCGCCAAAATTTGTATAAAAAAGAAGGTAAGAACAAAACGTGATGATGACAAAATGGCAGTGTCTATTGTGTTCACATGATGTCATTTTATATTTAGCAGGCAAAATGTTTCACGGAGCAGCGGCTGCAATTTCATTCCTTCTGAAGCGATCGCCCATTGGATCAAAAGAGGGCGTCAACGGTTTCGAACATACGGGGGGGGGGGGGCGCAAAAAAAACAATAACAAATCAAACAAGATAAGAACAAAACGTGATGATGACGCGGAAATATACAAATTTCGGCTCACTCGCTCGTACTAATTTAGAGTATTTTTTCAAGTCCTCAGTTTGTTGGTATAAATCGTTATCTATAAGGCCGTCACTATATTTTGATTAGAATTGTAAGATTTAATAAGCAAAAAATGACAAGAGTTTCATGATTTGTAAGCTGAAATACAAAAATTTTCTGCTCGCTCGCTGCGCTCGCTCGCCAAAATTTGTATAAAGAAAGAGAAGAAGATAAGAACAAAACGTGACGATGACGCGGACAAAATGATAATGTCTATTGTGTTCACTCATGTCATTTTATATTTAGCAGGAAAAATGTTTCACGGAGCAGCGACTGCAATTTCATTCGTTCTGAAGCGATCGCCGATTGGATCAAAAAAGGCGCCAACGGTTTCGAACATACGGGGAAGGGGGGCGCAAGAAAAAAATCAAAAAAGATAAGAAAAAAACGTAATGATGACGCAGAAATATACAAATTTCGGCTCACTCGCTCGTACTAATTTAGAGTATTTTTTCAAGTCCTCAGTTTGTTGGTATAAATCGTTATCTATAAGGTCGTCACTATAATTGTGAGATTTAATGAGCAAAAAATGACAAGAATTCCATGTTTTGTAAGCTGAAATACAAAAATTTTCGGCTCGCTCGCTGCGCTCGCTCGCCAAAATTTATATAAAGAAAAATATAAGAACAATACGTGATGATGACGAGGACATTTACAAATTTCAGCACAATCGCGCGCACTAATTTAGAGTATTTTTTTAAGTCCTCAGTTCTTTTGGTATAAATCGATATCTATAAGGCTGTCACTATATCTTGATTAGAATTGTAAGATTTGGTAAGCAAAAAATGACAAAAATTCCATGTTTTGTAAGCTGAAATACAAAAATTTTCGGCTCGCTCGCTGCGCTCGCTCGCCAAAATCTATCAAAATTCATTACATTTAAATCACCCTCAAAAAGATCCCTTTTAAGTGCTTGAAAAAGCATCATGCGGACTTTGTTTAAAGTCCCTACCGGGATGGGGTAGGGGATGAACACTTTTTTTCAGAAATTAGGGACGCAATTTTCGTGCTTGTCCCGGGCGCCGTTTTCCCTAGATACGCCACTGTTTGCAGCCCAAATTCGAAAATGCCCAGAGACAGCTAGTAACCAAATAACCTACTATAATTTAATAGATAAGAAATAACCATTCCAGTATGTATCTTAGTGTGCACAGTAAGACAGATCAAATCAAATAGGAAAACATCTGAGCACTAAGCCTGAGGTCTGAATTTGCACTCAACTTCTTCCAATGGCTAACGGATGTTTAATTTTTGAATTTCACTGACCTCCAAATTTCACAAAGAAAACCTTCTTAGCATGATGATTATGGTTAATATGACATTTGACTGATATTGGAGATGTTTGCGAATCGGATCTACTACCTTTAATATTATTAATCTAGAATGATTATTTGAAAGTTCGGAAATGCTGGAAATATCCTACCACAAGGAGGCAAAATATAAATGGTTCACATTTACAATTCATTTTGTTTTAAAATTTTTTTATTTATTTTCGTTTTTGACAAACTCGCATACCAGGCTTCAGGCCTGCTAACGCGGGTATACAATAGAAAAAATAAAAGTTAAAACAACACCAGGAAAATCACTATTCTCAATTTTGCGGCGCGCTACGCGCGCAGAGTCTCGAACACAATTAAACTTTGCAACTTCCTGGCAAAATGAGTTTTTACTATTTCCTAGATGAAATACCGTAACGCGATTGCATGCAACAGACAAAAATACAAATTTCCTCGAGACTTTAAAACGTCATTAAAACAGTCAAAATTCACAATTTGCGGCGCGCTTCCCGCGCAAATTCTTATACAACTGTTGTAGTTCGGTCGTCCAAAGAATATATATATATATATATATATATATATATATATATATAATAGTGTGTGTGTGTGTGTGTGTGTGATCATTGGTATTGGTACCGAAGGTCCGTTTTTTTAGTGACCGCACCCCCCCCCTTGAAAAATCCTGTCTACGGGCCTGCTTGCTGAGTTTCTTTATCTCTTTTTTCTAATCATCGTTTTCTTAAATCTTAGTGAAATCTATTATGATATACTGAAAGCACTGGACCCTATACTGGCGAAGCGCACTTATAAATGTCAATTGCCAATGTACCTCGATGAAACTTGACTGAGTAGGGGGCCTGTAGGTCCTACAGCCCAATCGCCGTACTTCGCACGGCGTCTGGTTGGACTAGACCTAGCCCGACCAGACGCTGTTAGTACGCTGTACGAATTACCTTCGGCTACAGCGACTGGGCTGTGTACAGTGGAATAGACTAGATCAAACTTAGACCTGACACAAAATAAAACTTACCGGCGTTACCGCTGATTTTCTTTGTGGTAGTGATATTAAGTGGTCAGGAGGATATCCATTCCACTGCAAAACAGAACGGTGGGCATGACTTCATGGTTCACACTGCAGCAAAGCGTGACTACGATCTTTGGTCGAATCCCTCATAACTGCTTCCAGCTAGCATCCTGCCTGCAAGCTAGCACTGCGACTGAAATGGATCTGCGCGCAGAGCCCATGCTAGCCACGTAGACCGTGCGTCTTACACAGAGTCGTGCAGTGCAGCCTGCGCACAGCAGACACGCAGCTGCATGCTGCAGTTACGTTGTTTTGCCATGTCACACAACGAAGATGCGCTATTCTGCCAGAACAACCGGAAGCTCAAATGAGATCTGGGACAGAAACTGTTTTGGCAGAACAACGTAAAGCCCCCGTCACACTACAGCGTATAAATCAGCGAATGCCTAGCGGATGGGCAAAATTTGGCAAAGTCCAGATACGCTCGAATCCGCTCGAATCCGCAAGCAAAACGTCGTTTTCGAACGTTCGCCTAACGAATGATGAGCATATGCTAACCGTGTTACGAGCGGATTAAGTAGCGAATGAAAGCGAATGC
The DNA here is from genome assembly GCA_033980235.1 of Diadema setosum. Lineage (NCBI taxonomy): Eukaryota > Metazoa > Echinodermata > Echinoidea > Diadematoida > Diadematidae > Diadema > Diadema setosum. The sequence goes on along the minus strand of CM067071.1, from coordinate 4,587,491 downwards.
GTACAGTCCGTCCAGCGGATGCTGAGCGGACAAAGCGAATGAGGAGCGAATGCCCAACATATGCAGAGCGATACTGCGGCAGTCACGTGACGGATCTCGACTGACGCACATTTTCCCAAATCATTTTGAGTAGTGACAGTGTCGAGTAACGTTGTGATTGTGAGAATGGCCCCCAAAAGAAGGAAGGAGAAGTCACCACCAAGTGCTGCTGATGTCATTACCCTCGACAGTCCTCAAGATTCCTGTGTTCCTTCTGATGATCACGTTGACGATGATGTGGGGAGTCCAACATCCTCCATTACGTCTGGTGCCTCCAACGGTTCCTAGCCTGGACCTTCAGCGAAAAAAAAAAAGCCAGAGGCAAACGCCGGGACTTTAATATCCCGGAAGTTCGATGAGAAGCTGATTATACAACCCGAACTGCCCTCGTCTTTGGATCCAGGCCCTGGTCCACATCGTTCTTCGATGTTTTCCTCTCCTCCATTTTCTCTTGTCTTTGATGTATTTGGCGATTGCCAGCTGGTTTAGGTCATACTCATGTTGATGAACAGCTAGAAGATATTGCATCTGAAATCTCTGAGCGTCCTCCATTTCTGATGACCAACTGATAAATGCTACCTGTGCTATCCAGATTTGCTGTGCGAGTTTGGACGAACGGCGAACGAATGAGAAGCGAACGCAGAGCGACCACAACTTTCGATCAGCGGGCGCTAAGCGACCACAAAGCGTATTGTCATTCCGTTCGTCATCCGCTCAAGATTTTGGACATGTCCAAAATCAAAATTTGTCTCCGGCGGATCTCTGCGAATCTCTGCGAACAGCTAGCGGATACAGCGAACGCCAAGCGGGTCACGAACGATGAGCAACGGATGTGAGCGTATCTCCAAATTTTCGGATCCGCTGGGCATTCGTTGGCTAGATACGCTCTAGTGTGACGGGGGCTTAAGTAAGTTATGTTGTTTTGCCAAATTATTTGGACTTATTTTGAAAAATCGCTGAAATTTAAATGCATTTTTCTAAAAATGAATATCATTTTGAGAGCTGAAATTTTGACAGATGATCAAAAATGGCTTAATGTATCTGAAAAGCCAAAAACCTGAAAAACCACAAAATTTCAGATACGTTGTTTTGCCAAATCACGGCCGTAATGTACACAGTTCTCCGTCAAACGAGCAGAATACGGCTGGGAAGAGTTGTGCCTATAGGTGACGTCTGACTCTCCGCCAAGACTTGCTCATTAGCACATTCACCGCGCAGATTCACACTTTTTTTCAACCAAAATTTACGAGCTTATTTGGTGATTTGAAAGTTTGTTTTTGGTGAAAATAGTTCATTGGGTGTACCAACAACAACATATATATATATATATATATATATATATATTTATATCGATATATATATATATATATATATATAGATATTTTTTTTTTTAATTTGTGAGGACTGCCTCACTTAAATTAGCTCACTGAGAGAGTCAAATTTCCCGGAGATTTCCTCGGAACTCACCGTAAGTAGTCGAAATGCACAATGCGTTTCGCTCGGGTTTGTTTAATACCAGTACGATTTTCGAGATGGCGGATATTATGATTGCACTACGGCCGTAATCTGGCAGAATTCCCTAAGTCGATTTTGGTCGATTTTCAGGTTTTGAGTGTTTTGTGTGTTTTTTCTCATGCTCTTTCAAGTGGGCCAAAAATAAGTTGTGATTCGGTACAGAAAGTTATTTTTAGAAAGTGATTTTGGCAAAATTCCTGAGGAGAGAGGGCGATTAATCTGGCAGAACTGTGTAAGGCGAGATACGAAATGAATTTTCCGATGTCAATCAGGCAGAACTGCCTAAGTCGACTTACGACAACGCTTGGACCAAGGTGTTCCTGCATCCCGCACGGACATGGTATATCTTAACACGCGCGTGCGCGGCCTTGGTAGTGACGAACGCGCCGCGCGTTGTTTTTATACAAATGATGCACAGGATAGAGTGTGTTAGTGTAGGCGTGGTGCACTCGAGGGTATTTACAATTGTGAAGCATGCACGAGGCGAAGCCGTGTGCATGTTGCACTACATTGTAAATACCCAAGAGTGAGCTACGCCTCCACTAACGCCAAAAAATAATCCTGTGCATCATTTGTTTTATAAAATGGGTCGAAAATTCGAAAACTAACATTATTTTTCAGCGTTTTTCTCGTACCTTTGTGGGTCAAGACGTCCGAAGATGTTCGTCCCAAACATTTACGCACGTCGCACTCGCGGAAGTCCCGCACATACAGTATAAGTATTTATGGGGGGTTGGGTTTCCGGACACTTAAGTTCCCGCATGAAAACGTACTTATTTTACATAGAATATGCACCCTTTACCTTAAAGACTTGATATAGACTCCTCATATAGGCCTACTAGACAACATACTCTGAAAACGGCGTGAGAATTAACCTGCTAAATCGTTGGATTTGCTCTTCAAAGTGACTCCATGTACGCGTCCGGTCCCATAACGCTTGGTCTACTGTACTGTACAAAGTGTACGTATAATAGAGTATACGTACGTACGTACGTACGCCACACATGTTATGCACAAGGGAAGACAGGCCGGCCGGCCGGCAGCCCGAACTAGAAGTTGTTTACAGGATTGACAGCGCGTATGCATGCAATTCATCAAAGGATCCGCCGCGCGCACAGACGATCGGCAATCTACCATAGGATTACAGGCAGTACAATTGTACTGAAGTAAAGGAAGGAGGTGTGTCTCATTTCAGCGCTTCCTATTGGCTACATTCTTGAATCCATTTTATAAAGCAAGCTACAACTACAAATTGTAGCTAGCAGCGCAGAGTACACGATGACCAGTCACGCTAAAGCAATGGATCCAAAAGCAATGACCCTCAACTCTTGGGGGAAATTGCCACTTTCTTTCCCTTCATAGACTGGCAGGCTTCAAAACAGGTCAATATGCGGTATGCCTTACTGTTAAGTTTTGCTACAATCTAGGGTTTTTAAGCCTACAGCATTTCTAGATCTAACAAACGTTATAGTTTGCATCTTGTCTGACAAAGCGCTTCAATCAACTTTAGGCCTAGGGTCTACTAAGTACTGCAGCACTTGTCCATTGTTAGTGTACGTGAAATCAATGTACTGTGCGCGAACAACAATATCTGTAACCCTAGTCCATAGCTTCTCATTTTGTTTTTCATTGTAATAAGCGGTTAGTTGGCTTGGATCTATGGGATTGATTTCGAGAAGTTTAATGAATATCTAGGATACCGTCCATAACGATGGCATTTTCGATTCAATCCTAAAGACGTGAGAAATTGACCGATACTAACACTTCAAGTTTACTTTTTAATACCGGTACCGTACTGGTACTCCCGGTAGAGTTGTACAACTGTACGTGTACTACCGTTATTTAGGCCGATTCGCCGGTTAGGCCTATTCTGTCTTTACTCAGTTTTCTGTAATATGAACAATCTAGAATCTACAGATTAAAAGCTAAATTATAACCATTTAGCCCTTAAAATAGATCTGAAACTAAGATCTAGAGCTGTGATCTATGGACTATACATATGAGTATTACTATTAGCCTACTAGGCCTAACTGTTAAACAATTATGCTAGGCCCCTATACTAGACCTATAGATTTTACAGACTTCTAAACGTTAGTCATTAGAAAGGCAGGTTAGGCTTTACGTTGTTCTTAGATCTACTATAACATTAGTAGGCCTACTAGATCCCCAATAGACGGTCTAGCTCTAGATTTAGCCCCTACCTGGATAAGAGTCTAGACTATAAACTAATTTTCCTTGATATTAGTCTGTTAAAGACGCCCCAAAATAGACGTCTGGATGTTACATAGACCTACACGATCGAGTAGAACAAGTTCGAGAGTTCTAGTATGTTTTAGGCCTGCAGCGTAGAGAGTAGAACACTACTACCCTAGTACCGTATTTAGAGTGGCTAGTAGTACAGTCGGCACAAACGAGACCTACCATAAGGGTATTTTTTCTATTTCTAATATTAAAAGCTGTAAATAAACTGTTAGTCAGGCCTAGCTCCTAGTATTCTTTAGTAATAGATAGCGTTGAGGCCTTCAGCCAAAAGGGTCTATGCAGAGCTATAGGCATACTCTTATTTTGGGCATAGAGTAGGAATGATGAGATCAGTAGGCCTATCGTATGCAAATCCCTATACCGCTCTACTAGTCTCTAGATGTCTAGTGTATCGTTGGCCTGAATAGACTACGGTCTAGACGGTCTACAATGTATTAACTGTAGTCTTGATGAACATACAGGTTAACATCTAGTCTAATATAATTCGTAATCCAAATGCAATGCTTCATGAGATCTACAACCCAAGCAGCAGCCAGGCTTTTGATGTAGCGGTACTTCTCTTGCCGCTAAATAAGACTGAAACATGAACACAGACGGACAATATTTGAGGAAAGCACGTTTTTTTCCACAATATACAAATGAATGGATAAAATGAAATTGAATGTGAATCAATAATGATGACTTTATACAATGTGAACAAATATTTCAACAAAAAAAAAATGTTCTCGATCTAAAATATTCATTGTTTTGACACTGCATCCGCTGAATAGTAAGGGGGATGGAAGGTAAAATGCGATAGACAATCCGCAGAAAATAGACTGAGATATGTTAACGCAGTTCTGGCTCATAAACCACGTGTTTATCAGCCAAAACTGCGTATCTCTAGGAGATACGCAGTTCTGGCTGATAAGCACGTGGTTAACGACGAAAAGAGATACGTAGTTCTGCCTGATGAAACACGTGCTTATTAGGCAGAACTGCGTATCTCCTAGAGATACGCAGTTCTGCCTGAACCCCCCCCCCCCCCCCCCCCCCGCATGGCCAAAGACATACGCAGTTCTGGCTGATCAACCCGGGCACGTGACCAGAGATACGCAGTTCTGCCAGATTACGATCGCAAAAATTTGGCGACGATTAATCTGGCAGAACTGCGTAAGTTTTTTTAAAATGGTAATTATTACTACTTAAAAAGGTCAAATTGTCATTATTTTGCTGGAAACAAATTCTTTAGGCCAATTATGACCAAGAAAAGAAGAAAAATGCAACTCATCGTATCCCAGTTTAAAAAGGTGTAACATTGAATCTTTAAACCCGATTTCTGGCGTAATGGGTTAAAGGAGATACGCAGTTCTGCCAGATTACGGCCGACTAACTGCAAGCCTCCTGGTGTACATGTGTATGATGCACGCATTATTCTATGGCATCCATACGCCATGCCCGTGTGTACATGAAACAAGAGCGGCTGGTGCATTCGTATCCACATCTTTACACATCGCGTTTTCCTTGTTGATATGTTTGTTCGTGTTTTCGTAATTGAGGACCCTTTAATAGGTAGGTCATATAAACAATGCTAGAGCTGACTATGTGCGTGTGTATTTAATTTTTCATAATTGAAAAGCCTTTCATAGGTAGAAAAAAAAACAACATTGGTACAGCTGACAAGTGTTACGTTTATTTTTTTCTACAAGCATGTGTTGAACTGTGCGAAGTCGTTTATCATATAAAAAAGCGAAAAAAAAGAAGCGAACAAACATAGCTAGAGTTCATTGCAATCTTGACGTTTATTATGTTGTACTGTATCTGAATATCGCGTCATTTATAATCGCTCCTTTCTTCTCCTCAGTTGTCTGTTGAGTCAACCTGTTATTATATTTACTACAAGCACACAGTCAGATTTTGAAAAAAAATTATAAGTTTTCTTTTACACTCTCATGTCATTTTGCCGCTTTCGACAGGTGAGTTGTATTTCCGATCGTATTGCACAATTTGTGTGGCGAATTGCGACTCTGATGCGTTCAAACCATGTTCCCCATGTATATGTTTTCATGATGGAAGTTAGTGCTACTGTTCACTTTATCTATTTTATGTATCTATTGTATCAAAAACAATGGAGCAATCACGCGTGGACAAAACATTCCCGAAATGTTGCGAGACGTGTCTCAGAAAGCCGAACTATGTAAACGTGTGAGACGCACTGGTCAATTGCACGTGAGGTGCCGCTCCGTAGCAACACTGGGCACACTATCGGCGTGGCGATCAAAAGAAGATCGAATCTGACGAGTGCAATCGAATATAGGGTGTTTAAAATAATTTCATTTTCCATAGGAAAACCTTCGCCTTATTCCATGAGATTTAGTATAGGTGTAGAAAACATATAAACAAATTATGTTACTGCAACAAAAAAAGATCGAAGAAAATAATTGTCAACATCTTTTTACCCCGCCTAGGAGGGAATTTGCTCTTGCGACGTTTTCCCTGAAACCGTTTTAGCGGGTCACACATACCCCACGTGTTACAAGAGTGCCATGAGTAATTTACTACCACTCGGAATGTCACATATTTTTACAAAGTCATGAAGATGCGTATCAAAAAAAAAAAAGTAATCCAAATATGGAACGCTGTCATTTCTTAATTGTCACTTATGAAATGCACAAAGGTGGTTGTAAGGAAAGGGAAACTCTTCCTCTTTTCATTGATACCTACTTATTTTGACAGCTGTCGTGCATGACTGAGAATATGGACTTTAACCCGTTGAGGACGAGTCCCGAGAATACTCGGGCAGGTGTCTATGAGAAATGCGTGTAATAGCAAAATCAGTCCGTCCTCAACGGGTTAAAGACAACAAAGACAAATTGCACTTTCTCCAAGTTTGCGTGTTATCGTCAATGAACAATGCATGTCTCACTGCATGGATGAGATCTGTCAATGAAAGTTGCCAAATAGGTCAGCCTGTACGAATGCAATTTTGTGAATAGGTTTTGAGTTTACGATTTGTTTTAAGCTTTCTCCTAACATTTTATGGTCCATAACATCTAACATGGCCTTTTGTTCGGAAAGTTGGTCACTCCCACAGAGGCTAACCCGCACAATCCATTTTGTCTGTCTATTCTTAACACATAGCTACCAGTGGAAAATCATGCTCGAATATGAAGAGAATAAAATGGATACTAGTTTTGCCTTAATGGGTATTACCTAATATCGACAACGTTGCCATAATGAAGGTTATGAAACACAAATCTGCAGTCGTGCAGGCTGGCTTGAGGATTTGACCACTCTCAATGACAGATCTCATCCATGCAGTGAGACATGCATTGTTCCTTCACGATAGCACGCAAACTTTGGAAAAGTGCAATTTGTCATTGTTGTCTTAAAGGTAGGGGATACCTTTTACAGACCCCCCAAAATGCAGCAAAACATTAAATATGAACCTCAGGGGACTTGTTTAGGCCACTGCTGAGAAATTTGGAAGTCAACAGTTATCTACAATTTGAATAATGAACAAAACTCAACTACTCAGTAGTTCTGTGTGTCAGCCACACTTAAGCCTTTTTGTTGCAGTCTTATGTATTTTTTATGTATAAACACAAATCTAAAAGTATAAGAGCTGATGTAATAACATAGAGTGTGTGGCAAGAATGTATATAGAAAGGTTTGTAAGTTTTGATGAACTTTCTTCACAAAATATACATGATGGACACACATGCAGTGCATGGGTCTGCAAAGGTAGCCTAGTAATGTACTGGAATTTACGGTGAGCCCCGAAAAAATTCAATTCAAAATCTAACGGTCAATAAAAATGTACTAAATGTTACCTTCCACTTTCAATACTTTATGGGAGTTTCTAAAATGATACTCTCTTCAACATACCACTGTATCTATACAACTATTCATTTAAGACATGCAAATGGGATTCCCTACCTTTAAAGTCCATTTGCTCGGTCATGCATAATAATTGTATCCCCCGAACAGAGTTCGGAGGATACTATGGATTTGGCCTCGTCGCGCCGCGTCCGCCGCCGCCGCCGCCGCCGCCGCCGCCGCAGAGATTTCCTTGTGAGCGCTCTACCAGCTGCTTTTCTTTTCCGATCATCTTCAAAGTTGGCATGAAGGTGTATTATGGTTAGACGAAGAAGCCTATTGTTTTTGGTGATGGCGCCCTCGCTTGTTCCGTCTGTATACATGAAAAGGTAAATCCAATAGGGTCTGCTTGTGAGCGCTCTACCGGCTGCGTTTCTTTTCCGATCATCTTCAAAGTTGGCATGAAGGTGTATTATGGTTAGACAAAGAAGCCTATTGTTTTTGGTGATGGCGCCCTCGCTTGTTCCGTCTGTATACATGAAAAGGTAAATCCAATAGGGTCTGCTTGTGAGCGCTCTACTGGCTGCGTTTCTTTTCCAATCATCTTCAAAGTTGGCATGAAGGTGTATTATGGTTAGACGAAGACGCCTATTGTTTTTGGTGATGGCGCCCTCGCTTGTTCCGTCTGTATACATGAAAAGGTAAATCCAATAGGGTCTGCTTGTGAGCGCTCTACCGGCTGCAGTTCTTCTTCGATCATCTTCAAAGTTGGCATGAAGGTGTATTATGGTTAGACGAAGACGCCTATTGTTTTTGGTGATGGCGCCCTCGCTTGTTCCGTCTTTATACATGAAAAGGTAAATCCAATAGGGTCTGCTTGTGAGCGCTCTACTGGCTGCAGTTCTTCTTCGATCATCTTCAAACTTGGCATTAAGGTGTATTATGAATAGACAAAGACGCCTATTGTTTTTGGTGATGGCGCCCTCGCTTGTTCCGTCTTTATACATGAAAAGGTAAACCCAATAGGGTCTGCTTGTGAGCGCTCTACAGGCTGCAGTTCTTCTTCGATCATCTTCAAACTTGGCATGAAGGTGTATTATGGTTAGACGAAGATGCCTATTGTTTTGGTGATGGCGCCCTCGCTTGTTCCGTCTTTATACATGAAAAGGTAAATTCAATAGGGTCAGCTTGTGAGCGCTCTGCTGGCTGCAGTTCTTCGATCATCTTCAAACTTGGCATTAAGGTGTATTATGAATAGACGAAGACGCTTATTATTTTTGGTGATGGCGCCCTCGCTTGTTCCGTCTTTATACATGAAAAGGTAGATCCAATAGGGTCTGCTTGTGAGCGCTCTGCTGGCTGCAGTTCTTCGATCATCTTCAAACTTGGCATTAAAGTGAAAACTAAGTTCTGGTAAGGGCTTGAGAACCCGTCTGGCACCATTTCATATTTGCTTGCAATATATCGAAAGAGTCTACAAAGAAACTTGCCTGGCTGACGCGGTTTGCCGGAATGATGAGTCGTTTTGGAGTATTTTGAGAAAAATAATAAAAGTCGGTAGACCGACTTTTATTCCAGAAGGCTCCAGACTAACTCGGTCTCAGGGAAAACTCGACCCTATTTCAGACAATTTACACACAGTTCGTGATCGCCATGTTCATCAGTACTCTATAATACTACGGGTACCAAACGAGGCCTTACTGAGCAGACAGGAAAGTGCATGCTAATCCTGTACAAAACAAATGGACAGCGCGCGGTCCTCAAGCCTACTAGTATACGCACATCACCTCAGTTGCTGAGACGCGCGGTCTTTGAAGTTTTTGTTGTTGTTTATCAATTGTCTTTGATTGTTTTTAGAGGTGCTTGAGAGGCGCACACTAATTTTGCATGCGCGCCAAAGAGGTTTTTGATGCGCGTGTTGTAACAACTCGGACCATTACTGCGAGTAGCCAGAACGCTACAATGTAGTTTATACAGGCCGCTCCCGTATGCATAGTACTGTACAATCCGAGGGAAAACCAGTACAACTCATCCCGCCGTCAAGCAAAGCGAGGCCGAGTTATCCCCGAGTCCGAGTCTAGCCTGACCCCGTTCAGGTAAGTTCCGAGACTGAACGTTTTTGGTTAATATTTCCCATTTTCGTCCTTACCCATCGAATATCTTGTTATTACAGCGTTATTCCGCACATTTCCTAGGCATACGTTCACATTTTGGAGCAAAATTTGACAACTTTTGCAGGCATACCAGAACTTTATTTGGGCTTTAAGGTGTATTATGAATAGACGAAGACGCTTATTGTTTTTGGTGATGGCGCCCTCGCTTGTTCCGTCTTTATACATGAAAAGGTAGATCCAATAGGGTCTGCTTGTGAGCGCTCTACTGGCTGCAGTTCTTCTTCGATCATTTTCAAATTTTGACATGAAGGTGTAATATGGTAAGATGAAGAGGATTATTGTTTTTGGTGATGGCGCCCTCGCTTGTTCCGTCTTTATACATGAAAAGGTAAATTCAATAGGGTCTGCTTGTGAGCGCTCTACTGGCTGCAGTTCTTCTTCGATCATCTTCAAATTTGGCATGAAGGTGTATTATGGTAAGATGAAGAGGATTATTGTTTTTGGTGATGGCGCCCTCGCTTGTTCCATCTGTATTCATGAAAAGGTAAATCCAATAGGGTATGCTTCTTGATGCTGTGGGTTCGGGGGATACATGTGCTCGGCTGCGCGACCCGCCGAGCACGAAATTTCTAGTTGTCAACATATTTAGCTATCAATAGAAAGAAGAAAAGTTTCTCTTTCCTTGCAACCAACATTATACTCTTCATAACTGACAATTAAGAAATTACAGCCCTCCAAAGTTGGATTACCTTTTTTCTTTTTTTTTTTTTGTTACGCTCTGTATGTAGATTATGAAACTTCAATAGACGATTATGTCATGGTCTCACATACGTCTCATTGAAACACGAATAACAAATTTTCCATATATATTTTAAGGCCATGGGCTTGTGGGGGTCAACCTGCACCCCTTCTTCACCTAACATTGATTGGTGTTTCCATGTAGCCCTTGGTCTGGAGGGTCAGAAAATGATATTAAAAAATAGTTGGGTCCACAGACCTGCGCCGTGACGTTTTGTGACGTCACTTCCGGAACGCTCTTTTAGCGAATATAGGGGAAATATGATTTGGGTATTATCCTAATAAAGTGGTCCCCATGTCTTTATTTTTCAATGTTTACCAAAGATTTGGGAATTTTTGGATTTATCAGAATATAGGAAATGTGATGAAAAGCAAAGTTTGGCAATACAAGCCTACAGATTGTCGTCATTGACAACGAAATGGTACACGATGTCGACAAAATTCAACAAAATTTGACAAAATTTGTGCAATTTTTCAAGTTTAAGAATTTCTCTTTTTTGTGTGTCAATGTCAAGCATCAAAAGTGAGATAAAGCTCCTCTCTTTATCATGCAACGTCCAAATTTAATCATGTTTTACAATCAGCAATCACCCGATTGAATAAAAATTGCCTTAACATTAGAAGTCAAATGTGACCATGGTTCTTTTTTATGATGACGTTGGTTACGACATCGAAGATTAAGACGACGTCAAAGATTAGAATAACGACATAGCAGGGAGTCTTTTACAAATCTCCTTTTCAAAATTGATTAATTTTAGGGATAAATTCACAGTCAAAGATATTAAGATAATGAATGTTCGATTCCAGTGGCATGTCATTTCTTTGCAATAAACTCAACCCTTTCTTTAAGAAGAATACTGAAGGAAAAGCCTATTGTTGGATTGTATACCCATTTTAAGCTTAGGGCATGATGTCACAGCGACCTTTACTTTATCCCTTTAGAAAACTGCGTTTTGGAGAACGGCTGCTTAGAAAAGTTGTATTCTGAATCATCTTCAGTCGGAAGATCCGTAGTTATTTTGGGGGCGTTTTCATGACGTCATGGGGTGGAGAGCAAACCCGGAAGTATCGCATAATAGCCTGATCTTGCCTATGTTTGCTCCCGATGAGAGCGAGATGTCGTGGCCCGTACCCCGTAATCCCAAGACATTTCTGATGTGAATGTCACAAAAAATGAGATAAAATTGTTTTCTTCTTCAAGTCTCGTGTAAAATCTCACATTTCCTTACGCAAATAAAGTCTGTTACGTGTTATTTAGTCCAGGAATAGAGAAGTTGTCAGGCCTAGTGGCTGTATTTGGTGCTTCGTAGTCGATCAGTCACATGCATGCACCCATCACTGGCCGCCTATGTCGCAGTGCAGTACGTGTATCAAAGAGCGGAGAATCCTAGGTTTCTATACTCTTTGGTACGTACCACTACAACCATTTATTCAGCGAGTCTATGTTCTCGCGAATCGGGACTTGCCAGTAATTTCGCGAGTGCATAAATTCGCGGTTGTGGAGTACACTACTGAAGGGGGAAAATGAACGGAAAGAGAGTTAATATTTTCGCTTGATTGAAATTCACAAATAGCACCAGGTTCGCGAAATTTAAGAAAATAAAACTCAGGCAGTCTCAAAGTTTGAAGTGGGCTGGAAAAAGAACGCTGCTTTGGCCTAAATTTATGCTGTACCTAAGTGTAACCATTTAATAAAACATTATGTGTCAAGATTAGAATTGCTTCACTACTCCTAGGCTATTCACTCGATATTAAAACTCGTAAAACTACACTACAATCTATACAAAGGAAATTTCGAATAGTCTACATAATGAATAATGATTAACCATACTTGGGCTAGATAACCTACCAAAAATCAAAAGCAGGACTTGGTTTCTTTCTTGTTCTTTTTTTCTTTTTGCCAAGAATGATGACTCATTACTGCAACCCTCTTATCACCATAATTATAGAAACATGGTCAAGTTGTAAGCCGGAGCAACAAGTTGGGTAAATTTTGAACTTTTTCTTGGCCTGATACATGTAACTATTGTTAGGCCCATATAGAGCTAGGTGCCTGTTACCGAACAGCATGATAATTTCGAACGCGCAAATCTCTGCGTATAATGGCATTCAATACGTGCGGGACTAGATTACTAGAATATTTATATCATGGTACAGAACGTTGTTATGGGCCGAAATCGCCTAAAATGTGACACAAAAAATGTAGAAATGCTAAGAAATCCACATTAATTCACCTCAGATTTAGAAGAAAATGTCGAATTATCACAAGATTTTAACGCGAAAATTGTTCGAAATATTCATGTTAGACCTTTAAGTTTTACCGTGCCGTACAGTACCAAATTTGAGCCTCATTTGCTGATTTTCTGTTTAGTTTGCTCGGTACGAATGTGTAACGTTACTGTTGTGAATCGTGAATCGTGAAAGACATCGATTATTCGATGACGAAAATCGTCCGGAATTATTATGTGATTTTTACACAGCGCTAAAAAATAACTTTCCTTAGAGGGGTTAATTTGCAGTGTATCATTCCCAAAATTGGAGCGAATAATTAAATCTAAAATAGGCCTAGAAAAAAGTAGAACCTAATTTGGCACAGTTTGTAATTTTCAGGACTTTCTGAAAATCAAGCGTTATTTTGGTCGAAATTTCATCCTCTGAGTATACGGAATTCAGAGCGACGAAAAATAAGCGTCCAGTGATACAATCCACTCTCCTTAACACTACATACGGCCGGGCTGCGAAGTTGAGACTGCGTGAAGGATATTATAAAAATAGTGCATGCTCTATGATGTACTATACTGGATTAGAGAACGACAAATACTAAATTATCCCGAGTGCTGTTTTGTTTCACCGAGGCCGCAGGCCGAGGTGAATAGAACTGCACGAGGGATAATTTAGTATTTGTACACAGCGTGCGACGCTAGTACAGCCGTGTATGCGTATTACACATCACAGAGCAGACTCGCTTACCATACATTCTGCGTCCAGAGCTCTACGCGCGCATACGTTGAAATGCTTGGCCTTGTCTTACTACGTCCCTCCCTAGGCCTTGCGTGAATCTCTGCGTACATAAAGCGCAGGCACGCGCTGTAAGCGTTCGGTATAGTGGCACGGTCGTGCCACTGTAACAAATTTTTTGCACGATCACGTGATACTATCCAACCAATCACAACGCAAATTTCACTCTACCTATTTACTATAAATTAATGATAGATCGACCTAGGCCTACTGTACTGAGATGACAGTGAGTCGTGAGCGATATTATGAAGTTAACGTGTCTCGCATATTCATCTCAACTCAACAGCCGAAATTATGACTTTGACTTCTATTTTTTTAGAATCTAACGTTAGACCTAACTTAGTAACTGCGACCAACCCGAACGCGAAGCCACAGTGTATCTCCGTGGAGCGCCCTACACCTGGCACTAGGGCCCCGCTGTGGTCGGGCTAGACCCTAGACCTAGAGTATTAGACCCTACTCATTTAACATTGTTAGGCCTACCGCTGCTCTGAAGTACGAGTTCAAGTCAGCACTACACTCGGTTCATTTTCAGTTCAAAATAAAAAAATATATCACACCAATCTAAGTTTTGAAGTCTACTTTCATCTGACATTGGCCCTGCATCACCAACAGTGTCCCCTGGTCTGCCGTGTGGCAAGGGATCGTACTGCCAATCTCCAGGAAGTCCGTCCACTTCAACCGGCCCTGGGCCTCCCTCCCCCCCCCCCCCCCCCAGCTCACCCGCAGCGTCTCCCTCCGGCGCCCCACCGTGCGACTCGTCATCAACATCTATTTCTCCAACTTCACCAGGGTCATCATCACTAGTTTCATCATCGCTATCATCACTAGTGTCAGATATATCACTCAGTCCATCATCGCTTCCACATTCAAATTCCATCAACAAATCATCCTGATCATCACTGACCTTAACGTACGATGCCATTTTTGAAAAACAGACTTTCAAAACTGTCTTTTTATAAGCAAATACCACGTGTCTACAACAACTTGTATAGTACAATGCATGCATTATGCGCGCGAGCGCGTGCGGCGCGCACTCGAGCCCTTTGCAGTTTCCTTCACCCCATAACGTCGTTTGCAAAGCATCGAAATTTCCGCTTTGACCAAGATTTCAGGGGTTGACAGGGGTAAATCTTCAATATCCCCTAACTCCACAACAACAACAAAAAAAAAAAAAAAAAAAAAAAAAAAAAAAAAACGATGTTAAACGATGTAAACGGCAAATTGTTCTATGCGTCCGACTCTTTGACTTTATATATAAAATAATAATCTATCTTCAGAATTCCCCTAAAAGGCAAATAACCAGCTTCATTACCAACTTTATCAAAACACTTCTCTCAGCTATACTCTGCACTCACTGGCACAATTCAAAGACTGTCTCAAGCATGGGTAATATTTTGACATGACTTTTAACTCTATTTTCTTCAGAACTTGCATCTAATTGTTACTGAAATAACATATTTCATGTTACATACTAGAGACAATAGACTTTTGGAGCCATTAATTACTTTAATGTTTTCTTAAACATGAAATCCACCCCCAAAATAAATAAACTACAAAAGAAAAAGAAGAAAATTTTACCCTACAGAATGACGACAAAAATGACAAAAACGGATATGAAATAAGTAGGTGTGACATTTTGAAATCTCAACTTTTTTTTTTTTGCTCGGAAAGCATGTCTTGACCAGTCCTTATGAATATTCAAATGAGCAGGTTGATGATGTAATGCCCTCACAATCATTCATGTAGGTTAAATTTGAAATTCGGAAATAGTGCAATTCTAAGCTATTACAAGTTGAAAAGCATGTTGACATACCATGATATATCATATTTTTTCTTTTGAAAATTTGGCGATATGGATTTGCAGGTCATCAACAACAAAATGGGCATGGCTCAGGTCGACAAATTTGAAAGTCAGCTCATTTTTTTTTTGCATGCTCTAATGTTAAAACAGCTATGAATATGTTCATTATTTTTTGCTTAATTTATGAAATTGATTTATATCTTGTCTGGATATTACATAACTAGCGATCTTAAATTAAATATTGGATCAAACAAGGCATTACTTTAATTCTGGCATCTTCTGTAGACATTCATACTTAAAAATCAAAACTTTTTTTTTTTAAATCAACCATGGTGCCTTACAAGATGCCTAGAAGCTGACGCTGAATTACGGATGCACTTCACGAGTACACCACCCACGAATCATTTCAGTAACAATTAGATGCAAGTTCTGAAGAAAATAGAGTTAAAAGTCATGTCAAAATATTACCCATGCTGACATTTACCTGTTCTTCATCAGAAGAAGAGAGGGTCGCCCGGGAGCTAGAAAGGGGCCCCACCCCTCCCCCTTCTTTGTGTTTTTATGTTTCCTAAAGCTGTATTGATTTTCAACCTTCAAAATCCTTTTGTTCCTAGGAATCTGTCGAGTCTTCCGTGTCGTGAACACACATGTCCGCAGCTGCTTGCACTGCATTTTTTTTTGGATCCGCATCGGCACTGGGTTATCCTAAAACATTCCTGGTGCCTTCCCCTTTTATTCATGCAGCTACCAGCGCCAGGGATTTTTTTTTTTTTTTTTTTTTTTTTTTTTTTTTTTTTTTTTTTTACTTTCAGGAGCGTTTGCGGAAGGGTTGCGGAAAGGCGGGATGTCCTGACAATGTCCTCACGACAAGTTGCCGAAGGTGGAGATCGGGAAGTTCATTTACGCGTCCAAATTTTGGCCTCGATCAAAATTAATTGGACGCGGAGATTTTTCTCTCTCCCGACAGGTACGGAACGCCCGGATATGTTTAGGACAGTGAACGGATTCTTTCAAGAACGTGCGGAGAGGTTGCCGAATGAATGCGAAATTACTAGATTTGCTTTCCGCGCCCTAGTGGACAACTGGTCTACCAGAAGAATTAGGAAGGTGAATCTTTGTGACTTTTGATATTACCGTCTAAATGCGGTAAAATGGCCGATGTCACAAGGCAAAAACTTTTGTTCTGGCTTTTTTACCTCCCTCCACCGACGTCTCTGCACAGCATGTCTTCCGTGGCACCTATCAAAGAATGTTTATGAAAGCTAACAACAGACCCACATGAAAAACATGGATAGACGAAGGATGAAGAACTAATGCGACCTCTGTTGACCTCAGGGGAAGTGATGCCGTGTTAGCAACCCTTCCGCAAACGCTCCTGAAAGTAAAAAAAAAATACAACTTATTCTTAACTTTCTCTATTTCGTCCATTTACCGTGGGTACCTATTTTTCCCATGGACCCTAATCTATAGTATTGTCAACTCTGTAATCCCTGGCGCTGGTAGCTGCATGCTACATAACTTACAAGTAAAAAAAGTTAGGCCTACATTACATGACGTTAAACTTAGGTTCAATCCAGAAGGAATAGGCCTAGAGAGCGGATGTCACTTCATTCTAGACCGGTTCTAGATGTATTTTTTTTCTAATCAAAGAGTCCTGGCTCGTGTAGGGCTTAAAACCTTCTGCAGTTCTAACGTTAGGCTATTTTTTTTTCTGTGAGCATCGTGCATGTATAGCCTGAGGCGGTAGACTCGTGTAGCCTGCTACGTAGCCAGCCTAGAATAAACGATATAAAAACTAGACCTAGTCTAGATCGATCTAGGTCCAGACAGCCGATTTAGATTTATTTTGGTCCAGACAGACTGTAACCTAGACTGTACAGATCTAGATCTAGTATTCTAGATGCTAGTTAGCGGCTAGGCCATGTAGCATCACATTACAGCCCTGGCAAGCTTCATATTAAACACGTATCGACGTAACGTTAGGCCTACAGCAAGATCGGTCTGGGATACACTTTTAAGCAAAACGTTCCAAGATGAAGAACAGGTAAATGTCAGCATTTCCCGACGTCCAATGAAGAAAGCACAAAAGAAGGTAGAGGATACTTTGTCAACAGTAAATATTTTGTTTTGTTTCGGTCTTTTTAGAAATCGTATTCATTTGAGGGATTTTTTTTTTAATAAAGTATTTGCCAATATGGAGTACATCGGTAATGTGCAGTTTAATGCTTCCAGGTTAGCGTCCCTGGTCAGTGACGGAGCATTAATCGGCACATTACTTGAATATGAGACCGTTCTGAAGCAAATCATTTTCACACAACAATAGATATACAATGAACTCTTGAATGAATCCCATAAGGATTGGAACAATCACCTCCCAGCATTTCCACTGATTCCCACTGATCAGTTACTAGCCTTCCCCTTTAAATACTAAACACCGCACAGTCACATAAACACCCACAATGTTTAAGATCTAAACACTGAACCAAAAAATAAACATGACGCACTGTTTACGATGTAAACACTGCGACATGTTTATTCGCTGTGACAGATTAAAAACACTGCGACATGTTTATTTGCCATTTTAGTGTTTATTCTCAGAACACATGTCTGATTTTCAGATCGATCACAAAATTGCATACACTAAACATGTGACATGTTTACATATTAAACATCGTAATTTCTCAGTGTTTGTATGATACATGTTTACACCTTATACATGCTGAGTGTTTATAATATGAGACATGTTTACACATCATATATGGTAATTTCCACGTGTTTATATGAGACATGTTTACACATCATACATTCATACATGCTAATTTCTACGTGTTTAAATGAGACATATCATCATGCATGTTAATTCCCATGTATTTATTAATGTAAAGTGGATTGTTTCCACTTTTTTGCATGGAATAAGATAAATGCATAACATTATATAGAATTTACCCAGTATGTACCAAATCATCAGCACACTTACATCGCATAATACCAGGGAAGACTTGGGTTAGCTTTCAGAAACATTTTGGCTATAAGATTTAAAGGCAATTCTCTGAATGCAAGTTATCAAAACATCAGTCAAAGCTTGGGCAATATATGATGAATAATAAGTTAAAATCCTTTAAAGGGGAATTCGAGTCCAATAAATAAGTCTGATAAAAAAGAGTAAAACCTTACCAGTTTAACAGTAAAAATTTGAATGAAATCGGATGAAAAATAAGGAAGTTATCAAACTGTGAAGATTTGCTAATTTCTGCAAAGCAGTTAAAAGTGGATATGAATATGCAAATGAGTGAGTTGACCATGCCATAACCTCACAATTTTCCATTGATTGTGTACCCCCCCCCAAAAAAAAAAAAAAAATGATGAAATTCAATGTTTATGTTAATGAAATGTGAAACATTATGGTATTGCTGGTTGAATAACTTCAGAAAAGTGATCAGTTAGATATATCAGGCCTTGAGCCTCGTGAACAATTGTGTTTGAATGAAAAACTTGAAATTAAGTAAGTTGTGAGGGAATGACATGCCCACGTTGCCATTTGCATATTCATATCAACCATTCAAGAACTGTTTCCTCAAAAATTAGCGAAACTTCAAAATGTCATAACTCCTTATTTTACGTCCGATTTCGATCAAAATTTTACCAATGAACTCTTAATATTTTATTCTTTTTTATCAAACTAACTTGTATTTGGACTGGATTTCCCCTTTAAATATTGCCATGTTTTTGCTATACGACACCATACTGAGTTAAGTGCAAGATACTTGGGAGTCACTGGCCTGTACACGAAGACGTAAATGGAATTCTCTCCTATACACACAGTAAAGTTTGTATTTGCAGGAAATGACACATAACTCATTTTGGAGAAAAAAAAATTGCATTTAACAATTACTTTTCAGTCACATGTAATTCTTAGCCTACTTTCAAGAACTGCCGTCTTTCTACTGTATTCAGAACTAATTCTTAGTACATGTATTGTAAAACAATCGAATAAACTTGTTGATTGTGAATTGCAACTGAACGCTTCGGAAGCTTGACATGTATGTAACACCTCCAGGAACATATTTGCAGTCTGTGAACAAATCGATGCCGACCTTGAAGATTGCATCAGTTATTGGCAAAGTGCTTTGGGGTGTACCCGAACCAAATTAGGCTCACGGCAAATTATACCATGCACAACACTATGGTCGTATTGGTACTGATCAGGGAGTGCAGATGATGCACTCATCATAAAGAGACCCCCCCCAAAAAAAAAAAAAAAAAAAACAAAACAAAACAAAACAAAACAAAACAAAACAAAACACAAAAAACCAAAAAACCAAAAAAAAAACAAACAAACAAACAAACAAACAAACAAAAAACAAAAAAAAAACAAAAACAAAAACACAATGTTTTCACTGTATTTAGCCTGTGGTGAACATCTGCACTCCCTGATCAGTACCAATAATGGAACTTAAATACATACATGACATTGTTCTTTTCAATGCGACGTTCACTGAAAGTACATGTAGGCTAACATTACTGTATTGATTTTTCACTTTTGGTATTTCGAGAGAAATCTTAGAATGTTAGTGGATTTCAAAAGGTGAGTGAGAAAAAACTTCTACCTTGCTAGAACCTTGGAGAAAGAAGTCAAACTCAATGGGTATACATGACTAGTCTATTAGAGTCTAATCAGTCTCATCATACTCCACATAATCATGGTATGGAGGCCTACTTTCAATCTCGACACAGCAGAATTTTTGGTAAAGACAAGAGGATATGAACAAAGAAAAAATAATGCATCGTAACTGGAGGCGGGAGGGTATGCAAGGCTGTCATGAACACGCGATGTGATCAGTAAGACTCCTCCCTTGTCAATTTGTCAGTCAGTTGCAAGACTCCTCCCTATTCTCCATGCATGTTTTACTACATTTCTGATACCTCTCTCTCCATGTGACCGATTTCAAGAATATCTCAGAAAGAAAATATTAACTACCGAATGCTGCATTTCCTATCAGGTCTACAAGAAAATTGCAAAGAATTCCAAACAAATGCAACTACTGGCCTCTTATTTGCGTCCAATATCTGCTGATTCTATTTGAAGCACCTGAGGGAAAAAAATGAAATGGCTGATATTTTGATTTGATTTGTTTTGATTTCTATATTCCTTTTTGCACAAGAATATAACAGAAAGCCAATCGAGCAAAGTTCTTGAATAATATCTTAACAGTGAATTACAAGGATATTGGTTGATGAATAAAATGAAGTGAATAAAACTGTTTTTCTTAGTAGTGCAAAACGATTTCGAGCAAGTGTCTTTACTTAATAGATAACATTACAATTTTACGTACCAGCTGTTAAAAAAAGACAATTACACATATCTATGAGCAATAAGAATACAGGTGACCATTATCGTAAGCACAGAGGACAATAGAATCGCTTTGTTTTGGATATCCCTGCCATTTCAAAACCAATTTTCATCAATAAGCATTGAATTCCTCTTCGAATTATATAGGCCCCCTACCTTCATATTTCTTTAGAGGTTCGTCATTATGTAATACACGCATACACGCACACTAAGAACTGAAGCCCCAGCGCATACAAAACCCTATCAACCCCCATATGATTTACTTTATTCTAAGTATACAGGTTTAGATGCACACTGGCAGTGAAGGAAAAAAAAAAACAATAGAAAGGTTGCTCTAACAGGTGGGATGCCTCCTAATAAGTCTGTAGTGCATCATGACGATGTGAGACATCACATGGCTAGCGGGAAAAAGATAATTAACATTCAAAATCATTATCCATGGTTCATTCCCTTCATATGGCATGTAGGCCTATAGATATACTGTCTTGCGATGTCCTTGTAATCCTCAGATGTTTGCACTCTTAGACGGGTTGTATAGAAGTAAGCGCATGCATCTTTCATTCTAATCCAGACAGGTTTGGCGTGATCCCTGATCAATTCTTCAATGACGTACTGGTGCTGGTAAAAAGAAATGATTACACAAGGAAAACAAATCAGTTGGCTTTGCAATACAATGGACTTAACTGCTCCCATAGATTCTGAAAATGAATGGATAGCAAAGAAGTTGACTGAATCCATAAGCAAGTTCAAATTAAAAGGAATGACAGAATCCCTTCATCACATTAGCACATAGTGTCTTGCGTCAGTTTTTACTTACTTTGCTGAATTTTCTGGAAATAATTCAAGTCTTTGTTGTTGTTGTTGTGTTTTTTTCTTTCTTATTCATCATCATTATCAAGCAGAGTTACGACCATACTGTATCCTTTGTTTCTTGGGTGAAGATTTTCACATCTGTAATTTACATTTTCAACTATATTTGCAATAAATCAATTTTCCATATTTATTCTAGCTAATGGATTGAATTCGGGAGTCGGGAGTAGGTAATCCCCCCCAAAAAAACACACACACACACACACACACACACACACACAAAACAGAAGAACTTTAAAGCATCTAAAATCTGCATTTTATAGAAACTCATTTGCATGCCCTTTAAGTACATAATATACATTGATTTGGCTCTGCAATTTTGAGTACTTACTTGATTTCCACTTTCCACATGGGTAGTAACATTACATGGTATACAGTGATGTACTATCTCCAGTCGATTTACTCTGCTGACTGCACCATGCCTCGTTCTCTGCCAGCAGAGGTAATGTCTTTCAGGATTTATACAGTACACGTCAGGACATCATCGTCACCCACTTTGGTGCCATCGCCATCCCCTTCCAAGACATCCTAATGGGCTTTACATTCAATTTTCACCACCTGTTGAATGAAGAATTTACAGGGAATAAAACTGAATTTCACTCAAAATATAGTCACTAACCCATCGTCATTCACATGAAAGATACTTCATAACTTCGTAAAATTAAAAATGTACAGTGAGTTTACCCGCTAGGCCGAGTTTACCCATATTAAACTACGGTACCGGTAATTTGCAGAGTGTAACGTTAGGCCTAGATATTGTAACGTTAACAACACTAACACGTTACAGTTAGAGCGTTCCCCCGTTCTAACGTAACTTAGTCGTTAGATTTAGAAATAGAAAACTAAAACAAACGAGCAAAATCTTTAAGGGCGTAACTTATTTCCACGCCTACTACAGTTTTATATTAGCAGACTTAGCAGACTCACCGCTTTAATGCAGGCCGGCCATGCAGGCTAGAACTTTATCCCTTCGACGCCATCTTAGCTAGATCCGCTCCTTTATGCAGTGCAATGCAGTCGAGTCAGCAGATGCAGTGCAGTCGATCGAGTCGTAAGTGCAGTGTGTAGTGGACGACCAAGCCTAGAACGAATGCGCACGTACTGTATAGGCCTACGCACATCACGCTGCTGGGGCATGCAATTGCAGCACCAGCCAGCCAATTAGACAGATCCATCCGTACCGCTACGTATATACGCGCGCATCTCCTTTCCCGCATTGATTATGGTCATAATCATTCATAGCACGAGTGTGCGCTAGAAGCGCACGCACAGGGCACCACTGACTGCGTGCGTTGTGGCCTCGGCCGTCATGTCACATGCGCTGCTGACTTGTAGAGTGTAGAGTATGAGTATCACAGTGTTTATGTTAAACATGTGCGGTGTTTAGAACGTGTTTACGAGGCGTTCTAGATGTAAACGCGTCTGTTTATCCTGACAGTAGAAGTGTTTAGGCCTAACCAACAAACATTTGGGTAATGCTCTAAACCATGAACGAAATCATTAACAAAGGCAACTCCCATTTTTTTCTAGCAGTTAAAATATAGGATTGTACATGCGAAACCAAAATATAAATTTATTACAGTTGTATTACATATTTTTAGGTTATCCTTTTTCCTTATTGATTAGGCATTTCCATGAAAGGCCTAAAACATGAATTATTTCATAGTGCATCTTGATATCGTAACAGTTTCCACTATCTCGTGATAAAAGGAAACTAGAAATTGCAATTTACACACCATTTCCAACACTTCTCCATATATATATATATGGAAATATTGAGATCAACATAACGTGACCAGAATAAACACTCCAACTAAACAATTCTCAATACTTTACACGTGCTATGCACACCGGGTGTTTAGATGTTAAACAAAGTGTTTAGATTTTTAACACTGTGTTTAGTTCATAAACATGTCGCATGTCGCATTTTTTACAGTGTGCTCGCTGATATCGCCAGTTTCACTCAGCAATCTTGTGTAGTCCCACATACTGAAGTTCAAGCTGCAATAGTCTCCGTCTTGCCAAGCTCAACCCTGAACCGCATGTTAGCTACCAGATCAACAAAGAACCATAGTAAAGATGCGCTGAAGGATGAAGACGTGTTGATAGCTATCAGTTGCACAGGTGATGGAAACCAAATTCCAGCCCCTCTTTGAAAGAGTGGAGAAACAAGATGGGCTGATCCTTGATCTTGAGCAAAAGGTTAAAGCTGTTCAGCAGGAAACTGCCAAGCTGAAATCTGATGCAGAGAAAGACCAACAGCTGGGGACAAAAACAGGATGTAAACCACTGGGGCAACAACAATGAAGGGAATATAAGATTAAATTGAAATTAAAGACGCTCTATCAACACATTCTGACCATTATTGATGCTAACTTTCAAAGCAGTGGCTTTATCTCTTCTGCTCTTAACTAAAAATCCATGTCTGGCGACTTTTTGTTTGTTTTGTGATGCAGGATCACATATAAGACTTATCAAGGCCGATTCCCTTACAAATGAGGCTACAAATTGCAATCAAAGATATATATTTTTAGATTAAATCTCTACCATTAGAAATTATACACAAAATTGCAAAAAAGGGGACAAAATACACACAAAAGACAAAACAAAACAAAACAAAAAGGAAAATATCCCAGTAATTATTCAGCTGCATTTTGGATTAAAAACATTCTATATTTACGTTTAAAATATGATAATGTAGGACATTCTTTGATAATAGCAGGTAACTCATTCCAGGACTTGAGCTGGGATTGGAGATTCAAAAGTTGTTAGACTTGAAAGTGAAGAGTGTGCAAAGAGTTATCAAGAAATGAAAAGGGACTTCTATGACATACGTGATCTCTCTACTCTAAAAAAAAGAGTTGTAGAAAAACTGCTGAAAATGCCCTTTCCCATTCATTTTATGATCCCAAACTTAAGAATAATGTAGAAGAAGGGTAGTTCCCTCAGAAAATATGAAAAACTCAATATTGACTTAGTTGACCCGGTTCACCTTTTTTGAGTCCTCACGTAAAATCAAGGGGTGCAACTTTTTGTTCATTTTGTGGTGCACGGTCACATATGGTCTTTTTCTGCTTCCCACACATGCTAACTATAGCTGTTTGCATCATTCCTTTTGTTTCTTATGTAAACCTAATGTGCAATATATGTTATGTCCGTGTACATGTATTTGTGTTTTTTATACTTTTTAGCATGTGGAATAAATAAAAATGAATTGAATTGAATTGAATATAAAACGTGTTCATCAGAAGGAAGTGCACTTTTAGGGGAATCTTGAGGACTGTGTCGAGGGTAGTGACATCAGGAGTACTTGGTGGTGACTTCAGCTTCCTTCTTTTTGGGGCAATTTTCACAGACACAGCATTACTTGACACTGTCACTGCAAAAAGTGATTTGATGAAATGTGCTTTCGCTGAGATCCGCCAGGTGATTGCCACAGCATCGCTTTGCATATGTTGGACATTCGCTGCTCATTCGCTTTGTCCGCTCAACATCCCTTGGATGGACTGTACGCATTCACTTTCATTCGTTACTTTATCCGCTCGTAATACGGTTAGCATATGCTAATCATTCGTTAGGCGAACGTTAGAAAACCACATTTTGCTTGCGAATTTGAGCGGATTCAAGCGTATCTGGACTTTGCCGAATTTTGCCCATCCGCTAGGCATTCGCTGACTTATACGCTATAGTGTGACGGGGCCTTTGCGCATTCCACGAGTTTGTCTGACGTGAACCTTCGTAGTTGTCCGCCGGTGTGCGCTGGATTGGCGCTTACGCAATTCCATGGGGGCTCAGTCACACTGCCCAAAAGTCGCGTAAACGCATGAATCACGTAAGAAATTTGGTTTTGCGCGCTTGTTCGTCGAGAATTTGACCATTTTCGCTGATTTACGCGATGAAAATCACCGATGAAATGCGCAAAACTACGGACAGATCAAGCAAAAATCACTTATATAGCGCCAATCATACGTGAGTTGTTAGTTATACATCAGTGATTCATCAGTATTTCATAAGTGTCATGCGCTTATTTTTATACGTGTTCTTTAAACCCTATAAAGCCCAAGGGGGGGGGGGAGGGGCACATTGTGCCCCCTACCATATTTTCGTTTGCCACTCCTAGACCCTTTTCTCGATTCCAACCAAATTTGGTGACTTTTCTTAGAATCTTATTGCAAACATTTTGATAAATAATTTAGCTATGTCCGATATTGCTGGTTGCCATGGCAACCGTAAACTGACAACCATGTTAGTCAGATTTTGCATGATTTTCTGTTCCAATTTCAGTTAATAGTATAATAATGAATGAAATGGGGGTTTTCTTGGCTGTAATTTGCTGAAGGACCAAAATGTGAAGTAATTATTGTCGTGAATTACCCTGAAATGCTCTTCTTATTATTTTCTTTATTTGTATATGACATAGGCATCAAACAATAGATATAATAGAAATAATCAAAAATACAGCATTTTTCAAAGACTACCCTTTTATTTTGTGTTATTTTCACACAAGCTTTGCCTGTAATATCATTTGCTTATCATATCATCAATCTACAAACTCAAAATTTCAATATTTTGGAAATATGAAATGTGATACCAATATATGTACCTACTCCAAGCAATACATCATAGGTTTCATATATTTTTTTATATTGTAATGAATAGCGCCCCCACATGTTGACCTTGAGAAATTTCAACCATTACAAATAATGACGGTTGACTTGCTTTTCCTTTGTGGTAAATATGAAAATGATTGATATAAAATAGAAACATATATACTTGGGATAAAGAAATAAAAAGAAAAAAAAAACATGATTTTACCATATTTCCCATGTATTTCTTCATGTTTTGGTTAATAGCGCCCTCAGTGGATGACCTTGAGAAATTCTAAATGTCGGGTCATGTAGAGTATGAGTTGCTCTACCCATGTGCCAAATATGATGGTCATACATCATATAAAAAAGAAGTTATATGGGGGGGGGGGTACAATGTGCCCCCCCCCCCTCCCCTTGGGCCTGGAAGGGGTCAAAATAGCTTGGGCTTTATAGGTTAAAGATACATACGCCAATAACTGATATTTCACGCATACATCGCGCATTGTTCGCGTAAGAACTAATCAAACTACGCAAAAATTACGTTAAAAAAAGCAGCGCAATACTGCGTAAACTTTTACGCGAAGCCGAGTTTTGAGCTGCTCAAAACCCGGAATCGCGTAAAGCGTCGATCCGGCGCACATCGGCTGACAACTACGAAGGTTCCACGTCAGACAAACTCAGGAAATACGCGAATCGCGCATGTATTGCGTAAGGCTTGGAATTTCTGACGTGATTCATGCGTTTACGCGATTGTTGGGCTGTGTGACCGGGAATTAGCAAGGATTGAGCAGCTCAAAACTCGTCATTATAACTTCTTGTGCAATTTTCATTACGTAAATCAGCGATAATTCTCGACGGACACGCACGCACAACCAAATTTATTGCGTGAGTCATTCCCGTAATCTTCTACTTTAATTCCATATATAACACAAGTCATAAAAGTACTCAGTTGCGAAGATATCGATGATTTTATCAGCGCTTGTCAAGTGGTCGAGGAGATCAGAGTTTTGAGAAAAACGCCTTCAAAGTCTTCCTTCCAACGCTATCGTGATCAAGGGGAGCCGAGATGGTTTTCACCGCTTGACAATAGAAGGTATGCTCCTAGCGATGTTCATTCAAGCTTAGCGCCAGCGGTCTACGCACGAACAATCAGTATCAGGATGCCATGCACTGACCAATAAGATCACTCCCTCGTTGCTACGGGCGGAATCTAGCTGCGGCGCTGAATCCAAATCGTCGGACACGTTTCTGTTACGTTGAAAGTCGGAAAATCAAGGCCAAGAAAAATGCTGATTTCTTGCCTTTCCTTTGATCATTTAGCTTCGAAATTTCGGTAGATGATAGACAAAGCATTAGACTACACAATTATGCCAAAAAAAGAAATCCGATTGTTTTGACCGATTTTGATGATGTGACTTCAAACTCGATTTTCACGGCTCAGCTCTCAGCGACTTTAGGATCCTTTTGTTGTAGTGGGTCACATTCTTGTATCTAACGTGAAACTTATATGGGGCCTGTAAACAGTCTGTAGTTTAACTAACCGAAATACGGTCACTTCCTGGCTTGAGAGCTTCAGCAAAGAACACCTCTCTCGTCCAACCTGAACATTGAACTGACTCTTTGGTTCAAAATGCCCAAGCTATTTACTACCAAGCTATACTACCAAGGACCTTTTACATCATATACCCCAGAGACAAAGACAGGGGGTGTGAGACATGGCTCAGAACTTGACCATGAATGGGAACATTGTTTACGTGCAGGGGTTGGTGGTCAATAAGAGCTGGACAGAATGTTCAAACCCATGAATGGGGAGAGAAACTATAAAATGGGATTATCACTGCTGGCAATGCTTGCTCAGAGGTAGATTTTCCCACAATTTGATTCTACATACATGTACTCTGTACAGTGTGCATGCAATACACAAAGGTTGCAGACTACTGCAAGGCATTAATTCAAAACGTAGTACTCACTGCATACTCCTGCAGTGACAAAAGTGATAAACAGTATGTAAAAAAAAGAGAGCACAACATACAAATCAATCCAAGAATTTCCCAATATAACAACATCAATTTCTAATAACGCATAAAACAAAGAAACATGAATTATGTTCAGGCATTCTGTGTTCATGAGTGAACAAAGGAGAAGTCAATACCCCAGGGGACAGTCATCATAACCGCCGCTTGACGTGGATGAGACCCTATCTTGTAAACGAATATCAGACAACACCAATAAACCTACGCAAAAAACACCTCGTAATCTTAACGTTGTATATCAACGCCCCCCATAAAAAAAAAAAAAGCTCCAGACTACACTGACGAAGGTGTAGCAGCGCTGCACTGCGTTACCATGGTTCCCACAGTGCACGGCTCTGCCCTGAAAGTGAAAAATCTGCAAAACCCTCTTACAGCTTGTATTTACATTGACATAGGAAAAGAGAAGGAAAGTCTGTTTAAAACTAGGACGGGTGTCTGATATTGTGTTTGTGCAGATTCCTATCATGATATAGGCAGTAAAAAGGGCACTGCAAAATGTCACACTGCAACACAGCACCACAGCTGACAGTTGACCGCTCTGCCTGACCTTTTGATAAAGTACCCCTCGGCCCAAAGCATCATTATCACTGACCATAACAAATCACCACCTCATAGGGAAGAACACCGCCACTGACCCCTCACTCTTTAGTGTTTGCGGGGTTGTTTTTCTTCCAAGTTCAGGGCAAATAGATCTCATTGTGTGCATGAATGAAAATAGAAATAAGATGACAGGGAAAATACCAGTTGCTGTCTGATTGACGCGTCCTATTGTTATGCTAGGCAGCTAAAAAAACAAGATCTGACCCCAGACTGGACGGCGACATCATGTGCATCTTTGACCCCTGAAGAGGAAGTGAATTTGACCACGACCTCCACTCCACTGTCACGATCGAGCCATATGAAAACCCCGGAATTAGCAGGACATTGACATTGATATTGACTGCTGATTATGCGGCCCGAGATCAGCTCGTCTAGCTCTTTATTTGCCATGGTGGAAACCCCCTGTGTGCCACGTTATTCTGAGACACGAAGGTATAGTCATGCTCTGAGAAAGAACTCTGTTTTTCCAATCTTTATAACTTCTACTAATTTCTGTTTAGCTGGACATAATAGTGAGCAAAGTTGAAGAGGAATGCCAAGCTTTGCTTTGATATAAACGGTATGACAAATCTATTTCTGTTTATTTCGTTAATGACCATTTGCAACATTACTGTAAAGGCATGACTTTTGCACATGAAACCGTGAGAGAAACTTAAAATTTACACGCAAATCTAGTTGGGAACACCGCTTGATAGTCAATCACCACATAGAATGCAAGCTGTATGTAAAAATAACAAAAGCGGGAGAAAAGCTTTTATTTTACCGCGGGATTAGGCAATTTATCGATCGGTTAAAGCGGATTAGCGCGTTTAAGCGGAATATGTGAAGTTGGCAGGCCGTCGACTGAGTGTGACGTGCGAACATGGCACATAAAGAGTTAACTGAGTTTTCTCCTCAACTTCGTCACTTATGGCTGATACTTTGAGAGGACTTTGTTTTGTCAGGCAGTCCTTACTTCTCCACACAATACTTTACTGAAAAATGTGAGAGGACTTTGTTTCGCCTGGCAGTCCTTGCTTTTCTGCCCATGCCTCGACAGCCTGGAAATAGCATTTTTCCCGGGAGGAGAACAGCACCGCAGCCCAAAATCAGTCTATTACAACCGGCAATTAGAAACTGTTGACTCTGCATACACGTGTATAATAGGATAATGTCCGCTCAATCTTTTTCCGATGATTGTCATAATGTGGCATCTACATCATTTCAGGCAAATCTGACTCTTTGCTCCTTGCCTCATTTATGCCGAGCATATCCAGTCGTCCGTCATCCCGTTCCCGAAAAATCATCTCGCTCTGGACCCGCCGTTTTCGAGTTTTTCGCGCTGGTCTCGTCTTTTGCACTCATCTTCGACGACGCCGTCCTCGCGAAGTGACGCACGCCATTCAGAGGACTTTCGCGGAACATTCCGGACTTAACATAAACTGGAGATTTCTCGCCCTGGTACACCCTGACAGTGTATATTGATGGTGAATGTTTGTATCTATATTTGGAATTTCCTAATTCGGATATGTGGATCCCCATTATTGAGCGCCCTGGTACACCCTGTTATATTTTTGATGGTGAATGTTTATATCTATATTTGGAATTTCCTAATTCGGATATGTGGATCCACATTATTGAGCTTGATGTTAAACAAATCAATAGAGGTAATGTACATGTACATCTGTTCAATTTATACCTAG
The DNA here is from genome assembly GCA_033980235.1 of Diadema setosum. Classification (NCBI taxonomy): domain Eukaryota; kingdom Metazoa; phylum Echinodermata; class Echinoidea; order Diadematoida; family Diadematidae; genus Diadema; species Diadema setosum. The sequence goes on along the minus strand of CM067071.1, from coordinate 4,557,019 downwards.
TTGTAAGCAGTATTCTGAATGCCAGAATAATATAAGATTTTGTCTGTCACTACAACGCTATAAATTAATGATAGAGTGTCGATACAGGTATGATCCTTATAGATTGTAAACAAAGTCCGTTCAATTGAGAAGGTCATTGCAAATGTAAAATGAATTGTCTCACATGTGTTTGCTTTAACCTTGTTGTCTCGTTAATAATAACAAAAATAGGGGAATTGGTTATTGAACCTTGCGCATGCAACTTAAGCAAAACAATAACAAGCACTCACACGATTACAACTATACCAATTCTTCCTAAAAAGGGTATGTAGCCCATTTCACTATTGAAGGACAAGTCTACCTGCAAATGTGGATTGAGTGAATGCAGCGATATTAGTAGAATACGATCAGCGAAAGTTTTGGGAAAATGTGATGCGCTCCGTCGGAATGAGTCAAAAGTCGCAAAAAAAAAATGAAATAGTTATGCCTATTATTGTGAATTCTACAGACTCTAAGCTTTACATTGATATGTAATACAATTCATTTCGACATCCCTATAGATCATAAAAACAAATATTAACTACGCTTATGATGTCAGTGCATTTTCTAAATAACGGAGAAAATCGCTCTCAAAGTTCAGGCTATGTTCAAGCTCACGACCTGTTTCTTTCACGGGACGAAACAATACAACAGTCCTGCTTAGCGACGGCGTTTACGCTCCATCGCACGCACTACCATATAAGGCGATAGCTTGGGTGTGTAAGATAATTAACCAATCGCAGGACAGGTCTATCATTAACGCTTCTGACCAATACGGCAGCCCGACTGTAAACTTCGGTGCGTTTGTGTCCTTGCCGCTGCCGCCGCATGAATGAGTCGGTACGCGTTGTGTGTCGGCTGTGGTGTAGTTTGCCGCAAGTTTTGAACTCACAAACAATAGGAAACAGTAGAAAGAAAAAAAAAGGCACGCAATGCGTATTACGAGAAGCGTCTTTTGCCGAGGGCGTTGATCGCTTCCATTCTCCTCCCATGTTGTTGTCAATGGAAACGTTTAGCAAGTACCAATACCTAAATAGAACCTGTGAACCCATTGTAGGCGGGAGTTCAAAAGACAGCATCGGTAGAGAAAATCAATGAAGTTAATTAACGATAGTTGTCTTTTGAGATCGTGTTCTTTGCGTGTACTAAAAACTCTCAAATTAAGCACATGGTCGTAATGTTGCAGAGCATCAAAGACTGCTTTCGCGTCTGTTCTGCTGCAGCTGTATACAGTCGTAACATTCTGAATTCCCGCCATATTAGGCACTATGATTTCCTTTATAGGCGTTGCGTCCACAGTAATTATCGCTTATCATACTTGCCAATGCTGCACATACTATACGTATCAGAAGCAAAGGTTGATGTAGGCCTGACAGCTTCACGTTGGGCTTATACGATTGTATCATAAATATACTTCTTATTCTTGGTCACTTTTGTAATACCATAGCATATAAAGAACCATTAACTTGTAGCTTAAGCTTAATGTTTTTTACATCACATCTACAGTTACAATCTTTCTGCATTTGAGATAGATAATTAAAGTGACAAATATTCGGAATTAATACTTAGGTATTCCTCATTTGGTTTTGTATTCACAAACCTTACTAAAATAAATGATTGCTTGATTACTTTCGGGTAAAGGAACCACCGGAAAAGAAACCGCATTTGATTTTCTTGTTAACGAACCTAAGCTAATAGCGAACCATATTTCATTGTGTGATTAACGAACCTTAAGAACAATGAATTGTATTCCCCCCCCCCCAAAAAAAAAAAAGCATTTCAATGTCATGCGTTGTCAATAGTGATGAAAGGCCCGTTTTTATTTCGTAGTGTTTCTCAGTACTCCTGTGCTTATCTTTAAGGATGTGCCTCTCTTTATGATTGCGATTGATGTTCAACTATTTCTTTCCCGCAAGCTTGAAAAGGAAGAAGCTAAAATTCAGGCAAGGAGACGAGTTTTCTTCCATGAGATACAATCATTAAGACATACATTTATTTCCGAAAGTTGTGTGATTGCTTATGCGCTAAAGAATTATGTCCATTACATGTATCAGGCACTATACAAAACGGTTGAAATCTGCTGAAAGTCGAACTTCGTTTTTTTTTTTTTTTTCATTTCCAATTCAAGCGGGGATAGACTAGAAATTAGTTTGTCTATGCTGGCAGGAGACATTAGTTTTCCAGTACATACTCCGCATTTAAACAGTCGCCATATTTTCGTGGTCAGAATCAGATAATGGACACGTGATATATTATAAAAATGAAAATACAAAACAACGAACACGCCATATGTACAAACATTATGAACTTCAATGAATTATATATACTTACCTGTAATATTCTGCATAAAAAAACAAGCACGTCAATGAAATAATTTAATAGAATTAATAGAACACACAGCGATATCATGCATGGCAGATCAAATCAAGTTCAATTGGTGAGAAAGCTAAATGAAGTTAAAAAGTTGACTTCTTTACGTTTCTCTTTCAATTTATGAAAACAGAATTACACTCTATAAGCGGATTGTCTCTGTTGCGAACGATCGTCATACATGTATATAGCATTGTTAGTCTTCTGAGCAAATCCGAAACCCTAAATACTTTAATTTTTGCTTGATAATGTAATAACCCTTATAACTTTATAAAGGACTCGCAAATTCAAAGTTTCAAACCGTATACTAAAACATTACATTGTACACGGTGTATTTTAATGCGTTGTGTGTTAGCATGTGAATAGCATCAATCTGTCTTTTATTTTCCGTACGTAAAGCGCACAGAAACGTAACCAAACGTTACCAAATACAGTGGAATGCATTGTACGGCGTAGTATTATCATTAAAAGTATATCCCATTCCTTTTTACTTTTATTTGCTTGAAGCAGTAGTCAAACTATGTGTCATTTTCGTAGCGACATCACTTAGGAATTAGAATGTATGAAGATAATCGTTACTCAATTATTTTGCGCTATCATTATAGCATTTACATTTTCCAACTGTTATTGACAGTGTTATGTTACTGTATGGTTACGATTACGAATGTTGGTTATGAATTCAAAAGACTGGTTCATTAATCGAACTATAAAGGTAATAGCTGTTTTGAAAGTAGTTCGGTACAAGTTCAAAACGCAATCGAAGTCATCGTCAAAGGGGGTACCGATAGCTCTAGAAAACTTGTTTAGGCCAGTAAAGATTGCCGTATGCAATCTTTGTAGAAAGTTTTGACTTGGGCCATCTTTTGAGTATTTTGAGAAATTATATAAAGAACTATTTGTTTTGATTATGTCAAGAATTAGTTTGAACTTTAAGAATAGAAAGGCGCGGTAACCTCAACAATGTCGTAGTTCGATTAGACATGATGGGTAAAGTGAATTCATGAATTGTTGACTAATCCTTACTGAATTGATGATCACTTCTGTAAACCATCAGTTAAGTCTTGTAGATGATACCTCTGTAATCGTAGTCAAAATTCTTTTCAGCAATGAGACGAAAACCAACAAACAAAATGCCATGTATCATATCGCTCGAGTTTCTAACATTTGGCGTCACCCGACCAACAATAAGTGACAAGCCAAATGGAACATTATATTGTGGGATAGCAGACTGTGTTACGATTTTTAAGTGTTGTGAGCAATTGTTAAAAAAAAAATAAAGAGAAAATGAGGCAAAGTTCAAGAAATTCGAAAAAGCATGTAAATGCAGGCGATTATGTTTAATAGTCAAAGTAAGAGATTACAATTGGCCATGTGGATGTATATGATTGCTTTATTTACATGTCTGATTTTTGTAAACTATGTTATATTCAAATTTAAGTTCCCTTCCCTCCTTGATAAATGTTGTGTTGGGTTTTCGCTAAAGGCATTTATTAGGAAACGCTATAAAAAACGACAACAAATGCCTACTATAAATCAAGAGATGACCTATACATCAAACACAAAATTCTGTACGTTCTGATATAATGCAACTGCTTGTTTGTTTGTTTGTTTGTTTGTTTTGAATTACATTGTACCATGGGTCTTTGTCGGGGGAAAGATGAAGAAAAATAGTAGAGTGAATCACTCTCAAATCCGGATGATTGCGATAAGTGTGTATTCCCGCCCTTTCTATACAGGTAAACGATTTAAGCCTGGTATGGTTTCATAAAAGCCTGGTGTCACGCAGAAGAACTGATTCCGCGATCACTTTTAACCTTTCATAAAATTCACGTTTTAAGATAGTAACGATAGCTTGTAAGAGATAAAGTAAGTTAGCGTCCCTGACTGTGGTTCTGAACACAAAAGGGGACTGAAAAATTATTTTACAAATTATCAGACATAATGCCGATCCTCCAACACTGTTGCTCCATTACGTCACTGATTCTGCTATCAATGGCTAAGAAAGAATACTGGTTGCGTGATTATCCACCCCTTGATAGCATGAAGTTTACCTTTCATTGTTCAAGGCTTCGTTGATGCGGGGTTTACTCGGATAAAAGGCGTGAACAGTGTCGCCCGAGTTCTTTCATTCGAATTCCTCACAATACACAATTCAATAGGCAATTAGCACTGCCTTTTCGCAAAGCTGTTAGCCAAAATCTTTGCAGACTTGACCTCTCACATGTCAGTGTCATAATACACGACAAACAGCTATCATTACAAACATTCTGATTTAAAAGACAAAAAAAAAAAAAAAAACAAATCTATCGAGGCGTTTCAATACATATTAGACAAACTGTGTTTCCTTAAAATGTGTTTACTGTGAAAGCGTCTTTATTTTGTCTTTTCATAATTATCTTTCAAAAAAAAGTAACGAAAGAAGAAGTAATGAAATCATACACAGGTTTAATGAGAGCACGCCTATTACTTTACTGTGCAACCCATAGAACTCGAGGAGTGTTACGACTGTTTACATAATCTGATATTATAAAGGACTTGTTACAAAAAGCATTTAACACTCTACAAAATGAATCTTTAAATACATGTATTTTCATTTTTGAACTACCTCCAACAAAATTGTACTCTCTTCAGCTATTGCTCATAACAATGTCACTGTTACATGTATCTGATACATAGTTTTTAACAATATTAAACGTCAAACACGCGATTCTTTTTTGTAACACCTATTATCACTAGTTATACGTGAGTACACATAAGCCCAATACGCCCTGTGCAGAAGTCGCCGTGCTACTAATAATACATAGGGAAAGTTTTTGGATTTGTGTTCGCAGTGCTGGTCACCTGACTTAGCGCTGATCACGTGACGCCTCGGGGGAAGATTCAGCCCGCGAGCGTCTTAACAGACACCACCGCGGGGTAGCCTCCGGCGGTTCGCCCGAGGCTACCCCACGTCTACTCTTGTCGATCGAAGGGTGGGGTTTCGCCGAGGCTACCCTGAGGCTACCCCGCGGCTACCCCGAGGCTATCCACTGTGTTGCGTCTTAACAGACACAGGGGAAGATTCTTCACCCGAGGCTACCCCGAGGCTACCCTGCGTTTTTTAAGACTTCGCCCAAGGCTACCCCGCGGGTAACCCGAGCCTGTCCACTGTGTTGCGTCTTAACAGGCACAATCTTCCCAGGGGAAGAGTCTTCATCGGAGGCTACCCCGAGGCTACCCTGCGTTTTGTGGCCTGTTAAGACGGGGTATAGGTCGATCTATTTTGAAGTATAAATGTCTACATGGTATAAAAAGAAGACAACTGAAGTTACAGCGCACGCAAGAGATTATTCACCATCATTGTCACTATCGATACCCCTGACAAGTTAGTGAGTTAATAAAACAGCACCACTGTTATTAGCCTCTGTGCGGCCTCGCGATGTTAAGGCCCCCTCACACCTGAGCGAATTGCCTGAAATATGACTTGCGATAGCTGGCGAAAGGCATTTTTGGAAAAAAATCGTTTTCAGTGGTAATTGATGGTAAGTCATATTTACCCTTCGTGTTTGGGTTCGTACACCTTCTGAACTAACAGTTGCGATTATTCAAATTCGCACGGGATTTTTGAACTTGTTTAAAATTTCCCGACGAATTGAAAAATCGTCTGTCATTCTCATGTCTTATTTAGTCTGCGGCAATCGTTCGTTTATCGTTCGTGTGCTATTGTCACGCATAGTCCCTCATCGCGCTTTTGCCAAGGTGGACCGATCTCGAAAGAACTCTAAACGAAGCAACACGATGACTAAATATGACTTGCGCATAGAAACGAAGATACTATGACAAACGTATTTTCGCTTGACATCTTCTATGCGAAGGGAAACTAAGATTGACTTGTACTAAATTTGAAAGGCGATGCATACACGAAGGCAAGTCTAAGAGATACTATGACAAACTATGGATTGCGAAGTGATACGAATACGAGCGAATGACCTGACGAAAAAAAAATTGGCGAATGCTAAGCTGCTCTATGTGACCAGCCACTCACCACGCAACTCATATATTTTCATAAACATTCCACCTGAAAGTTTCAAAGTATCTTCAGAAAAATGGAAGATGCAGCCCACCTCAGAGTCCAGTATTTTCTGGCAATGGCTCAGAATGATATTATACATCAGCAGCTGAACCTACACCAGTTCATCAGAGGCCGCTTCAGATGGAGACGAGGCTTCAGACGACGTCGTATCTGGAGAAGGACGTGGCTGAACCCTGCCAGAAGAAGGGCTTTTGGAATCTACGACCAGCTGTTGGTTGAGCTCCGAAGAGAAGACCCTTCGACTTTCAAGAAATTTCTCTGCATGCCCCCTGAACTCTACGATGAAATCCTGGAGAGGGTCAGAGGAAGAATCAGGAGGCAGTACACCTGGTACAGGGAGCCGCTGGAAGAAGGTCTCAAGTTGGCAGCTACTCTCCGTCATCTTGTGTCTGGCACCAAGTACTCCGACATGCAGTATGGGTGGAGGGTGCCTGAAAACGCCCTATCTGTAGTGGCCAGGGAAGTGTGTCAGGCCATATGTGACGAGTATGCAGATGAAGTCATGACAGCCCCTTCAACCCCTGATGGATGGAAACAACTTGCTGGAGGTGGATTCTACAAACGGTGGAATTTTCACCACTGTGTGGCAGCTATTGATGGCAAGCATGTGGCCATCAGAAAGCCTCCTCTGTCCGGCTCGCTATGCTGCAACTACAAGGGCTTTTTAGTATAATCCTGTTGGCTAAGGTGGACAGTGACTAAAAATTTATCTGGTGCGATGTTGGTGGTAGGTATGATACAATAGGGGAAAGGGGGTAGGTCGAGTCAATTTAGGGGTACGTCAGATTTGTTATCACCTCACCTCCATTGTTACTGTTTCAATATTTATTTTTTTTTCTAAAATGATAGCAATTGGGGCAATTCATTTCAGTTTTTGCTTGATACCCTTTTTCTTCTTCAAAAACGTGCTTTAAGAATGATTAATAATATTGGATGTTTATTTCACACAAATGGTCTTTTGTGTAGAAGCAAAAATCTGAAACTGATTGATTGATTTTATTATTGTTATTATTATTCTATTTGGCAGAAAACATGCAATACATAATCAATTACAAAGCTCAAAACAATCAATCAATACAATAACACTAAAATACCGTAACCCTGAATGCACCTGACAGGGCTGCCAGGCGTTGGGCAAGTTAACTATAAATAACTGTAGTCCGCGGACCGCCCTAACCTATATCCCTTCCAGATGCATCCAGCGTTACAGATTTATGTGCCACTGATTATCATGAAATATTCATAACTGTACTTTTTTAAATCTCTTGCAAAAAATACACAAACTATGTAAAAATTTGTCATTATAATGTTGGTATTTTTATGTATAAATTTTCAATTGATGTGCTTACTGACATTTTTGCACTTATGTTCATAAGAAATAACTCTTTTCATATCTACCCAACTCGTCATCGTGATAGATATCACCTTCTACGTACTCGCACAACTTTTGCGGGAAAAAAAAAAAAACATTAATGTTTACAATGCCAAAAATACTGGAATCTTCCGGCTGATTTTACTGTTTATCTTTGACGTCCTTTAAATGTAAATGTTGCGTAGATGATTTCTCTGGCCGCACTGAAATCTGGACTGACCTGGTCGCTTTTATACTCCCCGAGGAGCGCACACACACGTAAGAGAACGCCTGATCTATATTCTTTTGTCTTCGTTTCCAATCGCACGCCATATCAAACCATTGCTCATTGTTCGTTCGTCTTATCGGGTCATATCAACCCTTTGCTCGCCTTCGGCCGCAATTTACTCAAAGAAGTGAACCGAAAAATCGTTATCCTTCGCATGTCATATTTATTCTTCGCTTACCGTTCGTTAATCATATTTAACTTTAGTTTATAATCGGATGATTTGAAGGCAATTTTATTTGAAATCGTTGAATTCGCGCGCATTTCGTGCGTTTTTCCCATTCGTCCCCCTTCGTCCCCCTACATTCGCTCAGGTGTGAGGGGGCTTTTAGGCTAACAGCGACGTTAGTGAATTTGACTAACAGCACGCTTCTGTGCGGCCAAATCGTCACTATCAGCGCAGTTAGTGCGCTGTTAGCACTAACAATGTTTCTGTGCGGCCGCCCTTGGACTTTAGGCCACGTGAGAAGTGAAACAAAATGGCCATCAGAATGACTTGATAGTGGACAAAATAACTTTAGTTGTTGTGGCTTTAGACGTACTAGAAATTATACCACCTGCTAATCAGACGAAGTAGCAGTAGACCTAACATAAAACCCCATTTTTTGCAAAGGTGTCATTGATAATTCAATACAATTTTGCATCTCACATACTTTTATGAAGTGATGATATTGGTGTTTATATATTACAAAACTCTAATCAAAATATGTCATGGTTTCACAGACGTCTCATTGAAAGACGTATAAACCCTTTACTTTGTTTAGGTAGAGTCCTAAGACGCTACAAAGCTTCATCAATCCAACCACAGAAGGAGCTTAACGTTTTTTAGGTGCAGCCAAGGCCTGCGCCAAAAAGCACCTGTTATTTGAAACATTGACGTTTTTGATTTCCCGTTGTTCTTTTTTGTGTTATTGATTGTTTGTTGTTGTTGTTTATTTCGCTTTCATACAGTAGCATCATGTCCCCAGAGGAAAGAAGTTTTACTAATAAATATTTGTGTGTGTACAATGTGTGTGTTCTATCACATCTCGCCCTGTAACATGCTTCAATCATGCTGGTAATTTGTTCCTTGGAACTGAAAATTTGAACTCAGAGAAAGTTTTAATTATGAGGTAGAACACCAGGTACCATTTTTTTTTATTCTGTCAAAATCACTACGATATGATTGTTACAAATAGTTTTAGAATAAAGAATATTGAAGGTTATCTGCTTAACGTACAGTTTCCACATCGCGTAAATAACTATGTGATTGGTGATTTTGTGTGTGTGTGTGTGTGTGTGTGTGTTTAGTTTGTGTAGGAGAAGGGGGATTCATACTTACTTCTTTCCACTCCATATTCTATCCAAAGAAGTGTGATATTATTTTCTCAACCTCTTATTATGCTACATAGCTGGAATCAATCGAACACTCTGGAGGACCCGGTATCTCGCCTGCTGCATCGGAGGCCTATGCCAAGAGTATCTGCTCCATGCCAAACCTTAAGACTCTGGAGCTAGCAGATGTCGACGTAGCAGACGATTTCTTTCTCACCCTCAAGGCATCAGCGTCGGAAGCAAGGGTATTCTATTTCATATTCGTTATTCTCCATTGTAAATCCATACCGAGGAGGAGGGGGGGGGGGGGGGGGGGATGATCGGCAATTGTCACCTCATACTACCACGAATATAAGCCCATACTGTGCACACGGGCGAGATGTGCACGTGCAAAAAAAAACCCAATATAATGAAATAAAATGTATAAAGTGGCAAACGCTTTCATATGTTAGCATCTTTTCCGCAGAGGGAAGAATTTTTAGTAATAAATATTTCTTATGTTCTATCACATTTCGCACTGAAACATGCTCCAATCACGCTGGCAATTTGTTCCTTGGAACTGAACATTTGAACTCAGAGAAAGTTTGAGTTATGAGGTAGAACACCAGACACCATTTTTTTTTTGTTCTGTCAAGATTTCTGTAATATGATGTGGTTAAAAGTAGTTTAGAATGAGGAATATTGATACAAGCTTATGTGCTTAACAGACAGATTCCACATCGCATAAATAAATGTGTGATTGATTAATTTGATTTTTTTTTTGTCTGTGTGTAATAGAAGGGTTGATTCATAATTACTTGTTCCCACTCCATAGTCTATCTAAACAAACGAAATTTTATTTCTCAACCTCTTATTTTGCTTTATAGCTGGAATCAATCAAACATTATGGAGGACCCAACATCTCAGCAAATGCATCAGAAGCCTATGCCGAGAGTATCTGCACCATGCCAAACCTTAAGACTCTGGAGCTAGCAGATGTCGACGTAAAAGACGATTTCTTTCTCTCCCTCACGACATCAGCATCGGGATCAATGGTATTCTATTTGATACTCGATATTCTCCAGTTTAATATCGTATAGTGGAACAAAGGGGAGAGATTCATGTTGACCAATTTCAATAAAACGGAAACTGAATGGAATAGTAAGGCTGCTTTAATAAAAAGAAACGTTTTAGGTTTTCCAACGGAAGCCGAGTGTTGCTGTGAAATTAAGATGTGAAATGGTGAGGCACACATGATACACAACGCAATATTTTCCATGATAAGCTCTACTGAAATCGAATAGGCGAAACTGGCATAAAAAGTCCCACAATTATTCTGTATAAAGTTTGAAAATGTTATTTACACTTCTTACATTATTTTGTGTCATTGTAAATTCAGTGCCGCCTTACACATCACATATTCCGATGAAGTTATGGTGTTAGTGGATATCACCTCTGAATTCAAATACACCATCTTCATACCATGTCAAACATGCAGAAGCTGAAGCTCGAACATGTAGGCGTAGCTATTATACTTAAAACTACTAAGATGATCCCATATATATATATATAATATGTGTGTTTGTGTGTGTGTGTGTGTGTGTGTGTGTGTGCTCAATTCCTGGTATTGGTACAGTGTTGGAAGAATTATCGTTTTGAAGAAAGTTATCGTACACCTCGGGGTTTCTGTCATTGGAATGTGTTTTACATCAGTGCAAAAAACAATACAAACAATAGCAAAGTTATTGCTTCTCAAAATATGATTTTTTTTTTCGGTGTCCGTAGCAAATGTAAACATACGTATATGTGTGTCTAGGGGAGGTGACTTGTGTGGTGTTCTCTGCTGTAAAAAAAAAAAAAAAAATGTTTAATTCATCATTTTGTATTTGAAATCAATCAGCACGGTGTTGAGATTCTGTTCATCTAGGACCTCAAATGCCATAGAAGTGGATTATTTTTCAACTCTTGACCAATGAAAGATTGTATTTTGAGGAGCAATTGTTGATGCTTGCAGTGCGGAAGTCTACAACTTTATTGTAGTCCCATTTATGCATTCCTGTGGGATCATCCAGCATCAACCCTAAGATTAACTATACACAGCCCTGTCGCTGTATATAAGTGTAAGTCGCGACAGGGCTGGACCGTGTGGACACTACGTAATCTTAGAATTCCAGGGCGTTTTTTTTTTCCGTAACCCTAACGCGTCGAAATTGCCAATTGTGTCACTTGAGCAAAGACTATCAGTGTACAAGTTGTTTTTTGTATACGCATGTGCGTGGACTTCGCATACTGCATGGACTTGGTCAGTTAGGCATAGTACCATTGGCATGGTCGTCTGCTAACCACAGAATCAGATTAGAATGTGAGAATGGCACGCCGCCTTTCAAACATAAACATAACAACGGGTTTGTGTGTTTGTCTGTGTGTGTGTGTGTGTGTGTGTGTTCCCACTTCACTTACGGTGCCATCGGCATCGCGTTAGGTATTTCTGTGGTTTTGTTCTCCGTCTGCTGACACTTTTTCTATGTCTCGCAATTTAAACTTGCGTTGCTAGGATGCAAACTCGACGTCTTCATCAATGTCTTGCAAAAGTAAATTGGAAATCTAATTGAAGCTTGGAATAAATTATAATCAAAGTATCATAGGCCTACAGGTGCAGAGATTGCTATACATAACTTTGATTGTGTTTATTAAGCCCCACAAAATCAGATTCGTAGTGGGTATTGGGTCTTGTGTAACATGGATGCACTACTGGGTTAATTTGGGTTTATCCATCTTCACGATGATAGTGCTTAAAAATGACTCAGAAAGGCGTAGTATAGGCTCCTTTTTAGTTCAGGGTCATGATGTATATCAAGATATGATTATATTCTCATGCAATAACATCAAAGGTGAAGATCGGGGAGGGAAGAGAAACTGGGGGAGTGTAATCATCGATTTGGATCGATAAAATCTCTTTAAATAGTTTAATTTAATCAGTTTTAAAAAGGCATTTTGAATCGGCATTTTAAAAATCAAAAAAAGTGATATTTCCAACAAACAGCAATTCATTGCTCTAGTATCACGGTTTGAATTGCTCTATCAATATTTGTTTCATGTTCAGTTTATCATTGCCAACACTATAGTCCTCGTCATCACGTACAATCGTCACCTCTACCACCACGACCATTCTTGAAGGAAACCAAAACCCCAAAAGAAATGTGAATTGAGTGAAAACAGCAACATTAGTAGAACACATCAGTGAAAGTTTAAGGAAATCGGGCAATCAATGCAAAAGTTATGAATTTTTAACGTTTTGATGTTGGAACCTCTGGATAAGGGGATACTTGAGTTCATGACATCATGTGTGGGCAAAAAAAAAAAAAAAAAAAACATGTTTTCACTTTTAGTGCGTAATGAAAGAGCATTTGACTAACCGCTTTCAGAAAGTAGGGGGAATGATTACTACCCTTTACATAAATTATGTCAGTATCAACTAAGTTGATGGAACATGCAATTTTCATGATTTTTTTTTTTGTGTGTGGAATTCTCTTCATATTTTCTTTACATTGTTGTTGTCAACTAAGGACGTCATTGACTCTAGAAGTCTCCTTATCAAGTAATTACAACACCAAAACTATGAAAATGAATAACGTTTGCATCGATTGTCCGATTTTTTCCTCAAAATTTCACTGATGTGTCATATCAATGTTGCTGCGTTCACTCAATCCATACTGCTCTTTGGGCTTTGCTTTCCTTTAATATCAGCTAATCATCACTACAATCATTGCTTTTGTTAGATTACCATGCAAGACCACAAACATCAGTACTATCATTTCACAACTCGATATCATCTGATCATCATCACCACGAATACTACTCGTATTACCATCTTATTATCACCACAAGCAATCTATCCTCACCACTATCAATACAATTTTTTTTTCATAATAATGATAAATATAATAATAATAAGAGACTTGATTTATAAAGCGTCAAGTCCACTCTGTATAGTGCTCTAGGCGCGGAAGGAAGAAAAGTGAAGGAGGTAAAAAACATTGATACAAAATTCAAAATAATGAGTAATCAAAAGGAGGCCTTAAACAGGTATACATGTAGGTCTAGTGGGACAGGGAGCTCTTCCACGTACGCACTGTCTCAACACTTGGCTTCTATCCTGCAGCCTCTTGTTGGCCAAAATGTACACCACGTGAAGAACTTCAAACAATTCATTGACCAAGGCCGTCAGATGACAGTCTCTAATAGTGATCTTCTCATCAGCTTTGATGTTCAGTCAATATTCATCAGTGTGCCAGTTAAGGATGCGTGCGCTACCATATCCTTAAGAGGCTTGACTCTGATCGAACTCTACCAGACAGGACCAAACTGTCTCCAACAGAGATCCATGACTTGCTTGGTATGTGTCTCAATTCCACCTCCTTCAGATAGAGAGACACTTTCTACCAGCAGACAGAAGGCGCAGCAATCTGGTCCCCACTGTCCCCTATTGTTGCAAATCTGTTCATGGATAACTTTGAAGAGACAGCACCACAGACAGCGACGCTCCGACCCAAAGTGTGGCTTAGATACATGGATGATACCTTTGTGGTCTGGCAACATGGTGCAGAGGAAATCAACATCTTCCTTCAGCACCTAAACTCTCAACACCCTTTCATCAAGTTCACCATGGAAATGGAGAACCAAGAGGTTATCCCCTTTCTGGACACCAAGATCACGAGGACGGTACACGGATCCCTTTCCCATCAGGGTTACCGTAGACCTACTCACACGGACCGATATCTGAACTACCGTTCATATCACCATCCGTTCGTGTTGAGATAAAGCATTATTATTATTATTATTATTATTTATTCGACCAGAAAAAGAATATAGGATACATATCATTAACATCACAAACATGAAACAAAAACCAGAATGAACATTACAAAGGATACACTGTACTGTACACGTTACACAAAATGAAAATGAAATGAATGGAGACTACATGAGGGTCAGGGCACACACACGTAAATACATTTACTATTGCCCGTAGGCATGTGAACCCACACATGTTGCCCCTAAGGAACATTTAACAATCATTAAAAAATTGTCACTCAACCCCTGATCCCCACCCCTTAACTCCATAATCCTTATCAAACTTCAAAACATAAAAAACACTGTACAATTCCAATCAACAAGACCAAATCAACAAGAACTTGGTTAAGTGAGCTTATGAGGTCAGCGACCAAGCCCACCTACTCGGGGAACTGAAGCACATCAAGGAGGTGTTGAAACGCAACAGCTACCCCCTACACAAGTTGTCCACAGAGCTCCCACCTGTGCGGAATGATAGTGGAACTCAACCGAAGTCAAGAGTGATCCTCCCATACATGGGAGCAGCCTCTCACAAGATTCAGAGGATTCTGAGAGAAGCCGAGTTGAAGTTCGTTACAGTTCTTCAACCAAACTCTCCTCACCACACACAAGGACAAACGACACTCCAAGAACCTTCCTGGAGTCTACCGAATTCCTTGTGAATGCGGTAAAGTCTACATCGGAGAGACAGGCCGATCCTTCGCCACCCGGTTAAAGGAACATCAGGCCCATATCCACCATGCCCACACCTGTGAACACAGGATCCTATGGGATGAGAGCAGACTCATCACGCAAGTCCCCAAATGTGACCGTGCACCACAAAACGAACAAAAAGTCGCACACAGTGATTATGTGTGAGGACTGAAAATAGGTGAAATGGGTCAATCTAACCAATCTTGAGTTTTTCATATTTTCTTGAATACACCCTGTACTTCAGAGCCTGTTTTCTCAGTTCACACTTTGTGTGTCCTTTCTTTCCAATATTTAGATAGGTTAGGAGAGTCCATTTGAATTGAGTTATACATCATTTTAAAGCTTAGAGTCTGCTCTTTCAGAATCTACCTTAAACTAAAAATCCATGTCTGGCGACTTTTTGTTTGTTTTGTGATGCAGGGTCACAAATGGTATCAACGACGAGTCAGAGAAGCTCTGGAAATCAAGGTGCATAATACTGTCCTACAGGATAATGGCCTCCACCTGAGCAATATCTGGCTAACTCTACTTGACAAGCAGGCTAATTAACACCCATTAGCCCCCACACAATAGTGGCCCTAATTGATACTTACAGTTATACAACCGCCAAAATGTGTGCAGCCAACCGTGACAACCTCACACACATTAAGTAACTGTGTGCACTCAACCTTGACCTGCCTACCTACTGTGACCCATTAAGCCAATCAAAGACTTTCCCTCCTGGAAGACAAAGTCCCTTCGATCCTTCCTGAGGGTATTTAAACCAGATTTTCCACTCACTTGCTCATTCCCTTGAGAACGGCGAGAACATGCTTGCCGAAATGTCGGGATTGGGTAGGCCCTTTCCAGGGCCACTCACATACTCCTGAAAGAATGTGGTGCTCCGTGAAGCCTTCTACCACCCAATGTATTCCTACTCAAACCTTCCTTCCAATGCCTACATGGCCTAGCACCCTGTAAATGATGAAGAGAAACGATTGAATATTAAAACACTGATTTATGTTGTTTGTTTGTAAGAACATTAGCCGCATTCACACGTACAAAATAGCTGGTTACCGAGCGCGCTCCAATACTCGAGTATTTTTATGAAACTTCATGATCTTCGGAATAACGACCCATATTTCTTTTTCGAATAAACCAGCCTTCGGAATAGCGAACCTTATTTCATTTTCGGATTAACAAACCTTCGGAATAACGCCACAAATGTTCGGATTAACGAACCCTTCTTGATTTTCGGGTCAACGCACTTGTAGGTAAAGGGAATTTATGTGTTTCGGATTAATGAATCTTCGGAATATCGAATCTTCGGAAAAACGAACCTTCGGAATAACGAACAACAACCTACAAATCTATCCTACCCTTCTCCTTCAAATGTCCTAAGTCTTATATCTACGTCTACCACATATTCCTAGTTGACGGCACTGTTGTGTCCTGTTTTTATATAGGGGCAACATTTGTAATGCTTCATGACATGGTTACTAAACCGAAGGTTCGTTAATCCGAACATATGTGGCGTTATTCCGAAGGTTCATTTATCCGAAAATAATATAAGGTCCGCTATTCCGAAGGCTCGCTTATTCGAAAGTGAAATAGAGTTCGTTATTCCGAAGGCTCGTTGAAATAGGGTCAGTAGCCTTCGGAAAAACGAGCTTTGTTTCATTTTCGTATTAACGAACTTTCGGAATAACGAGCCTCATTTCATTGTGGGATTAACAAACCGTCGGAATAGCGAACCCTTGTTTATTTTCGGATTAACGAACCTTCGGAATAACGAACCTTCGGAATAAAGAACCTTCGGAATAAAGAACCTTCGGAATAATGAACTGTAACCCAGTAAACGCATAACGTTTTCAAAACGTTTCATACACTGTTTTTTTTTTGGAGGTTCCGTACGTTTTCGTAAAAAAGGGACATTTTCAAAATGTGCATACAACGTCAAAGTTGGGCATTAGCATTTACCGCAAAGCACAGGATTTTTGCGGAAACATTTAAAAAACGTCAATGGACGTTACAAAACGTTTAAGTATGTCTGCTACGTCTTCGTCGTTTATAAACGTCCACCAAACGTTTTTGTTAGTCTTAAACTTCGTCTTTACTGAACGTAAAAAAAAACCGTTTTAATTTGGTCCGCTAAGTGTTGGTCATTGGTTTCATTATCATGAATATTCATGCCTATTTATGAATATTCAAATAAGAAAGTATTAAACTAATTTGAAAACTAGTGGAAATAGATAAAAGACATTGAAATGTAACAATTTATGCTGGGTCCAAACTTTCTGTGTTAAAAATAAACTTACCTAAGTTATTGTTCAGTCACCCACAATTTCAAATTGTTTTATGAAGAGGTATTGTCATATGTTAATAGGCCTAATTAAGGTGTGCGTGATCTAATCTTAGTAACCATGTGTTTATGCATCTCATCATTTTGCTGCTATATAAAAGAATGTGATACAGATTCAGCAATTGGGAATAGGATGTAGTATAGATATAGGTTGTAGGACATTAGGAACAGGTTAGGATAGGATTATATACTATTAGGGTACATTTATCCCAGATTGTGCCTACATTTTTTTTTAAATACCCAATAATAGAATAAACATTAGACGTTTGTTTGGTCGTTCTAGACGGATATGAAAGATTCTCTAAACGTTCTGGAACGGGACATAAGACTTTTTAGACGTTCTTAAAACTTTTTTGAACGTTTTAGATAGTTTTCAAAAGTTCTCTGGACGTACGCAGAACGTCTACAAAACGTTTTGAATGTTCTTAAAAGGTTTCACTGACGTCTTTACAGTCCAAGAGGTTTTCTGCAGGTCCTTAAAAATTCCAAAAGGTTTTTTTCTTTATTGTTTTTGTAACGTTTAAACAAACGTTTTTATAAAGTCCAATTGAAACGTTTTCAGTACGTGGAAAACCTTCCACAATAAGACGTTCTGAAAACGTTTTGACAAAACGTCCAAATAACAAACTTGGAACGCTTCAAGAACGTTGAGAAAGTGTCCAAATGTTAGCTGGGAACCAGATTGGTATCATTTTTATACCTTGAGGTGCTCATAGGGCGTTTTATTAGATCTTAAAATGAAAAACTGATTAACCAACCGGCCACGACATTAACTCTTTATGTGCCATGGTGGAAACCCCCTGTGTGCCACGTTATTCTGAGACACGAAAGTAGCCATGCTTTGCGAAAGAATTCTGCTTTTCCAATTCGTATAAATTATACAAATTTCTGTTAAGGTGGGCATAATAGTCAGCAAAGTTACAGAGGAATGCCAAACTTTGCTTCGATATAAATTGTATGACAAATCTATTTTCAGTTTGTCTTTTGAATGACGAGTTGCTACATCACTGTAAAGGCATGACTTTTGTACATAAAATCGTGACAGAAACTTACAATATACTTGCAAATCTAGTCGGGAACACCGCTTGATAGTCAATCACCACATAGAATGCAAGCCGTATGTGAGAGGAACAAAAGCGCAAGAAACGCTTTTATTGTACCGCGGGATTAGCGATTTATCGATCGGTTTTGGCGGCTTTGTTTGTTGAGCAGAATATGCGAAGTTGGCACGGTGTCGACTGAGTCGGACGTGCGAACGTGGCACATAAAGAGTTAAAATGACATCAAAATCATGTCCATTTTCCATGTTTAGTCTTCGTGAGAAAGGCGTCTTTCAGATGTTTTTCTTGTTTTCTTTACCAAATACGTGAAAAAGTCATGAATGGACGTGTAAACGACTGGCTTATGACGTTATTCTGACGGGGTCGTGCATCCTGTCTTTAGAATTGTGATTTACACGTCATTAAGACGACTCTTTGACCACAAATAACATCTTTGGGAAAACTTCCATTGATCAAAAATACGACATATTGACGTCAGTTTAAAAAAATACTACATATTCACGTCAGTTTTAAGCGTTTATATGGTGTCAATTATCTTTGTTTATTTTCGTCTAAAAGATTTTGAATTAGTAATTTACACGTCTTTACGACGTCTTTGTATAGCCACCAAGGCGTCAGAAAGACGTCACAAATATGACGTCTATCAGATGTCTTCCATTTGAGCAGAAATACGACTTTCTGGCGCCAGGTTAGGACCTCTAAATTACGTCTGTTTTCTTCGCAAGACGTCGCAAAACTGACGTAAATTTCACGTCATTAATATGTTATTAGTATGTGGTAAACAGGATGCAAAGCAACGTAAATTTTACTTCATTAATACGTTATAAATATGACGTGAATAATACGTCACAAAACTGACTTGAATTTTAAGTCCTTAGTACGTCGCTAATATGACGTCATAAGTACGTCGCAAATTGAGGAAAAGTTCACGTTATTAATACGTCGCTCATATGACGTCATAAATACGTTGCAAAACAAAGTAAATATTACGGTATGCAAGACGTCATTTAAATAACGCTATGAATACGTTTCAAAACAACATAGATTTTACGTCATTAATACGTCTTTAAAGTGTCACTATTAGGTAATAAACATATCGGAAAACTGACGTAAATTCATGAAGGAGGTCCATAACATGACGTGATAAATTCGTTTCAAAAAGACGTTGAAATCACGTCATTCCCTGGTCATAGACGTGCGAACACTTTGACCAGTTGCGACCAAAATAATTAAGACGTCCTTTTGACCACGTCTTCTAGCTGGGATGTTCATAAAGTTGGTTCCATTCCTTTCTTCCTATTCAACCATAACTGCAGTGTATAGTATTAGTGCTATTTTTTTCTCAAACCAATTTCTGTGCGTTTTCTGCATGCATCCTGTATTAATACATCCAGGCTGTAGAAATCTTTTGCTGAGCTGAGATAGAACGTCAAACGTTTAAATAGATGAATTCACATGCAGGTCTGTGTGTGAAATCTAAAGGGGGAAGTTCACCGACAAAGATAACTTGTTCTTTAGAAATAAGCCCCTGACGATAATATGAAAATATGATAGGTTAAAATTTGAGGAAAACTTTCTTAAGAAAGGTATCATTCTAATTTTCAACAAATTATAATCGATCAAGAAAATCAGGAAATCTATGATGTTTCCAGCGATTTCCTATACAAGAGAATAGAAAAGAAAGTACTACATGTATGCAAAATTTAACATTCTTGGTTAAAGACCTAATAAAATGGTTTTGGCATTTTTTTCTCAATGATGTAATAATATTAATTGTTAAATTCTAAGTAATTCTATGGTTGTGCGGGGTTTTTTACTGTTCTGAATTTTGTTCTATATTTGTTAACATAATGGATACAATTTCCTCGGTTTTGGAAAACTTGCTATACTTTCACCGCATGCGGCGCACTATCACTTTTAAATTGTGATGACGTCTAAGAACGGAGTCGTTCACGACCAGTCTAGCCGTAGCCAGCGAGCTGGCAAGGCTATGCTAGCGCAGCCCAGCGACAGCCGGGGCGCGGCCGGCGGCACTGTACTGGCTAGCGCTGGCGGGGGAGCGAGCTAGCGAGCGCATAGCAGGTGCTGCGCTGCACTATTGTCATTGGCTAAGCCTTTAGACAAAAGAATATTTAATGAACTGTATCGGATTTAATACTGCCAATAATACAGATTACAACTGTGGTACGCTTGGATATCTATTATTTTCGGCGAACTCGTGAAATAGGCCCCACCACTGCGTGTCTGTACTAACTACGGCGACTCGCCTGATTCAGCCCCACCGTGTGGCGTTCATCTCGGTAGGTAAGCACGGCGGTGGGGCTGCCTTCCACAGTGAATACTCGTGAATGCGGCGAAATGACTTCATAATATGGCCCTCGGCTCGACTAATTTACCGGCCAATTTAACCATAAATACAACCCTACCTAACCCTAAACCCTAGGAGGACCTACCCTTGCTTGCTATAAACGCACGGGTACGGTGCACGCGTGACTGCGGTGGGGCCTATTTCACGATAGCCTCACCACCACTGCGTGTCTGTATACTACGGCGACTCGCCTGCTTTATAGGCCTAAACCTACTCGTGAATCCAGCCCCACCGTGGCATTCATCGGTAGATAAGCACGGCGTTTGGGCTTCGTTCCACAGTATGATTTTTAGCATAAAACAAAAACTACTCGACCAAAATTGACGATCATTCTTGGTATCGTTTTTCTTAGAAAATGACGCATCTAAATTACTGATCAAATTGCAGAAACTGACTATGGGAAACTGGTTAGGCTTTTTTTTTTCTTCTTTTTTTTTTCTTTTTTTTTTTTTTAGCCACGACCCACCCTGTAACAACATATCCCCCTAACCGTTAGGCGTTAGAGTGTAGCCTCTGTACTACTACCAAAGATTCTGCAATAAACAGTTATTACTACTTACTAGTCTACTAGACCTAGTGCCGTAGTGGTAATAGTACACTACTAGTAGTAGTACTAGTAGACTACTACTACTAGTTGACTATTATAACTACTAGTAGACTGCTACTAGATCTACTACTAGACTACTAGGCCTACTGGTAGTTTAACTTGTAAGCGCCGGCCGACGGGCCAGGCCACGGCCGGGACGCTCCCGCTTGCTTGCTGCGGCCGGAGTAGCCGCTCACTTTGTGAGCGAGCTGGGCCTGTTCTTCTAATCTACTTACTAGACAGTTACAACTTACAATGTCAGTCATGTAGAATACAGTGTATCCTTTCTAACGTTAAACTATATGGGGGCATACCAGACATACCACTCTGTATTTCCCAGGCGATCGTTTCCGTGAGGTCTATTCTCGGGCTTGGTGCCATGTTCATACGCTCTTGCACTGGCAGCGGGGGAGATGCAGCTGGTTCATATCGGTAAGGTGCAGCCCTACGATAACGTTCTGGTTCATCGGCTGCCTCTCCCTCTCCATCTTCCCCTTCAACTTCATGTGCCTCCTCTTCCTCTCCGCTATCGTCAGAGCTGCAGTCTTCTTCATCATCATCAATGTCGAAGTTTACCCATATAGGGGAAGACATTATGCCAGGTATCTGTGCAAGCTAACTTAGTGATAATGTACGTGGTATTATGCGTACATGTCGACAGTCAGTGTGTCGATCGGGAGCGCACATCCCGCGGGCCCGGGCCTGGCCGGGCTAGCTATCGTGTACGCGCGTGTACCAAGCTAGTAATCTGAGTGCTTGTGCTGAGCGGCGTCTGCTAACTGAGCACAACTCCGTGCTTATACGTCATCAATCGGTTCAGGGGTGTTGGTCACGTGACTATCTTTTTCGCAAAAGCTGCAACGGGGTCCTCCAAAAATGTGATATTTGGGGGAGTTTCTAGAAGCGATAAATACCGGAACGACACTGACAACATATTTACATTGATAATCATGACATATATTTTACATTTCTTTTGCATATTAAAAAATTTTGCAAGCATTTTATTAGGTCTTTAAAGGCATAATACATTTTCCAAATAAAAGTAAAACCGAGCATTGGTGCATAAAAATATGTGACCGGCGACAACGGTTTCAGGCAAAAGTCGGGAATTTCGAAAATGCATTTTTTAATTGAATCACATTGCCCATTTCCTAAGCCTTACAATGATATAAAACACTTGCATTCTCCGGCACCGTAAGTGGGCAAATAAAGCGAAATATAATGCACTTTTTGATTTGTTAGCCTGACAAAATTGCGAGAAAACGGGCTTTGAAGATTCACCTCTTGCTCGAAGACAATGCCGACCGGCGATACGAGTTGAGAATCACCCATCCGTACGATGGTGCCAATCGAGATTAAGCTCCGCCTCTAGCAACCACAGCGGCTTCTGATTGGCTCACTGAGAGAGTCAAATTTCCCGGGCACCTTCCTCGGAACTCAGCGTATGGAGCCGAATACACAATGCGTTTCGCTCGGGTTGGTTTACCACACAGAACTCTCTGTGGTTTGCGAGTACGTACACAACGTCTTTCAAGATGGCGGAGACGATAATTGCAAGCT
Source organism: Diadema setosum (assembly GCA_033980235.1). Classification (NCBI taxonomy): domain Eukaryota; kingdom Metazoa; phylum Echinodermata; class Echinoidea; order Diadematoida; family Diadematidae; genus Diadema; species Diadema setosum. Next base: position 4,534,166 of record CM067071.1, on the reverse strand, counting down.
TGCTGATTACGTGTGAATGTGCACGTATTACCGAATGGCCTCCACACGCTATGCCTGTGTGTATCACGTCACGGGAACGGGTGGCGCATTCGTATACACATCTTTACAAATCACATTATCATTGCGGTTGATTTGTCCTGTAAATTTCATCATTTGGGACCCTTTGTTTTGATTTCAAGTCTCGCATGTGTTGCATTGTGCGATAAAGAAAGAAAGAAACAAACAAACACGACTCTTCTTACTTGGTTCAATTTTAATGTTTATTAGGCCCTACAGTGTATCTTAACATTGGTCAGTTATGACCGCTCCTTTCCTCTCTTCTGTTGTCTTTCTGAATCAACCTGTTGTCGTACTACAAGCATGAAAATCAAGTGAGTTTCCGATCACATGTTGCACGATTTGCGACTCTGATGCGTTCAAACAATGTTCCCTATCGTATTTGTTTTCACATTCTAAGTCAGTGCTGTTCAGTGTTGTGTTCACTTTTTGTTTCATTTCCGTTGTCGAAAACGCGGTAGAAACGCTCTGATAGAAAGCCAAACGAAGATAATACACGAGAGCGAACGTGCAGGTGTCTGTTGTAGCAATAACAATGGAGCACACACGCGTGGACAAAACATTTCCGACACGCTGCAAGACGTATCTCCGAAAGCCGAACTATGTAAATGTATGCGACGCACTAGCCAATCGCACGCGAGACGCCGCTCCGTAGCAACACTGGGCATATTGGCGCGGCGTTCGAAAGAACATCGAAGCTGACGAGTGCGATCCAACATAGGGTGTTTAAAATTCAATTTTCGATAGGAAAAACTTTGTCTCATGTTCCGAAATTTGGTGTAGATGTAGTAAACATATCAAAGATTCAATTTCTGCAAAAAACCCAAATCGACAAAAATAATGGTCAAAATCTTTGTACCCCGCCTAGGAGGGAATTTCCTCTTGCGACTTTTGCCTGAAACCGTTGTCGCGGGTCACATATTTCTAAAATGTGCGCCGTAGGGATACAAACAACCAATATAGATATTTGAACCATTATCGTCGATGTTATAGATATTGTTAGATATACAAAATGTGAAAATATTTTTAATAAAAATGTTTCCAGATTAAACCGTCTATAACAGTTATGGTGAGAAAAAAACGTGATATGTCCTTTTATGTCCTTTCTTGGTTTATTAAAAACATTTTATATGGTAGGATGTTTTGTGATACAACTGACCTACACATAATATGCATCAAAAGTAATATCTTGAACATTGTTTTTAAATCATTGCCCCAAAAGGACCTTTAAAATACCTCGCATTCCATTTTAAATGCATCCTCTATAGTAATCACTCCAAATATTTTACAAATAACCTCTGTGATGACAGTTCTATTACTTCATTACGCCACATGGATGTTGGCATAATTTTTTCACTTAATATTATCATTCCTTTTAACATCTTATCTTTATGTTTCTATATAACAGATATAAGGCGCCACACAAATGCTGTGGATCATCATCATCTTAAAACCGTAGATCAAACATTTAAACAATCAATTTGATGTCATACAAATACGATCCTTCAGTAACGGTACCCTTCACAGACACCGGTTAACCCCATCCTAACACTCTTGAATAGCAAATTACTTTCATACATAGTTGTTGTAAAACAAACAAAATAGAACAATCATATGGATGCGAATGCAATTTCTTTCCCCCTCACGGCCTATGTATACATCAATACATCATGCAGCACTATTATCCTACCCCCCCCCCCCATAAAAAAAAATCATTCGTGTAAAAATCAATGTGTAAAAATAAGACAGCCCATAAATATTCTGAAAACATAGTGATCGCTGTCAGTGAAAGTGACCAGTGAAAAAGACAGTCCGCCTAATACCAAGGAGGTAAGATAATTTAGTCTCACCTCCCTGCTAATACCAGCGAGGCAAGTCACCTCCCTGCTTGTACGTTGTACACGTATACTGACTGTTGAGTTTTGTAAATGATGACTTGCTAAACGACTTGCTCATGTGAAACATCTTCGAATAATGCTCCAATTTACAATGTACGACTTGTTTCCTAACGTCCCATTTTCCTCTGTAACCTCAATTAATGGGAACGTGTTGCTGTTGTGTGTATACTTCCACTGCGAGCAAAACAATACACCAAACATTTTTAATGATATTCTTTATTAGAATTTCATCGATAGGCCTATCAGGCCCATGTTTACAATGAAATTAATTTGAACAAAAAATAAGCAGCCGAATTCTTATCTCTTGTGCTCCTAAATCATATTTTTCTTAACATACAGTACAATATAGGCCTTATGTATACAAATGATGATGGTGATCCACAGCATTTGTATGGCGCCATATATCTGTTATAGAAACATTCAAAGGCGCAGACTCCTCCAAGACAGTTAGCAATTGAATGTCCGGTGAAAAATGTGAATTTTGAGTGAGGCTTTACAAATCGTACCATGCATAAAATTTTGGCATAGAAGTCTGCATGAATCTCAGAAAAAGCTTTCTGATTTAATACTTATATTATAGTAACTTAAAGATAATATAAAGTTTTGGTACCTCAAACGTTTCCCTGAATTTCCTTGTCTTAGTTTGTGTTTCAGGTTAAAGTACCTTTCATATAACTAACACTGTCAGACTTACTCGCCCCAAAGTGCTCTCATGTCTTAGTAATCATGCCATAATGGTTTCGTACCAGAGCCGTTTACTATGCGACGCCGTACGGCGAGGTAGTACACGTATTGTACGAAACCATTATGGCATGATAACTGCGACCAGCAGCCCCATACGCATAGCTAAATGTAGCATTCAGGATCATGACAGATTTAGTATCGCGGGTAAATATTAACTTAAAATCCAAAACTTTCTTCAATTTGAAGACTTAGCAGTTAAGTTGAAGTATTGAAAACAGGCTTCGGGCAACATTTGGTTTTGCGAATAGTCCCTTTCTGGTCGAATTGATGACTGAATGTGACTCGGTCGAGAGGCCTTGGGAGAGTTACACTGAATTGACGGCCAGCGCATGCGCACACAGACATCTTATAAGTTCATGGATTTGAAATTTGTGCGCATGTGATGTGTGCGCATGCGCTGGCCGTAGTATTCAGTGTATGTAGCTCTCCCAAGGTCCTCTCGACCGAGTCACACAGTCATCAATTCGAACAGAAAGGGATTATTGGCAGAACCAAACGTTGCCCGAAGCCTGTTTTCAATACTTCAACTTAATTGGTAAGTCTTCAAATTGAAGAAATTTTTGGATATTAAGTTGATATTTACCCGCGATACTAAATCTGTCATGATCCTGAATGCTACAATGCGAAGCCCCATTACGCTATGCGTATAGGGCTGCTGGTCGCAGTTAATTGCATGTTTACTAAGACATGAGAGCACTTTGGGGCGAGTAAGTCTCACAGTGTTAGTTATATGAAAGGTACTTTAACCTGAAACACAAACTAAGACAAGGAGATTCAGGGAAACTTTTGAGGTACCAAAACTTTATATTAACTTTAATCAAGCTAATCCATATCTGCCTTCCGCACTTGTGCTGCTGAATCACCTTCTGTTTTTTAACACTACACACACACATACTCACACACACACATACACACACAAAAACCCGTCGTTATGTTTGCAAGGCGTGAAGGCTTGCCATTCAAATCTGATTCTGTGTTAGCAGACGATCATGCCACACTACTGTGCGACAGTACAGCATGCCTAACGAAGTCCACACGCATGCGTACAAAAAACCAGCCAGTACACTGACAGTCTTTGCTCAAGTGACACAATTGGCAATTTCGACGCGTTAGGGTTACGGAAAACAAAAACAAAAACAAGTAGATTTAATTCGTGACTGCGACGAATTGGGGTGATCTGCAGCATCTTGATCTTGTGATAATGTTTGGCATTTGTTTTAACTTTACATTGTTCTAACATATCATTTTCAGCAGTGATTTTTTTTTTGTACATAAAATAGGAAATTGAATTAGTTGTCAGCCAGATGTAAAACATCAAGAAAAAAAAAAAACAACTAGATTTAATTTGTGACTGCGACGAATTGGGGTGATCTGCAGCATCTTGAGCTTGTGATAATGTTTAACATTTGTTTCAACTTTACATTGTTCTAACATATCATTTTCAGCAGTGATTTTTTTGGGGGGATTTTTTTTTTTGTACATAAAATAGGAAATTGAATTACTTGTCAGCCAGATGTAAAACATCAAAAAAAAAAATAAAGCAAAATGATTTTTTCTTTGACCGCCAACAGCGGGATTCAAACCCACGTCCAATACATTAGCAGGCAGATGACTTACCAATTGAGGCACAGATATCCCCATAGACTTAACACGTGCAGGTCAAACTGTGTCATGGTTCAGTTTGCAAGTTTGATTTCAATGCAAACTTTCGGCATGATCCCGACATCTAATAAAAAAACAAAGGTTCTTACTGCAAAGCCCATAGTCTCAGCTACAACATGCTGAAAAGCAAAAATGAGCGAGACACGTCGCAAAGAACATTGCAATGCAGATTCAGGTTTTGCCAAAAAATTACCTTCCATAGACTTAACACGCAAATGGTGTCAATTTTGACACTTAGCCTTTAATCCAAATTATGACCACGAAGACGTCCTTCAATTGAAATTTTGACTATATAAATTGAAAGAGAATAGTTTAAGCTACAACATATCAAAATTTCGGAGAGAATCGACCACCAATATTGTAAAGCGAGATACGCGCAAATGAATTCAAAATTTGTGATGTCATTTTAAAAATTTTGTAAGTTTAAGAGACTATATGTGACCCTGCACCTCAAAACGAACATAAAGTCGCACACACTGATTTTGCGTGAGGACTGAAAATAAGTGAAATGGGTCAACCTAGCCGAACTTGACTTTTTCATATTTTCTGAAAGAGCGGGTCTTCTTTTACATTATGCTAAAATTTGGTATCATAAAACGGGCAGGAAAGTGTGTTTTTTTAGCAGTTCATCTCGAACATTTTTGGTAGAATAGCGTGACAAGGTGTGTCTTTATAATCCCTTTTTCATTTCTGAAAAACCTTGTCCCCACTCTTCACTTTCAACTCTAATATCTTTTGAAAGGATAGTGCTACTGCTTTGAAAGTTGGCATTAATTATGGACAGAATGTGTTAATGAGGCATGCTTAATTTCAGTTTAATCTGATAATTCCTTCATTGTTGTTACTCTGGTGGTTTACTTCCTGTTTTTTGTCCCATTCATCGCACAGCCAGCACGGGTTGGTAAAGATTAAACGCTTGAGTAGACACTGTACTTCAGGGCCTCTTTTCTCAGTTCACACTTTTCCTGAGTTTGTGCTTTCTTTCCAATATTTAGATAGGTTAAGAGAGTCCATTTGATTTGAGTTATACATCATTTTAAAGCTTAAAGTCTGTTCTTTCAGAATATGGTCTTAACTAAAAATTCATGTCTGGCAACTTTTGTTTGTTTTGAGGTGCAGGGTCACATATGATGACGTCACAATGTCTGATCGGCCCAAATGATGCACGGATTCATACCTACAACTCATAGGCTTTGCAAATATATAAAAACAAACATTGGGGGTATCCATGCGTTCTAAGGAGCTGTGGCAGTTTAAAGATAGACATGTCTTTGTGTGTTATTCTCCATAGAGGCGCGCGCAGATTTCAGACTTTGGCGCGGGCGTGCGACATTATGGTAAGATCGAGAAAGTTGAAAATTGTTGCTATTTGTTTAGTATTGTATCAGGAATCCAAAAATGTAAGAAAAACGGTGTTTCGACGTTCCTTACGCGCTGCGCACGTGCAAAACGCGCGCGCGGACGCTTACGCGGGTAAATTTGAAAAATGCTCAAAACAACCTGAAATGTACTCTCCTTGTCTCAGTTGGTGATTTTGAGCATTCTAAAATTTTGACGCGCACGTACGCGCACTTTACGACGCGCTAAAATACCAAAAAAAAAAAATCGTGTGTTTAGTCATGACCTGAAGTTTATGTGTAATAAATTTGGTAGATTTATGGTGTCTAGTTATGAAGATATTGATGATAATGTGATTTTTCAAAATGGCGGATGGGTGACGTCACGGTTGATTGATCACATTGTCTCAGTTGGCATTTCTATTCCTGACAAGGACAAAAGTGTGCTGAAAATTTGGTGATGATCAGATTGTGATTTTTTGAGATAATGTCTTAACAAATTTAGGTGGGAAATAAATAAAGGAAGGCAAATGTTCAAAGTACAACATATCTGAATTTGGGATAATATTGAGCTAAAACAACAGAGGTACGAGCAAATGAATTAATTTATTCAAATAAATTAATTCCACTTTTTTTATTTCAGATGATGATATGATGAAGTCATAATGTATTTATGGAAATATTGATACTTGAAACGTTATTTCCAATTCATATGCTTTTGTAATATGCAATAAAAACATAGGGTCACCAGACGTTTTAAAGAGCTATGGCGAAATTAAACAAATATATGTTTTTTCATAATATTTGCACATAGACGCGCGCGCGGACTTTTCACTTTGATGCCAGTGCATTCCTTTATTATAGGTCAAAACCGACCGGAAATCAATGGATATCGCTACTTAAAGGAGAAGTCCGGACGATTTTGAATAAATTTCACCATAATCTACATAAATCAAGGACCATAATGACTACGTTTCATTGAAAAATACCCTCCCAACTCGTCACAATTGATTTTTTAGCATCACTAATTTTAAATCGTAACTGTTCAATTTCTGTACCCCGGCGAGAAAGATCACGTAACGGCGTGACGTATTAGCATCACATTGCTTTTTGTTTGGAGCGTCAGCTGGCTCGGGGAGCCCTGCTTGAGCAACGGCGACACGGGCCGAGCAAGCGGTAGCGTTCCGCGTGGTTCCGGCCACGCAGCGGTTGCACGCGGCATAATCTATTGCTTCACTTCGAAAATGCCGATGTGTGAGCGTTTGGGTGTTCTAATAAACCGGGTGATGGCCAAAAGAAGAGTTTTTTGCCATTCCGAACCCAGAATATGAGCGGGAAAGGTGTGCAAGATGGCTCTCCAATATTTTAATTGACAAGTTTGTCGTCAAAACTTACAAATACAACTCGATGCAGCCTCGTCATACTCCCCATCGGCGGCGTAACTGCAACCAGCAGCCCCATACGCATAGCGTAATGGGGCTGCGCACTGTAGCATTCAAGATCATGATAAGGTAGTATCGCCGATAAATATCAACTTAAAATCGCAAAAATTTCTTCAATTTGAAGACTTACCAGTGAAGTTGAAGTATTGACAACAGGCTTCGAGCAACGCTTGGTTCTGCCAATAGTCCCTTTCTGTTCGAATTAATGACTTAATGTGACTCGGTCGAGATTAACCTGGGAGAGCTACACTAAATTATTGACGGCCAGCGCATAACCTGAGATGTGTGCGCACAGAGATGTCTCTTTGTGTGTGCGCCTGTGCTGGCCGTCAATAATTCAGTGTAGCTCTCCAAGGTTCCTTTCGACCGAGTCACAATAAGTCATCAATTTGAACAGAAAAGGACTATTGGCAGAACCAAACGTTGCTCAAATCCTGTTGTCAATACTTTAACTTTACTGTTAAGTCTTCAAATTGAAGAAATATTTCAATTTCAAGTTGATATTTATCCGCGATGCTACCCGATCATGATCCTGAATGCTACAGTATATACGCACTCCCATTACGCTATGTGTATGGGGCTGCTGGTCGCAGTTACCGGCGGCGGTAGTATGATGAAGCTGCCAATGGCGTTTCTTCCGCGGATCAAGTTATACTGTCGTAATTTACCACCGCCAGACATACTCAACAGTCTCGGACAACAAGAGAGGCAATAATTCTGAAATTGACAGACTGATTTCAGATTGTTTACACTCAGAAGTTGAAAAAAAAAAACCAAAACGATCGCGGATTGTGATAGCATTTGGCAGCAGCAGACGTAAATGTATGCCTGATCACTCTGATGACAACAATAGCCAATGAATTGTAAATGATGGGGTGGACACTAATAAGTACGGCAGTATTACAATACATACAATATTTCTATAAAATGAAAATGTTATAACTTTGCAACTATTTTACATTAATCTTTGACGGATTTTGTATAGATATATACCTAAAATCATTTGCATAAAGGAGTACAGCATTTGGCAACAGCACTCCTAAAACAGTGTACGGACTCTTGCGGTAGCGCCAACTAGGCAGACCTCAGCAGGCATGCAGATACCGCGCCGCAGTCAGCAGTGTAATGGGAGATCGATGCGTAGCTGGGCTGCGCTCGCGGTGTTCCGCTGAGGAAAGTGAGTCTGTGACGTCACGCGCAATGCATACTGGGACAGATCGTACGAAGGGTTGCTCGCGATGGATTCGAACATGAAGAATTACCTTATTTTTCAAAAAAAAAAATCATAGTAAATGTATCTGATGGTCTTTTCTCGTCGGGAAAAGGGTAACAGGTTCATGAAATATTGTTCTTTACACGGGAAACGGCTGATAATCGTCCGGACTTCCCCTTTAATGTATCAGGAATCCAAATCAGTCAAAAAAAGTGCATTTTAATGTTGCTTACGCGCTGTGCGCGCGAAAATGCGCGGACGGACGCGTACGCACGAAATTGTTTGAAACGCTTAAAATTGTCTGAAACTTCGAGATTTCCCCTTGAAAATTTGTTTTGAGCCTTTTAAAAGTTTGACGCGCGCGTACGCGTGGTATTTATGACCTTGGTAATTAGCATGGAAAATTAAGATGAAGCGTGACCTGAACTGTATGTCCACCGAAAAAGATACAGAAATGACATTTACTTATGAAGTTATGTACGATCATGTGACATGGTCCGAAAATCACAAAATGGCGCCTAGATGACGTCAGATATATGTTATTGTCATGAAAAGCTTATTGTGGCTAGATTTTGTCACGAGTCATATTGACTGAAAATTTCATGTCATTCCGTAATTTCACTCTTGAGATATTCGCGACACAAAATGTGGCAGAAAGAAAGAAGAATAAGAAACGAGATATGAAACTCGTCACACTGAAGACGAGTTAGGTGATACGCTAGGGCCATCAAATGTAGGTCACGGGTGATCGACAATGAAAATTATGTTAAATAGCGACTTGAAGTAATATTGAGAAACATTCGTGAAGTCCAGTTCTTTGTAATGTCCCACATAATTCCGATCAAATTGTTTCTGTCAAGCAACCAAGTAGAAATTTCATGCGCGTGTCGGCGTGTGCAAGTAATTCGATTAGGCAGGCTATGTAACTGAATATTTTACGATAGGTTTTTATAATGTAAAAAAAAAGGAAACCAGAAATCAAACACGGCGATAAAGTCTTTTACAGGTCACCTCACTTTAACATTTGTATTTTCAAATATGAACTTTGACCATTATTTGCATAACCAAGAGGGCTATGTCTCATCTCGTCGTCATTATATAATATTACCAGTTTGACAAACTCTATAAGCCTGCAAAATTTTGCAGCAGTTGAAGCAATGTTTCCCCAACACAAAACAAAGGGATATTGTGTGTGTGTGTGTGTGTGTGTGTGCGTATGGGTGTGTTTACATGAGAACGCGATTTCTACATGGACGAAGGTGTAATTATCACCTTATTTATTTTTAGTAGTTATTGAAATTTTGGCACATGCTTTGAGAAATGAGACTACTTTGAGAGGGATTGATCTTGGTGATTTTGAAGTAAAGCAGATACTGTATGCCGATGATATGACAATTTTTATAAGAGATAAAGAGTCAGTTAGGTTACTACAAAACTTATTTCCGATTTTTTCGGAAGTCAGTGGTTTAAGGGTTAATATGGATAAAACGAAGGTTTTGATTATTGGTAAGGATGAAGAGAATGTAGCACAATTTCAGTTTGGAAGTATAGTTACAGAAATTAAGATTTTAGGGATTACATTTGCTTTAGAAAGGAAGAGAATGGAGGAAGTTAATTATAAAGAAATATTAAGTAAAATTAAAAGACTTTTAGGTTGGTAGAAGCAAAGAGATCTCACCATCATGGGGAAAATTCACTTACTTAAAACTTATGCTTTATCTAAATTGATTTATGTGGCGTCATCCTCTGTTGTTCCAAAATGGTTATTTGATGAAATTCAAAAAAGTTGCTTTGATTTTGTGTGGAAGGGCAAGGATCGCGTCAAACGAGCCATTATGTATCAGGATTACAAGGATGGTGGATTGAGAATGATGAATTTTGAATTGTTTGTGAAAACTCGGAGAGTGATGTGGGTAAAAAGACTTTTGTATGGAGAACGAAATATGAGTTGGAAAGTATACTTTGATCACAGTTTTAAAGCTGTAGGAGGTAGAATTTTATTTCTTTGCAATTATGAGACTAAAAAACTTTCACTTAAGGCACCATCGTTTTATCTAGAAATGTTAGCTGCCTGGGAAGACTTATATAACTGCAGAAGTTTTGAAGAAGGGAAAATTAATCCAATTATATTTAATAATAAAGATTTTTTATTGAGAGTGAAAATGATATTTAATGCAGATTTATATGAGCGGAAGGTTTATCACTTAGAACAATTATTTGATAAACAATCCATAAGACCAATTAGTTATTTTCAAAGTTAAGGTTTACAAAGTGAAAATATTGCTTGTGTATGGAGTTTTTGTGAGTCCATTTTGAAAAGTGGGAAATATGATGGAATTTATGCAATTGGTATGAAGTAGATGTCAGTGATTTTAATATACCTTTAAAGTTTTTTGGCCAAATTACAGATTTAAAAAAGATACAATCCAGGAAGATTTATTCACATTTCGTGTCTCTTTTAAAGCAGTCTTACTGTTTAGAAATTAGAGATGGACACCAAAAATTTGTTTTCGCTGATAAAAGTATGAGAGATATTTTTATAAGGCCCAGAAGTTCAACTCTAATTGGAGACTTAAGAGAATTTCAATATAAGTTATTACACGGGGCGATTTATACTAAGGAACAGCTCCTAAAATTTGGTTTTGTGGCTGATAATTTATGTTCCTTTTGTGGAAAAAGCTCTGAAACTTACTCGCATTTATTTTGGAACTGTGAAAAAGTTAAATCTTTATGGCATGATTTCATTGAGTACTTTCAGTTAGAAGAGTTACGTAATTTAGCTTGGCGGGATATACATATTGGTTTAGAAGGAACTTCTCACAGAATCAAACTGTACAACACTCTTATTCTTATAGTTAAACATATGTTATATAAAGCGAGGTCACAGTTAATAGCACCGACATTGGTAGAATTAAAAAAGGCATTAATGACATGTCGAAAGGAAGAGAATGATATTGCCATAAGAAGAAATAAACCGGGTTTGCATTTGCTGAAATGGGAATGTTTAAAAAATTTGTAAAGGATTAGTTTATTTATGCACCCGTACTTCTCCCCTTTTGTGTGTGTTTGATTACTGACTTCTTTTCTTTAGATATTTTTGAGTTCAGAGATAAGTATTGTGTATATAAAATATATATGCAGATATGTGGATATGTATATTGTGTGTATGATATGTGTATGTGCATGCATGTATTGTGTGTATGCAGCATATATCCTAAGCATAATTAGCATAATTATTATGTTCTGAATGCGAGCAGAAATAACTGTGTGTTGTGTTGAGTGAATGTATGTGCAGGGGGTGTGGAAGTGTGTTTAACTGGATGTGTGTGTGTGTGTGTTAAGCGGATGTGTATGCAGGGTGGGTGTGTAAATGGGTGGGTGGATGAAAGGTGGATGAGATGAGAGGTGGATGAGAGGGAGTGTGTCTGTCTCGGGTAAGGAGGTGGATGTGGTGTAGAGGGTGGGGAGGTGGTTTAGAGATGAGAAGGATTTTTTTTTTTTGGGGGGGGGGTTTAAAGTTTAAAGTTATGAGTAGTTGAGGGTTGGGTATGGTGGAAAGGTGGAAATGAGGGTGGTTTATGTTGTTGTCATCGTTCTTTTGATATAATAGAAATTTCATTTCCTGTTTTTTTTTTTAGTGTTTGGCTAAATTGCTCACAATTGCATATATGAATTCTGCTTGTTTGTTTTGCAGTTAAAAAGGAATGATCGGATAATTCATTCTATTTCCTCTCTTCTGTTTGATATCTGCCTTAAAATGAATTGAATGATTATTCTTGTTTTATGGATTATGGATAATGTCTCATAACTGTAGGAATATCTACATGATTTATGACAGATGTTATGTAGAATGTGTAATTTTTTTTTATTGTTATATTCTCAAAGGAAATGGAATTAATAAAAAGATCACCGAAAACAAAAAAAAAGTAATACTCCATTGCAGAAAAAAAAAAGATAGAAGTATTTTGCTTCGTGCTCTCATGGGTTTCGAACCCGCACGTGTGCAACCTCACGTCTCTGGCGCCAGAGACGTCGCCTTTAACCTCTCAGCCATACGTCTCGACGAGAAAATATGAGGAACGTAATCTTATATGTGAAAGATGAATCAGGAATCGTTTCGTCCCCCTGCCATTCTCATTTTCAGTTTTAAGCTGCAAAATTGTCAACCTGAGGAGAAGATTTGAAAAAAAAAAATATGTATTACTGCAGTCTATTGTCTCAGCTACAACATACTTAAGTTTCAGAGGAAATGAAGCAAAATCAAGTGAGGTAAAAGGTGCTTGAGCGTTATCAAGTCAATGCATGGTTTAAAAAAAAAATCCCCTTCCATAGACATAACACGTAAACTTGGCTGATTTTGAGTCTTTGCCTTTAATCACAATTTCTAGTATGATGACGTCATGAAATTACAAAACACTTACATGGACTTGAAAGACAACTGTTCAAAGTACAACATATTCATCGTACGTCGTCATTATATTGTAGCGAACAACGGGGCCTTGGCACTTATGCAGACCGAGCCGACGGTCCGTTTGATCGAAATATACGATCACTCTATGAAGAGGATAAAACCTTACGTTTCCCACCACTTGTACGTCACCAGTCTACACCTTGCACTTCACACCATCTGATTCAAAGGCACATATTCACTCTCATATCTAATTCACCCAACACACTGACAAGTGAATTTTCACTCACTCACGACGTTGTTACTAGAGTGCGTCGTTCTTTGACGTCATTTAGAAAGTACGTCGTTTCCCGACGTCCGCCATTGTACTTCGCCGTTCTGCACCTTAGTTCAGAAATACGTCATCCTCCGACGTTCGCCCTGGAAGTACGTCGTTCGTACTTATCATTTCCAAAGTACTGTACTTTGTTCTCCGACGTCCGTTCTGGAAGTACGTCTGACGTACTTGTCCTTTCCAAAGTGCTGTACTTCATTCTCCAAGACTCAGTTATCCCACGTTGCAGCAAAGCCCGCCCGAGAATGCTCGCAAAGGCTGCTGGTACGAGTTGTCTTCTAGTGAGAACCACTGGTGGGCATCCTAGTTTCGTCGGCATTCAGCACTCATTCCAACCAATATTTAAATCTTAAACTGAACTCGAATGCATCACAGATGCAGAGGCGATGTACCAGAACACAAACATGTATTTTTACAAGTGTAGTGTACACATACTCCCGTTTGGAATGTCTTATCGAGAATCAGACACATATTTAGACTTGATCCTCTATCTCTTTGGACAGACCGTATGAGTAGAGTATCGTTCCATATTTACATTATTGAAACGAAGGTCAGAAACAGACTAGTCTATCGTTGAATTTAGTGGGGACTTATTTATTGATGTGTCTCGGAACATCATAGGTATGAGGCAGCTGCTAGTACCTATGGAAAATTATTATAGGCATGGTTGTCAAATTCAACTAAAATTTCCTTATAATTGCTTTTTTTTTACACAGAGTGAAGCTATCCCTTTAAACTTATCACAGTTTGATTAAAATCATTCACATCATACATCAACACCATATTCAGTTCCATAACTGATCACGTTTGCTAATTAATTAAGATTAATTGTCTAGAATGTGCCATATGGCCAACATGTATACACGCGTATACACACACACAATGCTAAATGTATGTATCAAACCTCAATAACACAAATTTGAACTGTAGGAATTATCGCTGCACTTATCATCCATACTTTTTATCAGAATCTGAATCTCCACAAAAACCACTAATTGACAAACAATGATCAATGCAGAAGACTGACTTAAAGGAACAATTCAAACACCTTTTTTTAGAATAAATAACTTGTTACATATATAAATCAGCACAAAGTAACCACGACTACATTGTGTTACTGAATTGTTATGAGCAAATTTCGATCCTACGACTAGGTACGAAATCCAAATAATATGCACGCTTCAGTTGCACAAAATAAATATGAATTTGTTATATACTATGATCAGTTTGATAAACCCAGCTTGCAAAATTTTGCAGCGGTTGAAGCAATGCGGTCTCCAACACAAAACGAAGGGATACTGTGTGTGTGTGTGTGTGTATGTGTGTGTGCGTATGGGTGCGTTTACATGCGAACGTGATTTCTACATGGACGAATGTGTAATACACCATTGAAGAAAAAAAAAGTAAAATAGCTCAGTATTTTGTTTCGTGATCTTGTGGGGTTCGAACCCGCACGTGTGCAACCTCACGTCTCTGTGACGTCGCCTTTAACCACTCGGCCATACGTCTCGACGAGAAAATATGAGGAACGTAAACTAATGTATGTGAAAGATGAATCAGGAATCGTTTCGTCCACATTCCATTCTCATTTTCAGTTTTAAGCTGCAAAATTTTCAACCTGATGAGGAGATTTGAAAAAAATAAAATGCATGATTACTGCAGCTTATTGTCTGAGCTACAACATACTTAAGTTTCAGAGGAAATGGAGTAAAATCAGCTGAGATAAAGGTGCTTAAACGTTGTCAAGTCAATGCATGGTTTATAAAAAAAAATGACCTCCCATAGACATAACACGTAAACTTGTCTGATTTTGAGTCTTTACCTTTAATCAAAATTTAAAGTATGATGACGTCACCAAATTTTAAAACTATCACATGGACTTGAAAGGCAAATGTTCAAAGTACAACATATCTGAATTTGGGATAATATTGAGCCTAAACAACAGAGATACGAGCAAATGAATGTCAGAAACAGTACCTCAAAAAATTGAATTCCACTTTTTTGATTTTAGATGACGATATGATGACGTCATCGAGTTTTCCTGGCAATATTGATACTTGAAATGTTATCTACAATTAATAAGCTTTTGCAATATGCGATAAAAACATAGGGTTAACGGACGATTTAAAGAGCTATGGGAAAATAAACAAAGACATGTTTTTTTTTTTTTTTGGGGGGGGGGGTAATTGCCCTGGAGGGTAATTGCCATAGGGGGGTAGTTGACCGGCGGGTAGGTGGCCTAGGGGGGAATTGTCCTGGAGGGTAATTATCGCAGTGGTAGTTATCCGGAGGGTGGTTTTCCAGGGGGTAGTGTTAGTAGACCCGTTTGTATGAGGCGCCAAATTTCGCATAGCCTATTTCGTTACTCAATCAGTGATTTCGTCGACGACGTCATCTTCTTAAAACTGCATAGTCAAATTTTCACAAAACGCGTTAGGTAGAATCATTATATGATATTTCATATTTGATAGAATATCCATTTCTTATTTCTTAACTTGGATGGTAGATGTCCCTTGGGGAGTGGATGGTCATCACAAGGTCATAGGTCACAGACAGGGGTCAACGAACTTTAAGGGCCCAATGTTAAGTTTTTATGGGCCGTTTGTTTTTTTGCCATAAATTTTAACCCTTTTATATCTCTTTTTATCTGTTATATCTCTATTTATCTGTTATATCCCATTCGCGTACAATTTCTTGTACTCGAATGGGCGAGACACATTATTGTCCTTGCCTTGTTGTAAAACAGCGCTCGAACCGCACTACAAAAGTCAAATAAACAAACAAACAATGGGCAAAGAGAAGCGCAGGTAGTGAAGCGCGCTGTGTGACCCAGTTTGCAGGTTTGGCTGTTATCTCTACTCTCAGATCGGCAATTAGCACGTGATTTCTCTGTACGTGTGAACAGTTGAAAAAAAAAAAATCGAGATTCCGAGCGCGATCGCTATCCGACTAATTGTTACCCTGCACCACAAAACAAACAAAAAGTCGCCAGACATGGATTTTCAGTTAAGGGCAGATTCTGAAAGAGCAGACTCTAGGCTTTAAAATGATGTATAACTCAATTCAAATGGACTCCCCTAACCTACCTAAATACTGGAAAAAAAGCACACACTCTGGAAAAGTATAAACTTAGAAAAGAAGCTCTGAAGTTCACGGTCTATTCAAGCAAATAATCTTTCCCAATCTGTGCTAGCTGTGCCATGAAAGGGACAAAACACAGGACGTAAACCACTAGAGCAACAACAATGAAGGGATTAACAAATTAAGCTGAAATTAAGCATGTTCTTTTCACACTCTCTGCCCATGATTAATGCTAACTTTCAAAGCAGTAGCGTCATCCTTTCAAAAGTTATTAGCCTTGAAAGTGAAGAGTGTGGAAAGGATTTCAAGACATGAAAAGCAGCCTCCAAGTCACAGCTGATCATTCAACTCTTCCCCCAAAAAGGGTTGTAAAAAAAACTGCTAAAAACACTTTCCCATTCATGTTAAGATACCAAACTGAAGAGTAATGTAGAAGAAGGATAACTCTTTCAGAAAATATGAAAAACTCAAGATTGACTTGGTTGAACCATTTCACCTGTTTTGAGTCCTTTCTTAAAATCAAGGGGTGCGACTTTGTGTTTGTTTTGTGGTGCACGGTCACAATTGGTACGGGTGAATGCGTATAATTACCCACACATGACTGTCATGATGGTAACATGGGTTTGGAAGAATAATATCGGGGAAAGCTAATATCTGTCAACCTTACACAATTCGTATTACATGGCTCGTGATCCTTTTTTCTTTGTTTCTTTTCGGGTTGGAGAGACATGTGATTTACAAGAAAAATGGGAGTGCATTACAGCCCCAATCCTAACCTGCTTTAAATGTCTCATCAATTTTCATCCACTACTATGCTATATAGTTGGAATCAATACGTCACACTGGAGGGCCTGCCATCTCGCCTGCTGCATCACAGGCCTACGCCAAGAGCATCTGTACCATGCCAAACCTTTCGACTCTGCGGCTGAATAACGTCGGGATGGCAGAAGTTTTTTTTGACGACTTCGCCGCATCAGGAGGAAGGGTAACTTACATTGATTTTGTTTCTCTCCAATGAAATATCGAGGAGTGATCAGAAACCACAGTCCAGTCTATCGGCTTTGCATAATGAGGAAAACACAGTGCACGATACAAGTTCTCTGAAGTGAAATATAAATAAGAACTTTACCTTGAAAAGCAAGAGTTTTTTTTTTTTGTGTTTTTTTTTTTAATACGAGGGCATGTTTTGCTGAGGTACATGTTACAACGAAGTGATTAGTCCAAAAGAGCATTTACTATTTACTATTATTTACTATCACTTCTTATATTTTACAACATCATTTAATCTAAAGGGATAGAAATAAATCTGTAAATACTTCGCTTTCGCAGAGAGGGTTTATTGCCAATCATTGGTCGCTGGACAAGACAATGACCTGTGATAAAACATGATTACGTAAGAAGCTATTGGTTCCGACTTGCCTCGAAAGAAGAATTGCTCTAGTTATCTTATGTCACCCCCTGGGTCTGTCGAATGGAAGAGAGTACACTCTGCTGAGCAGAAGTCAGCTATTCCCGTATCCAATGTCCACTAAAGTAAACGTATAATGCATGTTGACATTGCCTAAAAAGGGATAATTCTGACCTTTGAATACTTAATGTAACCGTGCATCACAAAACGAAAAAAACGTTACACGCACAGATTTTGTGTGAAAATTGAAAATGGGTGCATGAAATGAGTCAACCCAACCAATCTTGACTTTTTCATATCTTCTGAAAGAGAATGCCTCCTTTTAAAATTTCGGATCGTCAAACGAATAGGAAAGTGTGCTTTTTAGCAGATCATCTCAAATACTTTTTAATAAGTATTGTGATTAGGTTTGTTTTTGGAGGTCCCTTTTCATTTCTTAAAATCCCTGTACATATTCTTCACTTTCAACTGTAATGTCGTTAGAAAGGAACATTTTACTGCTTCAATAGTTGGCATGAATCATGGACAGAATGTGTTAATAAATCATGCTTAATTTCAGGTTTACTTGATAATCGCTTCATTGTTGCTTCTCCCGTCATGCCCATGGTTTATATCCTGTTTATTTTTTTTTTGTCCCATTCATACCATTCATCCTGTTTTTGTTTTGGTTTGGGTTTTTTTGTGTGTGTGTGTCCCATTCATCGCACAGTTAGCACTGCTTGGGTAACTACAAGATTAAGCGCTTGAATAGACCCTGTACTTCAGAGCCTCTTTTCTCGGTTCACACTTTTCCTGAGTGTGTGCCTTTTTCCAATGCATATCTTGGAAAGGTTAGAAGAGTCATACATCATTTTAGAGCTTAGAGTCTCCTCTTTCAGATTATGCTCTTAACTAGAAATCCATGTTTGGCGACTTTTTATTGGTTTTGTGATGAAGAGTCGCAAATGATAAGAGTGATGACTGTCCTATTTGAAAAGCCAACAAATATTGGGAGGAAGAAAACGTTTGAGGTTATTTCAGAGGTTTTTTTTCTGAAATTTTGTAAACTGACTTTTCTGTTGTCGTTGTAGTTGTTGCATCGAACCCAAACTTGAATAATTATCTAAAATGTTAAATATCATATTTTCCATGGGAAATGAGATTTTGCGAAATTTATACAGGTATTTCATATCTTTGGGTTGTTGTCTGTTTGTCGATGTTTTTTTTTATACCAATGTCACATCATAGGGTGCTGCAGATAAGAGCTGCAGTGATTTTTTTTCCGTGTTTGATTGGCAGAAAGGGACTTAGAAAATGAAATACGCTGAAATAAACAAAACAGTAACAGTTTCATAAAAAGCCCCCTCCCCCCCCCCCGAAAAAAAAAAAGTTATGAAATCCTGAATTTCATCAACAAAGATTTCTGTGCTGGTGACTGTGCATATGAAGTTGCCATATTCTCACGAAATGGTATCTATAGTTATGTCTTCATGTTTTAGTTGTTTTATTTCCTTTGTCTTATTTTGTTTTTGTGTTTTTTAAATATCTTGTAACAGTTTCATTGCTCTGCTTTTCAAGGCATAGCCAAAATGTGAAAGTGCTTATTGAGTAACTTAAAAGACCTTTACAACGTTTTCCATAATAATGACCCACCACCACAAAACGACCAATAAGTCGCAATCGGATTTTTCAAGTAAACAGCTGAAATAGCCGGGTTGGGGTGGAAAAGTCCATTTTTTTGTATCAGATATTTTCTGAAGTCCATTTATCGATCTACCACCTGACAAAATTTAAGGGTATAGTGTTTATTAAAAACATTTAAAACAGTTGTCATTGATACACTCCAGCTCATACTTCAAAGTGAAGCATTCGAAAAGGCTTGATTTGATCAGGTTGAAGCTTTGAATCATATAAGCATAACTCAAGAAATATATAATGTAAGGTCTTGCGATTTTTGATTATTTGAGGAGTATATCTTATAAAAAGCTGTGCCAAGTTTAAGTTTAATCCGATTAGTCCTTCCTAGTTGTTGCAAGGGAGATTTGATCCAATCTTTGGTCCCCCGGACAACAGGATACGGTTCGGCGCTTCTAAATGGTCACAGTTCGTTAGAGCCTGTTTTCTCCACTATTCTGGTAATAACCCTGTCTGATATCCCCACTTTCTCATTGTACTTTCAAAGGGTTTGCTTTGTCGATAGAAGGCGTGTTATATATCATGTTAAAGCTCAAAATCCCAGCTTTACGTGTTGGAATCTAAAAAAAAAAAAATCCAACTTATTGGTCCTTTTGTCGTGGTGGCATTGTTATTGATCATTGCAGCTCATTATTTAATCTAATATGACACAACACTAAGTTAGCAATTCGATAAGTGCAAATAAGTTACAGCTGAATTATGAAAAGACGCATATGACGATTTTTTTTAACTCTCGTTAGAAAGCAAGTTAAAGATATTTATTGATAGTCATGGAGTAACAAAAGCAAAAAACAGATTTTAAGATGTTATTATCGATTATAATTTGAAATGGAAGACTCGTGTGTATGAGATAATGCTAAACACATATACAAGACCATCGGAGTTCGGCCGTAATCTGGCAGAACTGCGTATCTCCTTTAACACATTACGCCAGAAATCGGGTTTAAAGATTCGATGTTACACCTTTCTAAACTGAGATACGATCAGCTGCATTTTTCCTCTTTTCTTGGTCTTAATTGGTCTAAAGAATTTATTTCCAGCAAAAACAAATGACAATTTGACCTTTTTAAGTAGTAAATATTACCAATTTAAAAAACTTACGCAGTTCTGCCATATTAATCGTCGCCAAATTTTTGCGATCGTAATCTGGCAGAACTGCGTATCTCTGGTCACGTGCCCGGGTTGCGTAAGATTTTGGTCATGCGGGGGGGGGGGGGGGGGGTTCAGGCAGAACTACGTATCTCTTTTCGTCGTCAACCACGTGCTTATCAGCCAGAACTGCGTATCTCCTAGAGATACGCAGTTCTGGCTGATAAACACGTGGTTAATCAACCAGAACTACGTATCTCGGTCTATTTTCTGCGGGTTGTCTATCGGATTTTACCATCCACCCCCTTACAATTCAGCAGATGCAGTGTCAAAACAATGAATATTTTAGATCAAGTACAAGTTTTTTTTTGAAATATTTGTATTGTATAAAGTCATCATTATTGATTCACGTTTAATTTCATTTTATCCATTCATTTGTATGTGGAAAATAACTTGCTTTCCCCAAATGTTGTCAGTCTGTGTTCATGTTTCAGTATCATTTAGCGGCACAAGAAGTACTGCTACATCAAAAGCCTGGCTGTGTGCTTGGGTTATTGTCGATCTCATGAAGCATTGCATTTGGATTAAGAATAATATTAGACTAGGTTCTAGATGTTAAGCTATATTGTTCATCAAGACTACAGGTACTACACTGTAGACCGTCTAGACCGTAGTCTATTCAGGCCTAACGATACACTAGACATCTAGAGACTAGTAGAGCGGAACGTAGGAATCTGCATACGATAGGCCTACTGATCTCATCATTATCCTACTCTATGCCCGAAGAGTATGCCTAGACCCTTTTGGCTGAAGGCCTAAACTCTATTTAAACTAAAGAATACTAGGAGCTAGGCCTGACTAAAAGCTTATTTACAGCTTTATTAGAAAAAGAAATAGACCCTAGCCTAGGTCTCGTTTGTGTCGACTCCTACTGTAGGCCTAATTGTCACTACAGTACTAACGTTAGGGTAGTAGTGTTTTAATCGTTACTATATACGCAGGCCTAAAACGTACGAGAACACTGGAACTCTTTCTACTCGATTGTTTAGGTCTATGCAACATCCAGACGTCTATTTTCGGGCGTCATTATAGCAGACTAGTAGATCAATGAAAATTAATTTCTAGATTTTCTAGTCTAGACTCTAGATCTAGACTCTATATCCAGGGCCTTGTTTTATCAAAAGATAAATTTAACGCTAAGTCAAAATAATCTATGATTAACCTCTCAAATCAAATCTAAGTCCACTTAACCTATGATTAACTTCCAAATCCACTTGAAGTCCGTCTTATCAGGACATCCAGAGTTGACATCAACTCCAACTTCCTAAAAAATCAACACATAAGTTTTCTCAACCGCTCCAAATCTATGATTAACTTAACAGGTGATAAATATCAACTTTAAGTAGAAACAGTCTAGGTTGACTCAATTGTAAGGCAATTTACAGAAGAAAGATGACTGTCACACTTTCCTAGTCTAGCTGGGGTCTTGTCACAAATGTTTGTCTGTTAAATGCTAACCTTTCTCTAACATTTTGTTGCGTTTCTTTCATGTGATATTGGTCTTTTCCTTGCATGAAATTCACGATCGGCACGCATTGCTTACGCGACTGCTGCACACAAACACCCTCGACAGCAGTCGCAATCCCAGTCTGCGTGCCCGGCGCCTCGGCACGCCGTCCGCCCGCCAATCAAGCTATCGCCAGCAAGCAAGTAACCGAGTACAGTACTAGAAGTGGAACCGCGTCTGTGTGTAATGCATATCTTGCCAAAGTAAAGAACCTATATGCGAGGAAACCAGTGATTTCTGACGTGCGTAGGCCTACGTAGAGCTAGTTCGGCAATAGATACTAATTAAGAGTTTAGTAGGAATATACAGAAAATTAAGAGTTTAATTCTATATAGCACCGAGTACGACAGTAACTTGAGATCCAGCTTAACGTTAGGCCCAACTGGTTATAGATAACGTTCAGCGAGTCGTTTGTACTTACCGTATTAATACGTAGTGGCGTACTGCTGATTAGAGCGTTTAAGTCATTCTAGAATTTCGACATGTTGATGCTGTAGACTTGCGATCTATTCTTTACAAAGCCGATCTGCGCCGTAGAGGTAAACACAAGCTACTGTAATCACCACACTCTCACAAGTTTCCATAATCCTACACGTAGACACACAGGACTTCAGCCTATTGAATTAAGACTTGAAGTAAACTATTCTACGTATGTGCGGAATCTTTACGGTACACGCGTACGCAGATTTTCATTGAGCTCGGGCGGGATGTGCTAGATCTATCGACCTACTTTTTTCAATACAACGCAAAACGGCGTATTTTGCGGTTTTGTTGCAAACTTAATACAGTTGTACTTCTAATTCAGCGGCTGTATAGCGCTAATACTACTGCGTAGCACTAGCAGACTACGAATCCGTGGCCATGGCAAACAATCATGTTTTTGTTGTTTGTTTTGCTTAATGTATTGTTTTGTTTTTAAGCAGACAGCATCGGAAACCAGCCTCTTCCCGTGTTTTTAGTTTTGACTAAATCAATAATTAAGTCATGGTGATGAGCTATAACTATAATTGACTATTAAGTCTCTTCGTAAAACGGAAACTTGCAGTTGATTTAACGTTATAGCAGACTTCAAGTTGGATAAAGTTAGCGTTGATTTCACAATCAACGCTAACTTTATCTTGATAAAACAGGGCCCAGGTAGGGGCTAATTCTACAGATAGACTGTCTTAGGGATCTAGGCCTAGTACTAATGTTATAGTAGATCTAAGAACAACGTAAAGACTAACCTGCCTATCTAATGACTAACGGTAAGTCTATAAAGTCTAATAGCCTATAATGTCTAGTAATAGTCAATGTAGATCACAGATCTAAATCAAAGTTTCAGATCTATTTCTAGGGCTAAATGGTTATAATTTAGCGTTTAACCTGTACATTCTAGATTCTTCATATTACAGACTTCAAGAATGTCTAGCCGAATCAAATCTAGAAAAATAGAAAACTGAGTAAAGACAGAACAAACGGCGATTCAGCCTAAGTTAAGTAACGGTAGGCCCCAGTAGTCTAAATAGTCCCCTACTGCACAACTCTACTGGGAGTACCGGTACGGTACCGGTATTAAAAAGTAAAGTGTAACCAGCGTAAAAGTGTTAGTGTTGGTCAATTTCTGACGTCTGTAGGATTGGATCGAAAATGCTATCGTTATGGACGGTATCCTAGATATTCATTAAACTTCTCGAGATCAATCCCATAGATCCAAGCCCACTAACCGCTCATTACAATGAAAAACAAAATAAGAAGCTTTGGTCAATGGATTACAGACATTGTTGTTCGCGTGACCTACGCTACCGCACAGTACATTGATTTCACGTACACTAACAATGGACAAGTGCTGCAGCAGTACTAAGTAGGCATAAAGTTGACTGGAGCGTGATGTCAGACAAGATGCAAACTATAACGTTTGTTAGACCTAGAAATGCTCTAGGCTTAAAAAACACTAGATTGTAGCATAACTTAATAGTAAGGCATACCGCATATTGACCTGTTTTGAAGCCTGCCAGTCTATGAAGGGAAAGAAAGTGGCAATTTCCCCCAAGAGTATTCAAACGAGGGTTATTGCTTTAGCGTGACTGTCGTCGTGTACAAAACACGTAGCCGCGCCGTACGAC
This sequence comes from Diadema setosum, assembly GCA_033980235.1. Taxonomy (NCBI): domain Eukaryota; kingdom Metazoa; phylum Echinodermata; class Echinoidea; order Diadematoida; family Diadematidae; genus Diadema; species Diadema setosum. The sequence goes on along the minus strand of CM067071.1, from coordinate 4,510,147 downwards.
GTGTCTAGCTAGCTAGCTATATAGCTAGGCACTGCTAGCTTGAACGTGCAGCGCGTTCGTCACTACCAAGGTCGCGCACGCGCGTGTTAAGATATACCATGTCCGTGCGGGATGCAGGAACACCTTGGTCCAAGCGTTGTCGTTAGTAGACTTACGCAGTTCTGCCTGATTAACATCGGAAAATTCATTTTAGTGGAAAGGCATAGCTTGAAAAATTAGAAGAATTGTGCATTTTATGATAAAAGCACCAAATTTCGCACACATGTTGACAATTACATTAGAAATAAATTCAGATATTGGGCCATCGAAAAACGCGCCCTCAACGGCCATGGCAGCCATTTTTCAAAATGGCCGCCATAAATGCCATTTTTCGTAAAAATTTACAAATTTCAGAAGGGAAAATCAATAAGATTTTGCAAACGAGTGGGAAATAACATTCAAAATAAATTTAGATATTGGGCCACCGTAAATTACGCCGTCAACGGTAATGGCAGCCATTTTTCAAAATGGCCGCCATAAATGTCATTTTTCGCAAAAAATTACATAGTTAGAAGGGAAAATAAGTAAGATTTTGCAAACGAGTGGAAAATAACATTCAAAATAAATTTAGATATTGGGCCACCGTAAATTACGCCGTCAACGGTAATGGCAGCCATTTTTCAAAATGGCCGCCATAAATGTCATTTTTCGCAAAAAATTACATAGTTAGAAGAGAAAATCAATAAGATTTTGCAAACGTGTCGGACATAGCATTAAAAAAAATTCAGATATTGGGCCATCGCAAATTGCGCCCTCAACGGCAATGACAGGGATTTTTCAAAAAGGCCGCCATAAATGCCAGTTTTCATAAATTTTACACATTTCAGAAGGGAAAATCAACAAGATTTTGCCAACGAGTGGGATATAACATTTGAAATAAATTTAGATATTGGCCAATCGCAAATTGCGCCCCCTACCGGTCATGGCAGCCATTTTTTCATAAATGGTCGCCATAAACGCAATTTTTCGCAAAAAAAATCAAACATTTCAGGAAGGAAAATCAAAAAAAAAAATTGCAAACGAATTAAAAATAAAATTCGAAATATATTTAGATGTTGGGCCATCGCAAATTGCGCCCTCAGCGCCAATGGCAGCCATGTTTAAAATTGGCTGCCATAAAAACCACCTTTTTCTCAGAATTTACTAATTCCAGAAGGAAAAGACAGTGAGATCTTGCACTCAATTTAAAATTTTCGTTTGAAATATATCGTGTATTACATTACTATGTATTACATTATTGTAAATAGCGCCCTCAATGGCCATTGCAGCCATTTTCAAAATGGCCACCATGGATTCCATTTTATTTTATTTCCTGATTTCACAAAAGGAAAAGTCAATACGATTTTGCACACAATTTCAAAATTATGTTTGAAATAAATATTTTTATTAGATTATTATAATACTGCCCTCAACGGCCATGGCCGCCATATGCCAAAATTGCTGCCATTGTCACAATCATTTTGTTTTAAAAAATGGTAATTTCAGATAGAAAAGTCAACAAATGTGTACATAAATTGAAAATCATGTTTAAAATCAAACAATATATCTAGATTGCATTAACTCTAGAAATTGTTCCTTCGCAAATTTTCAAGAAGAAAAAAAAAATGCTTATAACGGTAATTGCAGCCATTTTCCAAAATGGCTGTCATAGATGCCATTTTTCTATAATGAAGATGTCCTAATGCCGGAAGAAGACAGTAAACATTTTCTTTTTTGGCGCAAGTTGACAATACATATAAAGAAGTTTAGACATTGGGCCATCATAAACTGTGTTCTCATTGGCTATTTCAGCTATTTGTCAAAATGGCTACAATACACTCTTCTTCTTTTTTTTGTCTTGAAAATTTGTTTTAACTTCAGAAGGAGAGGACAGTAGAATACTCACAGAGACATTATATAATCTGAAATATTGTGTTACGGAAATCATTTGAGGAACATTTGAAATAAACAAGGCAAATGCTTAGCAATTATATCTCACCAATGATGAATGCATATTTTAGGTGGCAAACATAAAAGATTTCCGAAAAAGAGTAATATGAATATCCAGGGATAATGGCGCCATGTGTTAACTTTGGCAGTAACACCATATCATTGAATATATGGGATATATGACGTGTATCTATTCTAAAATGTAACTTCCTAAATATTCTTAAAACAGATACGAAAAAATGGTCTTTTATTTTACAATAAAAGTTAATCTACTTGCTATGTTTCCATAAAACACATACCTTTGATATCCATACTGTTAGCCGTCACACACGAAATACTGCAATTAGGACTAAACTGAAAACATGAATTTAGAACTAACCCATCAATGAAACCTTTTTTAAAATTTAAATTTCTTTGAACACCAGATTGCATTAGATATAATGGCTGTTTAGCAGTATTCTATTGCTTTCTCCTTCTGGAATAAGCAAATAAGAATGAGGAGTGTGTGGAAGCCATTTTGCCAAAGAGCTGCCATAGCCGTTGGGACGATGTTTAAATGGTGGCTCAATATCTTCATTTCAATTTTAATTCAAATTCAAACTTGAATTTATTTGAATGTCTTTTGTCAATTTGCACAAGAAATTATATTGTCTTCTTGTGGCATTATCATATTTTCAAGAAATAAATAGCATCTATAGTGGTCATTTGGAAAATGGCTGCCATGGACGTTGATGGTGCCATTTGTAATGAAGTCATATATTATTTTCTTTTGAATATGATTCTTAACATAAAGGTATGTACAAATTTCATTGGTTTTCTCTCAGAAATTAGTAAATATTTCCAGAAAAGAAAAGAAAAAAGAAAGAAGCAGACATCCATGGCGGACAGCATGGCCCTTGAGGGCGCCTTGTAAGAAGACTTTACACTTAAATTTATTTCTTGAGCATAATTTTCAACTTGTTTGCAAAGTCTTATTGACTTTTCCTTCTGACATCAGCAAATTTTTGCAAAAAACAAAGCAAAATAAGGGGGGCATCCATGGCAGCTGTTTTAATACTTGGCTGCTATGGCTGTTGATGGTGCACTTTTGGATGGCTTATTATCAAATTCAGTTTGAATGTAATTTTCCACCTTTGTGGAAAAAAAAAAGACATTCATGGTGGCCATTTTGAAAAATGGCTGGAATGGCCATTGAGGAGACAATTTGCAATGGCTGAATAAGTTTACTTCTGAATGTACTTTCCCACCTGTTTGCAAAATCTCGTTGGCTTTCCTTTCTGATTTTAGTAAATTTTTTCCAAAATATAGCATTTATGGCGGCCATTTTCAAAAATGGCTGTCATGACCGTTGAGGGCACAATTTCCAATGGCACAATATCGATATTTATTTCAAACCAAAATTTCATTGACTTTTCCTTTTGAAATTAGCACTTTTTAATGAAAAAATGGCACTTATGGTGCCCATTTGAAAAAAAAAATGGCTGCCATAGCCATTGAGAGCGCAATTTTCAATTGCCCAATATCTGGGTTTATTTTAGATGTGATTTCCAGCTTGTTTACAAAAAAAAAAAAAGACCATTGGCTTTCCCTTCTGAAATTTGCATTTTTTAACAAAAAATGGCATTTGTGGCAGCCATTTTGAAAAAAAAGGCTACCATGGCCGTTGAGGGCGCAATTTCCGATGGCCTAATATCTAGATTCATTTTGAATGAAATTAACATTTATGGGAAAAATTTTATAAACTTTTCCCTTCTGAAATTTGCAAAATCATCGAAGAAGTGGCACATTAGACAGTTATTTTGAAAAAAAAATGGCTGTCATGGACGTTGAGGGCGCAATTCACAATGACCAAATATTTGGAATCATTTTGAATGTAATTTCTCATTTGTTTGCAAAATCTTACTGGCTTTCCCTTTTGAAGTTAGCAAATATTTTGAAGAAATTGCATTTATGGCGGCCATTTTGAAAAATGGCTGCCATTGCCGTTGAAGGCGCTATTTCCGATGGCCCGATATCTAGATTTATTTTGAATGTAATTTCCCATTTGTAACCAAAATCTTATTGACTTTTCTCTCCTAAAATTAGTAAATCTTACGAAAACATAGCATTTTATGGCAGCCATTTTGAAAAATGGCTGCCACGGACGTTGAGGGCGCTATTTACGATGGCCCAATATCTAAATTTGATCTGATCGTGATTGTCAACCTGTGTACGAAATTTGGTGCTTTTATCACAAAATGCACAATTTTTCGGCTATGCCGCTCCACTATTTCGTATCTCGACTTACGCAGTTCTGCCAGATTAATCTCCCTCTCTCCTCAGGAATTTTGCCAAAATTACTGTCTAAAAATAACTTTCTGTACCGAATCACAACTTATTTTTTGGCCCACTTGAAAGAGCATGAGAAAAAACACACAAAACACTCAAAACCTCAAAATCGACCAAAATCGACTTAGGGAGTTCTGCCAGATTACGGCCGAGTTATGAGTGAATTAAAAACTTACTAAACGTATTTGCCAACCAATTACAAATCGGAATGTCTCTCTTATTTATTGACTGATTTCATTGTTTGGGGTGCTTAAGGTAAATATTTATTGCATTGTATCTAATTTCCATATACAGGAAAAAGCTGTACTACAGATCATTTCCAAGTGATCATATTACGTTAGTCAAACAAAGCCATGGTTTAATGAAATGAATATATTGCCTGTATTTTTACTTTACGAATATCTAGTATTTTGCTTTATGCATTCATATAATAAAAATATGTTACCAGATGTAATTAATAATTTGCTCGTACGCATTAAGTCAACTCTGGATAATAATACAAGATATACAAATGATTTTCTTGTGCAATATGGAAGATGTTCTTTTATAAGTTGTAACATCATATGCAGAGCACATGAATTTTGGAATATGTTCCCTGAGAATATCAAACGATACAGTGCTTTTGAAAGTTGCAGATTGAAGCTGAAAAAAAAATATATATGTATATATGAAGAGTTTGTTTGCAAAAACCGATAAGTCCATATTTGCCAAATGGAGATATTTGCGATTAAAGGTCAAGAAAAATAAAGAGAATGATAAGAAAATGTTTGCTTCTTTTGACCATAACTTCAAAAATATACCTTTATATGTAATGACCAATATATCATTTAAAAGGTATTATTTTGTACTTTATGACAGTGATCGTAATTTAAAATCTTCAAAAATGGACTTATCGGTTTTTGCAAACAAACCCTTCATATTGGTTAATTGTCATTTTGTTGCCTCCTCTTGGTACACCTCATTAGGACCCATTGTTTGCTCAGCACTCTCCCCCCCCCTTCCCCTTGCTATTGCTTTTTCACTCTTTCCCTTTCTTCATCCGTCTGCTGTTCCTTATCTTGTTTGATGTTTCCTCCCTTTGCATCCTTTTCCTTCAATGGCAGCCCCCTGGTCCTCAGGATCATTACTGAACCTCCTTTGCCTTTTGTCTGTCCGCCCTCCTCTGCCTTTTGTCTGTCCACCCTCCTGCTCTATTAAATCATCCTCCTTTTACCTTTTGGGATCCTAGCCCATGACCTCCTACCCTCTCCTTTTGTTTTCTTTGTTTTGTGTCCCTAGCCTGAGGCTGACTTTTCTCGTTGTGTGGAGTCCTAAATGTGGTTGCTTTCCTTGCTTGTGTGTCATTTTGCCACTGACGAAGATTCTGCTAGTATCGAAAGCTCAGGCTCGGGGCCCTTTTGACTCCATTTTAGCTCACCACTATTAGATAAGCAGTTTTCCGTAGCTCTTTATTGTTACAAAAAAACCACACATTTATTACAAGAGTTTATATCGGGTAATTAGATACAGTTTGCGCAATCAGGCTGCTATATATTTGTGTGTGTGTGTTTGCGTGTGTGTGTGTGTTTGTGTAATGTATAAATATCTCTTTGGTTTTTAATGCGATGTCTTGTCGCGCTTGTTCAAAATTATACTACTTTACTACTACAATCATATTATGATTGGTGTAGGATCTTCAATTTTTAAGTTGTCTCATGTCTTAAGATCCGTCCTTTCTATTTTCATTGTCAACATTGTTTTAAACCTTTCATTTAATTTGTATCTTTATTTGTATGTCCGTGTTATGTATTTATCGTACATGTTACCTCGTTAACCGTGGAAGTGAAGAAATGAATTAAATCAAAATTTAAGTTAAATTCCATATAAATGTGCTGTTTCTTTCTGAACCAAAGCAAGAACCACGTGTCATGGCCAAAAATGTAAGACATATTTTCTACGGGCTTATCAAGAAATACCAAATTACTCTCTGATAGTGTGATAACAATTCTAACAGCATTCTACTTCTACCACAGGCAGCACTATAACAAATAATCATATTCTATTTACCATCACTAGATCCAGCAATTGGAACTGCGCAGAGTTTCAATCTCTGCAAGTATTATTCACTCCATTTCACGTCTACCCTGCCTGAATTCTCTTACTGTACGAGATGTTAAGAATGAGGTAAGTTTGAAAAAAAAATCTTAGGAAGAAATTGGTTTACTTGAAGACCTTGAGATTCGTCTGTAGTGAGATATCGGTCGGACCTGTATGCATGGATGTAACTGGCTCATAAGCAGCAATATTTTGTACAGCGGCATGTGTATACAGGCTTTTAAACAATATTCACTCCCCGATTAATACAATTTGAAGGGGGAAAATTACTACTGACTCGATCTCTTTTTGTGGTCTACTATCTGTAAAAACCCAATATTTCAGTGTCCTGAAAATCCGCAAGAGAGAGAGACAGACAGAGAGATATAACAAAGGACACTTTCCAACGTCCGTCCACAGTATCGAAGAAGAATGATGGAAATGTTACTAGAGGACCGTCTGACATGTCTGAAATACAGTCATGCCAATCATTGACAGATGAATATTCGCGGCCCGCTCTTCATTACTTTCGGCACTAATGTGTTTCCTACCCTAGAGAATAAATGACATGCAAGAAAGAAGGGTTACATGTACTTTCATTGCCCGCATTCAGTGATTGATTAAAAAAAAATAGATGTGCCTTTACCTAAGTAAGACAGCACCCAGCTTTAATACAGCAGTATTTTATTTGTTATTTATGTGTACTGTGTTGTGTATAATGTGATTCATGTTCCAACTGAGACACATCCTTGATGCATACTTGGCAGCTTGGCGGGGTCACACGTGAGATTCCTGATAAAAATCTCAGTCTTTTGAGCTCACCCGAGCCGAAAGCTCAAGCGAGCTATTGCGATCGCTCTTCGTCCGTCGTGCGTCCTGAGCAAACTTTTTTACATTTCCACCTCTTTCTCGAAAACCGCGGGACGAATTTTCACCAAATATGGCAGGTAGCATACCTAGGAGGATTAGATCTCAATTTGTTCACGTGGAGACCATGGCCTTTCCTGGAGGCCCCCACGGGGGCTCAAACTCCCCCAAATTATGGAACCTTTAAAACAATCTTTTTTAGAACCGAAAAAAAAAATAGAGCTAAGTCAATAGTATGAGTTAGTACATTGATGACTGTAGTTTCAAGTTTGTTTATAGCAGAGCCAGGGGTGCCCTTGTTGGTATTGGTGTCAAAATGGGGGCCTAAATTGCACATTTTCATTTTCATTGCATCATTTCAAATGGGCCTTAAAGGACAAGTTCACCTTCATAAACATAAGGATTGAGAGAATGCAGCAATATTAGTAAGACACATCAGTGAAAGTTTGAGGAAAAATAGACAATCGATACAAAAGTTATGAATTTTTAAAATTTTTGTGTTGGAACCACTGGATGAGGAGACTACTATCAATGAAAGGCTCATGATGTCATATGAGTACAACAGTATAAAGAAAAGGTAAAGAAAATTCAACATATTTTCACTTTTTTCGCATAATAAAAGAGCACTTGACTTGCCTCTTTCTAAAGGCAATGGGAACAATATTACCTATAACATATGTCAGTAACGAGTCAGGGGAATGTGTACTTTTTTCAAAAGATGGAATTTTGTGAAATTCTCTTTTAATTTTCCTTACATTGTTGTACGCATGTGACATCATACACTGCAGTAGTCTTCTCATCCAGCGGTGACTGCACAAAAACTTCAAAAACTCATAACTTTTGAACGGATTGTCCGATTTTCCTCAAACTTTCAATGATGTGTTCTACAAATATTATTACATTCTCTTAATCCTTATGTTAATGAAGGTGAACTTGTCCTTTAACTGTACACTTTAATCTTCGTCTTGAGAATTCATGTTCAAATTTTCATCAAACTTGACAGGCATTATCACTTGGGTGATATGATATATATATATGTATGTATATATATATATATATATATATATATATATATATATATATATATATAATATGTAACGACAACAATGATGAGCCGGCACTCGCAATGTTGGTTACTATGTTCTTTTTTATTCGCAGGTTCTGATCGTCAAAACCGAACCCAAACCCTGAAATGTGTAAACATTATGTACAAGGGATAATGAGTACATTTGTATTATCAATTAATACATGAATGAATTTTTGACATCATAAATGAATGAGGTTCATTAATATAGCATACACAGTCTTACAGCTCAGTTGTGTTCATTCTTATTCGTGATGCTTTGTTGCATCATTGCATCATACATGCATATCGTATTAACATTCATTAGCATGAATACTGCAACTTGTAATTGGCACATAGTCGTTGATTATATTGACATTTCAACAGTGAATGGTTAAATTCTGATAGTTCTCATTGTCATTCAATATTTGTCTCACTGCATCCTTATGCTGTTATTACACATGTACATGTGACCCTGCACCACAAAACAAACAAAAAAAAAAATATCGCCAGACATGAATGTTTAGTTAAGACCATAATCTGAAGGAGCAGACTTTAAGCTTTAAAATGATGTAGGCCTATAACTCAAATCAAATGGACTCTCCTAACCTATCTAAGTATTGGAAAGAAAGCACACACTCAGGAAAAGTGTGAACTGAAAAAAGAGGCTCTGAAGTACAGTGTCTATTCAAGCGCTTAATCTGTACCAAACCGTGCTGGCTGTGCGATGAATTTTACAAAAACAGGAAGTAAACCACCAGAGTAACAACAATGAAGGGATTATCAGATTAAACTAAAATTAAGCATGCCTCGTTAAAGGTAGGGGATACCTTTAACAGACCTCCCAAAATGCAGCAAAATATTAAATATGAACCTCAGGGGACTTGTTTAGGCCACTGCTGAGAAATTTTGAAGTCAACAGTTATCTACAATTTGAATAATGCACAAAACTCAACTACTCAGTAGTTCTGTTGTCAGCCACACTTAAGCCTTTTTGTTGCAGTCTTCTGTATTTTTTTTATCTATAAACACAAATCTAAAAGTATAAGAGCTGATGTAATAACATAATAGAGTGTGTGGCAAGAATGTATATAGAAATGTTTGTAAGTTTTGATGAACTTTTTTTTTCACAAAATGTGACCGTGCACCTCAAAACGAACATAAAGTCGCACACACTGATTTTGCGTGAGGACTGAGAATAAGTGAAATGGGCCAACCTAGCCGAACTTGACTTTTTCATATTTTCTGAAAGAGCGGGTCTTCTTTGACATTATGCTAAAACTTGGTATCAAAAAACGGGCAGGAAAGTTTTTTTTTTTTTTTAGCAGTTTATCTCGAACATTTTTGGTAGAATAGTGTGATTAGGTGTGTCTTTAGAATCCCTTTTTCATTTCTGAAAAACCTTGTCCACACTCTTCACTTTCAATTCTAATAACTTTTGAAAAAATAATGCTACTGCTTTGAAAGTTGGCATTAATTATGGACAGAATGTGTTAATGAGGCATGCCTAATTTCAGATTAATCTGATAATCCCTTCATTGTTGTTACTCTGGTGGTTTACCTCCTGTTTTTTTTTTTTTTTTGTTCCATTCATCGCACAGCCAGCACGGCTTGGTAAAGATTAAGCGCTCGAATAGACACTGTACTTCAGAGCTTCTTTTCTCAGTTCACACTTTTCCTGAGTTTGTGCTTTCTTTCCAATATTTAGATAAGTTAGGAGAGTCCATTTGATTTGAGTTATACATCATTTTAAAGCTTAAAGTCTGCTCTTTCAGAATATGGTCTTAACTAAAAATTCATGTCTGGCGACTTTTTGTTTGTTTTGAGGACCTATCATGGTGCAGGGCCACAAATATACATGATGGACACACATGCAGTGCATGGGTCTGCAAAGGTAGCCTATAGTAGACTACTAGGCTACCTTTGCAGACCCATGCACTGCATGTGTTGTGCTGGAATTTACGGTGAGCCCCCAAAAAAAAATTCAATTCAAAATCTAACGGTCAATAAAAATGTACTAAATGTTACCTTCCACTTTCAATACTTTATGGGAGTTTCTAAAATGATACTCTCTTTAACATACCACTGTATTTATACAACTCTTCAAGGCATGCAAATGGGATTCTCTACCTTTAACACATTCTGTCCATAATTAATGCCAACTTTCAAAGCAGTAGCACTATCCTTTCAAAAGTTACTAAAGTTGAAAGTGAAGAGTGTGTAGCAAGTTTTTTTTTCAGAAATGAAAAAGGGACTCTAAAAACACACCCAATCACACTATTCTACCAAAAATGTTCGAGATAAACTGCTAAAAAGCACACTTTCCCGCCCGTTTTATGATACCAAATTTTAGCATAATGTAAAAGAAGACCTGCTCTTTCAGAAAATATGAAAAAGTCAAGATCGGCTAGGTTGACCCATTTTACTTATTTTAAGTCATCACGCAAAATCAGTTTGTGCGACTTTATGTTCGTTTTGTGGTGCACGGTCACATATTTTTAGTAGCAAATCTCTAATTCGCATTTATTAGTTTTTTTTTTTTCTCAATAGAGTTAAGTTTATGTCAGAAATACTGGTACAGACTCCAATGTGAAAGCGCTTATATTGGCTTCACTGTAGCTCTAGTGTTCTCTAACAGGTATTTCATGTGAAAGGTCCTTGGTCGTAAATGTGTCAAGAAATCTCCCTCCGCTGACAAGAGAGGATTGAAAGACCTTAGGTCCAAAGTCCGCTTACTAGGTTAAAGTGCATTTGCTCTGTTTTCTAGACTCTTGACGTCACAGCGTTTCTTGTTAAGAATGAATCTTCTACACTGCTCTTGGATTCATAAACGCCTCACTAACTAACTTGAACAAGTAATCATATAATATATCATGATAATGCATCTAAGCAGAATGATTAGCAAATGCAATGAACAGATATCACATATAAAGAAGTTAGCCTGATTGCAACTCAATCCAGCAATAACAGATATTAAATTGATATCCAAATATTCCTTTATACAACTTAACATAGTAAAGCAAGATTCAATTTGCTCAAAGTACTAACAGTATGCATTCAATACTTGACATTCAAGTTCTCTGTATAGACTTATATTGCTAAACGCTCATATCATCTTCAATAGGCAAGATATGGAAATAAAAGATGGAATAGGAATGAAGAAGAAGAAGAAGAAGGTGGGGTCTCCTAGTCAATGCATACACCAATATGACTAGCATATTATATTCACGAGTGTTTACTCCACAATATAATCACGCACAGTGTCACCGATCAAGATGTTGTGAAAGCAGCAATGAACATACATTGTACATCTTTAAATTGTCAAGCCTATCTTTTAACCAGCTTTCTAACAAGTTCTTCTCATTTGTCAACTCAACTCAACTTAACGTCCACTCACATAATGTAGGAGCTCTATAACCGATAAACAATGTCATATCAACTAATCTGAGTCTGAGGCAGGTTTGAGCCGTACATTTCAGAAGTCAGATATATTATGAACGACAATGAAATCTCATGATGTGCCCATGCACATTCGCATCACTCTGTTCAACATAACAGAGGATCCCTTTTTCAACTCAATTTGAAATAGCAACAGTGTTATCACTGATCTATAGCGCAAGTAGCAGCTCATAGATAATCCTAACACTATCTAGACAACATACTAGACTCGAACTAGACTTCACAGATTAAGTTTGACAAGGAAGATAACTTCCCCCTGCCGGAAACAAGATAGCTGACTCTCACCGTTGTCAAAGATTCCAATTTGAAGTTAAAAGAGGAAAACTTCTCTATTCATTGGGTTCAGGACCCTTCCCAAAGACATTTTTTAACTTTAAATTCCAATCCACCGACGCACAATCCTACGTCACTTTTACTGCCACTTTGTTTGGGTGGAGGGCTATACTGGCTATGAGATCATAGCTTGACCCAAGGAGGGCAGAGAGTGGACATTATGCCCAAATTTGGCAAGTAAAAGTGGAGAATGTGACCGGAAGGATTGAACTTCCTGAATGACGCAGGGTGACTCATTTTCCCCCCAAAAAAATGTATTTCTATGTTACTTTTTGTTTCAATTTTCGATTCTCAGAAATTCTTCTTTCCTTTTTGTTGTAGCAAAAGCCATAATGTTACATATCATATATATATATATATGTACATATATATATATGTATATATATTTATATATATATATATATATATATATATATATGTGTATGTATATATATATATATACATCGTTACAATAGTGACTGCGTGGAAGGGGAATTTGCGATTCTCAGGTGAGCGCGAGACCCCCGAATCCCTTGTTTGTGGACGTCCCCCCCCCCACAATATCGCCTGTTTAACTTATCAGATAGTTCAATGTTTGTGATATCTAATCAAAAAAAAAAAAAATTACGTTGATTCTTTTAGAATGCTTTTTTTCAGTCTGATGCATTTTCGTCGCAAAACCATATATGTTTTCACACTTAATTTGGATTTCAGGCTTCCACGTTACAGCAGGGAGACAACCAGGAAGACGCTGAAAATGAGGTTTGTTCCAGCAGAAACTGGCATGCACTATTTCTAAACTAATTTATTTTTTTTTTTATATTTCAGTGTTACTTCCGTTTGCCGTATCAACGATCAGGAAAGTAAATGTGTTTGAATGACATATAATATGATAATTATGTTTTTCATCAGCGAAAAAGAGGAAAGAGGCTTGTTTAAAATCGGTCATAACAAGGTGGTGTCCTTTTGTAGATATAGAATGAAAGCACGAACAGATGATCATTTCATTGCTGATATTTCGCTCTGAAAATACACTTTACGAACAGGATCTGGTGCTGCAGAATATTGGAAAGAAAGTATACACCCTGGAAAAGTGTGAACTGAGAAAAGAGGCGCTGAAGTACAGGGTCTATTCAAGCGTTTAATCTTTACCAAGCGGCGCTAGCTGTGCGATGAATGGAACAAATAACTGTATGATAACCACCAGAGTAACAACAATGATCGGATTATCAAATTAAGCTGAAATTGTGCAAGCTTTATCAACACATTCTGTTGATGATCAATGCCAACTTTCAAAGCACTAGCAACATCTCTTCTAAAGTTATTGGAGGTAAAGTTGATGAGCATTGAGCATGAGTTTTTAAGAAATGAAAAGAGGGCTCTATGAGAAACACATAATCACACTATTCCACCAAAGAGTGTTCCAGAAAAACTGATAAAAACCCAATTTCCTTTTCGTTTTATGACCTCAAACTTTAGTATAATGTAGAAGACTTGCTCTTTCAGAAAATATGAAAAAGTTAAGATTGGCTAAAGTTGTCCTATTTCACCTATTTGCAGCTCTCACACAAAATCAGTGTGCGCGACTTTTTTGTTCGTTTTGTGATGCACGGTCACACACAAACACACACAAACACACACAAACACTAATATATATGTAAACAGGGTGTATCAAAAAAATCTCACACTTGTAAACAAATTTTCTAAATTCTATTTCAAAATATTTGGAAGATTTTTTTTCATATTAGTGGATGCCCAATAGTAAGCAAATAATCAACGTTGGTGAAGGTAATGGGACAAACTATCACTTCCGAGGCGATCTGGATGTAGCTATCTTTCCGAAGCGCAGCTGTGTAAAGATAGCGTACACATTCAGATCGCCGACGAAGTGATAGTTTGTCTCATTGCCTGAAACTAAAAGTTGATTATTTGCTTTATATTCCACATCTAGGGTCCTAAAAATTCCCATTTTATTCCTCATCTGAAACCGTTTTAGTTGTCTTTAGGTATCCTTAGGGATTAGACTACGTGTGCGCTTAGATGACAAAACAATGAATTTGCTGCGTGCACCGCGCGGCACCGAAGTGAAAGTGCGTTGCACTGTGTACTATCAAGTTACCTAGGTCACATGATAGTCCACCGTGCAACGCACTTTTATTTCACGCGTACTCATCTTGCGTCAGGACTGTGTGGACTGTATGGAGATCAGCGAAACAAAAGGGACTATCAACGTAGAGTGTAACGAACTTTTCTTCTCAGGTGGTGTGATGGGCCAAACTACGCTTCATCACGTGATCAGCTCTGGACCAATCCTATTGCAACATTCTTAGTATGTGGAATAGTATCTAATCTATCAAGTGCAATCAACAAAACAATTTTTTGTTCACGCTTGGCTGACCACTGATGCTCTTTGTCCAGAGTGTGAAGAATGACTTGCGCCAAATTGAAAGAAGATGGGAAATTCAGCCAGAAGCCCAAATAGGAGTTCTCATTCAAACAAATTGCAATTCTGCCTTCAGTTTTGATTATGTTATGATAGTTTCGGAATTTTCTGGCTATTTTCTGTCACGTTTTAATGATTCCATTGTGTTACGGAAGGTTGATTAACAACATCAAGATCTTTTAAGCACGGTTATCACAAATCATGCACAGACATAATTATCGAACCCACATGCCAGTCATTCAGTCAAGAAGAAAAGTACAAAATTAATGCATCCTCAGATCATTCAATTGATATAATCAATCCAATCAATCAATGAATTTATTAATCAATTAATCAATCAATCAATCAAGCAATCAATCAATCAATTATTCATTTAATCCATCAATCAAACAATCAGTCAGTCACAATTGTATGTATGTTTTTTAAAAAGTAGCAGATCGACATAGGGAATCACCTCCCCCCCCCCCCCCCCCGTGGCTAATCAATGTTTAAAAAACTGATTTTTCTGTTGATTTATTCATTCAATCAGCCGATTAATTTTTTCAATGATTGAAAAGTGATTAATCGATTATTGAGTTAATTCACTAATTGAAAGACTCAATGACTAACTAACTGATATATCGGTTGGTGTATTGATGGGTTGATTGATTGATTGATTGGTTGATTAATTGATTGGTCAATCAATTGATTAATAGGATAAATTATTTGAATGTTGATGAATTTGGTACCATTACCACATTAATGAATAACTGGCATATTATGGTATTGATATGTCCGTGTATCGTGAAAACTGTGCGTTGAAAATCTTGAAGTAATTACACACTCTAATTCTCGCCAATTGATTTAGAAATGAAATCATTAAATTTACGACAAAACTGACAAAAAAATCTCAGACTATACGAACATAATCAAAGCTTTAAGCTTGAATAGGAGCACTTATTTGGACCGCTGACTGAATTTTCCATCTTATTTCAATTTGGCACAAGTCATTCTTCACACTCTGGACAAAGAGCGTCAGTGTTCAGCCAAGCGTGAATAAAAGTTTGTTTTGTTGATTGCACTTGATAGATGAGACCATCGGGCATCCATAAATGTGAAAAAATCTTCAAGATATTTTAAAATGTAATTAAGACAATTTTTTCAAAAGTGTAACGTTTTGTTGATACACCCTGTGTATATATATATATATATATATATATATATATATATATATATACATGTGTGTGTGTGTGACCCTGCACCTCAAAACAAACAAAAAGTCGCCAGACATGAATTTTTAGTTAAGACCATATTATGAAAGAGCAGACTTTAAGCTTTAAAATGATGTATAACTTAAATCAAATGGACTCTCTTAACCTATCTAAATATTGGAAAGAAAGCACAAACTCAGGAAAAGTGTGAACTGAAAAAAGAGGCTCTGAAGTACAGTGTCTATTCAAGCGCTTAATCTTTACCAAACCGTGCCGGCTGTGCGATGAACGGGACAAAAAACATGAAGTAAACCACCAGAGTAACAACAATGAAGGGATTATCAGATTAAACTGAAATTGAGCATGCCTCATTAACACATTCTGTCCATAATCAATGCCAACTTTCAAAGCAGTAGCACTATCCTTTCAAAAGTTATTAGAGTTGAAAGTTAAGAGTGTGGACAAGGTTTTTCAGAAATGAAAAAGGGATTCTAAAGACACACCTAATCACACTATTCTACCAAAAATGTTCGAGATAAACTGCTAAAAAAACACACTTTCCTGCCCGTTTTATGATACCAAATTTTAGCATAATGTCAAAGAAGACCCGCTCTTTCAGAAAATATGAAAAAGTCAAGTTCGGCTAGGTTGACCCATTTCACTTATTTTCAGTCCTCATGCAAAATCAGTGTGTGCGACTTTATGTTCGTTTTGAGGTGCACGGTCACATATATATATATATATATATATATATACATATGAAGAGTTTGTTTGCAAAAACCGATAAGTCCATATTTGCCAAATGGAGATATTTGCGATTAAAGTCAAGAAAAATATAGAGAATAAGAAAATTTTTGCTTCTTTTGACCATAACTTCAAAAATGTACCTCGATATGTAGTGACCAATACATCATATAAAAGGTATTATTTTGTACTTTATGACACAGACTGTACTTCAAAATCTTCAAAAATGGACTTATCGGATTTTTGCGAACAAACTCTTCATATATATATATATATATATATATATATATATTCATGGTAAATATTTCTGTACAAAAGGGGCACCATGTCTCATCTCCTGGGATCCTCTTACGTGACCCAGAATCCCCAAATTTCAGGACAGGTATTGATTACAAATCCTCTATGAAACCAGAACTATAAAAATCAGTACGCACTTTATGAGTTCATTTTTCAAGTTTTTTTTGTGTCAAATCGGGGCCCGGATGCCCAAATTAGAGCCTGATTTTCACATCTGTATCATCATCTTGGAACTGCATGATCAAACTTCCAAAAAAGCTTGTTAGGTAGTATCACTATGTTTTATTACGTTTGATAAAATATTCATTTCTTTAAATGGACACCATGATCATCCCATAGTGAAACTCAGAGAGCGTCCAAATTCAAGAATATGTATATTATATATATATATACATACACACACACACATATATACATATATATATATATATATACATATATACATATATATGAAGAGTTTGTTTGCAAAAACCGATAAGTCCATTTTTGAAGATTTTGAAGTACGATCTCTGTCATAAATTACAAAATAATACCTTTTAAATGATATATTGGTCACTTCATATAAAGGTACATTTTTGAAGTTATGGTCAAAAGAAGCAAAAATTTTCTTACTATTCTATTTATTTTTCTTGACATTTAATCGCAAATATCTCCATTAGGCAAATATGGACCTATCGGTTTTTGCGAACAGGTGAGAATTACGAACGATGTACATTTGCCAATATATATATATATATATATATATATATATATATATATATATATACATGCATATAACTAGAAATGCTCGCGGTTCTTTCGAGATTGTTTATACGGCAGATCCAGCTCTTAATAGGGGTAGTCCTTTTTTGACCGGGTCCTCTCTGGGGGCCAGTTGTCACGTTTTCATAGTCTTTTTTAAAGCTCATTTTCGAAATTCGGGAGGTAATATCGCCAGTGTCTTAAAACTTTCAAATGAACAGCACCTTGCAAGCCTTAGCCCCCCCCCCAAAGCCCCCCAAGAGTGAGAAATGTTTTTTTGTAACAGCTAGTATATGGTAGAAAGTTATAGTGGCATCAGTGGAATGCATTTAAGGATGTTTCGATATAAATGTGAATGCTATCATCGCCTATAAAACTCCTAATAAATGTCATTGTTTGAATTTGAAGTTTCAGAGTTTTGATACTGAAATCCACGACAGAGACCTCACTGAACGGAATCTTCCCAACGTCAGTACTGCAACATGACAGACATTGGGGGTATGCCAGCTATGGCACTCCTGGATGAGATGCCGGCCACATTATAATTTCCTGAGAGCTTTTAAGTATTTCGGTGGTGCCTTATAATTTAAGTATACTCAACTTGTGTCATTCTTTCATCGCGGAATGTTATTATAATCACTCGAGATTTTGCATATTCACAGGTCATATTTTTTGTTCAGAACAGTAATTTTGTTTAAAATATGTGCCGAAATACATGTATATCTTATCTGTTTTATGACTGTGTTGTGTGTGTATCTGTAGCACTCACTTATTTTACACTCACGATGGCTCCTAAAAAAAAAGAAAAGAAAAAGAATTACAGGAAAGGTAAAAAAACAAAATAGTGCTTTGGTCTGTTGTTAATACCAGGAAAATGTAAGACTCTCGCCTATTTTGCAATGATTCTGGATATGGTCCCAAATTGCCACATCTTTGCTTGTTTTGCGCACTCTAACATAGTTAACATCTGACCTTTGAAAGTCCTGGAACAAACTGCGTTATTGTTCTCTTTTGTACAGGTGAAACCTAGGTCATTGTATTGATGTATCGCAGATTCATTAAAATATGTGTCTTCTCACTTCACTTATAAATTTAGATAAACATAAGAGACCTAAAAAAGTGATCAATCAGTCAATCACCTTGTAGTATGATCTCATATTTTTATCAACAGTAGTAAGAATAAGGTCTAATATCAAGATATCATTTCTGAGTGATCTGCTTGGCACAAGGAGAATAATCCCCTAAACCTCAAGACTTATTCCTTTTCTTGTGAGGATAAATCATACATGAGAATGATGTCGTATATCATGCCGTAACTGATAACAGCGCTCTGATTTTCTTAAACATTTTCTGTTGCTTTGTTCGGTTGCAAATTTCCATACAGCAGGAAAAGGAACATGATGTAAAGATTTGAGAGAACATGTTATCTGCTTTCAGAGGAGATCGGTTTTGAAAGTTCTTTACGTATTAAGAATCAGAAATCATTAAAATCTCCAGTTTGATATAATCATTGAATATAGAGGTCTCCTTTGTATTTATTGTTGTTTTTGTTTTTCTTTTTTTGTCACACTCCTGGAGGCTTGTATTTTTTTCGGCAGTGCAGTCACAAAATAAATGCTTGCATTGATCTTTGAGAATCAACAGATGTATCACTTTTAGCCGCACTGTTCAGTGGGTTGCCAATGGCATTAAGTCTCCTTTATATCGTTACCAGTTTACCCTGCTCGCAGTCTGTAGGAGACAATAAAATGTCATTACTGCATATACTTGTTTTTTGAATTTTGGCATCTATAAAGTCGCAAGTTTTATCGCAAGAAATCTTTGTCTATATGAATATGTTCAACTTTAGGCTGCTTTATACGAGACGTGACAGCAATTTCACAATGAGTGAATGATTTGTATTGGATGTCGCAGGCCTATAAGGGTAAACTGGCACCTCGTCTACAACCACTCTGTCCACTGTTCACCTAGTCTAATGCCATCTCGTCTAAACTCACATCGTCTACTACCAACTCGTCTACCAACCATTTTGTCTAAATGCCAATTAGTCTAATTGTTATTTCGTCTACTAACCATTTAATCTAATCTCTAATTTGTCTAAGTCACATTTCGTCTAATACCCATTATGTCTATTGACCATTTCATCTATTAATCATTAGGTCTATGAATGAAATAGTCTACAGCTCATTTTGTCTAATAGCCAATTGGTCTACATCCACCTTGTCTAATACTCAATTAGTCTAATAACCAGTTAGTCTACTCCCAACTGGTCTACACCCAACTGGTCTACACCCAACTGGTCTACTCCCAACTAGTCTACTCCCGACTCGTCTACTACCAACTGGTCTACTCCCAACTCGTCTACACCCAACTGGTCTACTCCCAACTCGTCTACTCCCAACTCGTCTACACCCAACTGGTCTACTCCCGACTGGTCTACCCCCAACTGGTCTACTTGTTATATAGTTGTTGTTGTTGGTTTTTTTTTTTTTGTCTACTCCAAACTTCATCCAGTTTCCTTTCCCATTGAAATAGGTTGAACACTCTTGGTGCCCCATTTGGTTTGAATTTTTTGTTCTAATTATGACAATTTGATTACTTTTTTATTAAAAAAGAATAATGTCACAGTGTGAAAAATTTGCTGGGCGGTCGAAATGTAATTCTGTTTCGTATGACTGACAATTCATTTGTGATGGAGGATTATAACTGAGCTAGTTTATCATTATTTAGTTATTTTACGGCCAGGATGTTGACTGGATAGTCGTGTCTCACCATTAATATGTCTTTATATTCAGCATGTGCGGAATAATTAACAACTTTAAAGAATAGACTATTATTGATTTTTGTACCAGGGCAGGGTTATGAATAGTTCGTGACAGTGAGACGGACTGGACACTAGACAAAAGTGGTATATTCATTATTAGCATGACCAGATGGGAAAGATCAGTTTGGGTAAATTGTTGGGAGTATACCAGTTGGGAGTAGACAAATATTGGGTATAGACGAGTTGGGAGTAGACGAGTTGGGAGTAGACCAGATGGGAGTAGACCAATTGGGTATAAACCAGTTGGGTGTAGACCAGTTGGGAGTAGACCAGTTGGGTGTAGACCATTTGGGTGTAGTCCAGTTGGGTGTAGACCAGTTGGGTGTAGACCAGATGGGTATAGACCATGTTGGGCATTGACGAACTAAGGGTTGGACGATATGATAACTAGACAAAGTGAATGTAGACGAGATGACTTGTAGACGAGGGTTGAAGGATTGGACGACATGACAAAGAGACATTGTTAGTATAGACGACATGGCTATTAGATCAATTGCTCAGTAGACGAAATGCTCCCTAGACGAGTTGGGTATTAGACAGTACGGGTAGTGGGCAAAGTGACTATTAGACAACATGTGTACTAGACAAAACAAGTTGTAGACCAAATGGGTATTAGACCAATCGGTAATAGACGATTTGCCAGTAGACCAATCGGAAAATAGACAGAGTGGCTGTAGACGAGGTCACTATAAACCTATGTTTCATAATGCATTATAACTATATGCATAGAGATAAGGGGATGCACTGTGATGCCTATTATGTACAGAAAACTTTGGGGGTTTTAAGGCCATTTGCGTCATGCTTGAAATTGACTTGGCAGGTTATTCATACGTAATAATTGTTTTACTCTTTATAGCTGTTTATATTTGTTAGTGTTTTCATATTGACGTATACTCAGTGTCACATGCAATGCAACCGCTTGATATTGATTCCTTCCCGCCTGGTTCTGTTGTGTGGAGTAGGCGTTACGTGTAGTTTTACATTGTATGTTCGACAAGAATAAATATTATATTCGAAGTAGTCAGCAATGACAGTGTACATACACAATGAAACGTTACACAAGATATTATAAACAATGTCACTTTGTATTGAAATGACTGCAATGTATAATCGATACTCCCCAATATGTAACTCTGTTTCTACAGAAATGCTTTTCTATTTGCCATTGTAATGCCATTATTATTTCGAATTGTATGTAAAGAATCCCGTATGATATATCAAGTGTCCAGAATTTGCTATTGTGTGTAATATTTGGTTGGATGGATGCGGGTAATGTTTGCCTTCATTCACTGGGGATATAGTACTTATTTCACTGGTTATAAGATGGCTCAATCCTTGTTGTTTTGAGGTCAGCGTGTAATACATTGTGATGAAATTGGTAATCATTTTTCTATATTTTCCTTGTAATGTGGAACAGTCTTATGAAGTTATTTGAAGATAAAGTTCATTTCTTTTTTGTTTCAATTCATGTCTCTTGCGAGTTATCTTTCTTTTGCAGACAAGGCTAAAGTAGTTACCGTTATTTTTAAACTCAAACTCATCTAAGTGTGAAGTAGAGGACAGTGCTGTGTAAGTTCGAGATAATCTCAATATCTCCTCCTGTGTTATGTATGTTTTCCACTAATTACCAAACAATGTATTTTACATGGTAAAGTTAATGTTCATAAATGGAATTTGTGAATTGCGAGCAACAAATTCCGTGGGCAAATACCGAGTAAGGTATAGCTCAATAAAATTATTCCATGCTGTTGTACATAATGTAATGCTATGTCAAGGATAACTTGAATAGTCTGTTCATTCACATTGTTGTCTATGGTTCAAAGTTGAAAACGATTAATACCAGTAACTGCATTGACTACATGCAGTCAAATGTGAACTCGAAATATTTTTTTTTCATAAGTAATGGCTACCGTACGTTTGTTTTGTTTTTTTCAATGTGATGTACGTATTATAGGGTATGCATTTCTTAAGGCTTATTCCACTTTGTGTAAATATCTGTTTATATTCACTTCTGGCCAATTTCTGTCAATTTTTACTTGATATTGCTTGCGTGAATGCAGTTTGTTTTCACCTTGTATTACTTCCCTCCTTTTTGAAGGAAATAGGGCATGGTGGTAATAGGAAATCTATGGAAATGAAGTGTATGACAATATGAAACTCAAAAATTAACTTCATTGTGACCCTCAAAAAGCGTATGTTGTTCTTTTTATATTCGGCCACAATATGCATTTCGCGTCTGGTAATACAGGCATTTGCGTTTATTATTTCATGTTATGAAGTGATTGTGGTAAGACAGCTGAAGTCTGTAGAATAAAATGAGTGACGAGACAAAGATTATGTCAATCTGAAAGGTCTGTGAATAATGACACACTGAAGCTACTTTATCTCATGGAAATCAGTGTTTACTTTCTTTTTTATAGTTTGTTTCGTATAGGATTGAGTAATTTCCACAATGCATCTTGGTCTTCAACACTTTTTTGTGACTATTGAAAGGTAAACTGAAATAACTCTGTAAAAGGGTTTATGCACTACCGTTGTGGAGGGTACCGTTGTATTTTTTTTTTGACATACAGTATTACAACCATCATTATCAACATCTTTACCATCATTATCACCATCATAGGCTTCTACGTGTTTTTCTTACCCAACTCATCTGGAGGCCAATTTTTAAATCACAGTTCTTCAGGGCGCCCTCTACGGGATTGGCTAAGTTTGTTTGTTTGTTTGTTTTTTAATGTTGCGTTTCTTGACCCAATGTCAACGACGCCACGTTCAAAATTCTATTATTAATTTTCGAAGTCCAGATTTTCCTGAAGAGCACGTGCTGCTTGCGATCTATACCTTGTAAGAATGTAAAATGAATTCGCCAAAACAAACAAACAACCAACCAACCAACCGAACCAAAACTAGGCAAAAACTAAAGTTTCTCTTTTGGACCATTTTTGAAGATACTCGACGTAGTCATTTCCAACGTTTGAAACACTTCAATCTTTCCCCCACTGATTCATTTCGTTTGAAATAATACTCTATGAACTGTTTTCAAATTTGTTGGATACTTAAAATTTTATGATGTATATTGTTGCCTAAATTTTATTTATTCAAACTTTCTGGAATTTTCTGGAGATACGTGGTTTTACCCTCAAAATCACTGTCGACTGGATTTGTACTGTTTTTGCAAAAACACTTATCTCAGCGATTACGATTGTGGTTTGTAAAAGAAAATAGTCTTATGTGTATCGTTTCTTTTGATATAGTTTATTTTGCCGACAAATTCTTCGCCATCTTATTAAAAACACGTACCTCCATGAATACGATCTTCGCTCCCATGCTGTTTTGGCAAAAACGCACGTTTCTTTCGAGATTTGTAGTTTTGCCAAATCAAACAGCATCTCAAGACTTTCAATCATTCTGTCGAATGTGTGTTCGACAGAATGATTGAAAGTCTTGAGCTGCTATTTGATTTGGCAAAACTACAAATCTCGAAAGAAACGTGTGTTTTTGCCAAAACAGCATGGGAGCGAAGATCGTATTCATGGAGGTACGTGTTTTTAATAAGATGGCGAAGAATTTGTCGGCAAAATAAACTATATCAAAAGAAACGATAAACATAAGACTATTTTCTTTTACAAACCACAATCGTAATCGCTGAGATAAGTGTTTTTGCAAAAACAGTACAAATCCAGTCGACAGTGATTTTGAGGGTAAAACCACGTATCTCCAGAAAATTCCAGAAAGAGATGTGGCTATGCCAAGTAAATTCTAACCAAAATCAGATATTGCTGAAATTTAAGTTTAAATGGTTACACCTTTCTAACAAGATTATATAAATAACATTATTTTTTCTATCACTAAAGTGTCATTATGATTGCCTAAAGAATTGAAATGCACTAACTCTTAGACTAATGGTTGTTTTAACAATTCCCAACATTCAAGGTGAGATTGTTCGTGGTCATTTTTAATTACCCCTTTTTTCATACTCATATAGCATCAGTCAATTTATACTACATCTTTGATATGGGGAGGTGGGGGGGGGGGGTGATCGAAGGAAATAACCCTGCTGCTCTATTAGCATATTATACGGCGTTGCTTAGTTGACACCATTCTACATCCTGGTCTGTCTAACGATATTTGTTCCGAAAACAAGTTCATGATGACGTTAATAGTTGAAGACGATATACTTCTCCATCAACTGCAGGGTTAACGCACTCTACTTTTATCGACATACCCCATACAGCAGACAGCCCTTATAAGACACCGATTATTTTGCTGTAAAATAAATCATGTATCTGTCACATTAGTAGTACTTCGTTCCTTGCTTTTATCCCTTTGTGAGATAATCAATGTGGTTTACAATCATAGTGTTTGTGAGGATGTCAATACAGTGTGTGTAGATTCATAATATTTACAACGACGTAGTATCTCTAGAATAAAAGGTAGGAAAGATTAAATGTGTTTGCAGATGTGAAGCCACACAATGTCATGTGAAACAGAGGATCTTGCGAAATCTTGTTCTCTTTCCAGCAAGACAAGCGAAACATCTTCGAAAAGTGGATTCAGGATACCATGCATAGTCTAGCTTGTTTTCATTTCAGTGAATGACGAGCGAACATTCTAAATTGTATATTCGGTGTTCTCGTTCGCGGTATGCTGTGAAACCATTCCTTACGACATTACCAAACTAATGTAGATAACAATTGATTTGACCGCCATTTGATTCCACAAAATGGCTTTTAATCTTTTTTTGTCTGTGTTTTTTTTTATTGCTTAACATTCCTCAAAAACCACGAGATGAAATAGACGAAAAGTCTTGTAATTAGTTTTTTGTTTAAATTTGAACACAATAAACGAGGAACCTTTATATTTCTTTCTCTCCTATTCTTTTTCACCAACTTCTTTCATCGCTATCCCTATCTTACCTGTTTTTTTTTCTTAGCATCACATGTGTACACGATCAAGTATATTTCTGTGTGTGTGTGTGTTTGTGTGTGCGTATGTGTGTGTAAATTAAGTTAGTAAAGTAACTGCGGCTCCCCAATACTAAGTTCGGCTTATTTATGGATCCTTCTGTATGGTACTTTTTTCTTTTTCCTTACCCTCAAAATCGCTGTCGTTTGGATAAGCACTATTTTAATAAAACCACGTACTATCTCCACGATACAATTCAATTCAATTCAATAGTTCATTTATTATCATCAACAAAGAAAAATGAAAACATGATTTAACAATTTCTTCTTGATTACAATACAAAGTCTAAGCAGGAATGATAATAAAAAAGAAACAATGCACACTTTGTCAAAACCCTCAAAATGAGTAATCATAACGACGGAAAACAGTGTTAAACTAAAAAGCAGGTAAGCTTGTAAGACGTGGGACACTGGAATGAAAACAACAACAGCACCATTGATATATGATGCTGATGCTTCAAACATACTATGGACAGTACTAACTATGATTTTAGAATTGCGATTACAATCGTGGTTACAAAAAAAAAACAGCAGTGTAATGTTTATTCTCTTTTGCAGCAAAAACAGCAGCTCAAGATATCCAATCATTCTGTCAAACCCACGTATCTTAAAGAACAAATATGTGGCTATGCCAAGTAAATTCTAACCAAAATTAGATATTGTTGAAATCCAAGTTTAAATCGTTATTCTTTTCTGACAAAATTTTATCAATACCATCATTTCTTTTATCACCAAAGTGTCAATATGATTACCTAAAGAATTGAAATGCACTAAATCTTAGACTTTTAAATGATATCTTATTTTTACAGTTCCCAAAATTCAAGGTGAGATTGTTCGTGGTCATTTGAAATAACCTAAATGACTGTCTTTTTTCATACTCATATAGCTTCAGTCAATTTCTACTACACCTTTAATACGGGGGGGGGGGGGGTGGTGGTCGACGGAAATAACCCTGCTGCTCGTTTAGCATACACGGCGTTGCTTAGTTGACACGCTTTGTATCCTGGACAGTCTAACGATATTTGTTTCGAAAACAATTTTTTTTTGGTATTTCTGGATTGTATTGATCAGATCAAAAAAAATCGTGCTTTTTCATAAGTCATATGACATATACATTTTTGACATCACAAAACAAACATTTGATAGTAGTCAATGATAGTAAAATTATCAGGCGTCTGATCCTTTTTTGGACTATACTCTCTAACACACGTTAACACCAATAACTGTAGAATCGTATACATAGAAAACGATGGGAAAGAAAAAAAAGAAGAAAAAATAGCCTTCAACGGAAACACTAAATATTACCAAAGACCAGACAAAACAAACCAAAGGCGCAAAAACACACACTACAATCTTAAAAAATAAAACAAAAGAAGAAAAACCAAGACAAAGGTACTGTTCACCTAGCTCATTTATGCACTCTCCGTAGCTCCCTTTCTACGATAACATATACACCCAGCCCTGGGCTGAAAATGCCAAGTCTCCTGTCCCTTCTCCCGGCCTGGGTGGGGGGGGGGGGGGGTGGTATTCGACGCTGCAATCTTTGGGATGATAATGCAGGACAGAGCAATTGTTTCATAAAACATAAACTGCAGTGAACGCCATGACGAGAGAGAGCGAGAGAAAGAGAGGGAGAGAGGGAATTAGAAAAAGGAATATAAACCGCAATGAGGAAGAAAGGACCATCAGAGCAAGGGAAAGGAAAAAGAAGGGGGGAAAGCCTTTCTATAACGATATAATTTGTTCTATTTTCCTCTATTTTGCCCCGTGCAAATCAAATTTATTTTTGCTTTTAGCTATTTCTTCTTCAATCAATTTATTTTTTTTAAATTTCACAAAATGTTGCATTTAAGGACATAAACTTTGATACTTACAACTTCAAATAAATTGTTTACCTAATATTATTATGAAATTGTATGAAAAAACAAAGTCGTTCCTCGGGTGTATAACACCATATAACACCTTTTGACATGAAAACAATTTCAAGGAATCAAATTTCCTTTTTTCCTCTTTTAACAATGATTCCCAGAATACTGACACCTTCCGGCAATCAAAAAACAAATGTTCTATTGTCTCCGGTTCACTTTTACAAAAGGAACATCTTGAGTCATCTTTTCTCCCTATTCGAACAAGCCACGAATTAACGGGGATCAAATTATTCATTATCTTATATTGCGTTATTCTTAATTTTGTATCAATTGTTAAACTGGCAGGTAATTTGAAAAGAGATTGAACATCTTCGAATCCAATGTCATACATAACATCAAAACGATCAAAAACACTAGATTTTCCAGGGTTATTCAAATGCAGATATATATTATATAAATGCTTTGTTGTTACCTTATATAATTCCAACCATCTACCCTTAATCCAAATTAAAGGAATAATACTCAGGGGTTTAATAAAGGTGTGATAATCTTCTGACGAAGAAAAAAAAAAAGCTTCCATTCACTTGCCATCTTCTTGAAGCAATCAAGAAGAGTGAAATACTGAGTAAACTTCAAACCTTTACCCTTACAATCCTTCCAACGCAGAGGTCGGCCGTATTCATCTAACATATCAGTTACCTTCAAAAAAACCTTTCTCTACTATATATTATGTGTATCAAACATAGACTTCCCATGAAACAAAATGTATTTATCATTCCAGATTATTTGATTGGATATGCTTAATTCTCTGTTCTGAAGAAGGGACCACGTTTCTAATACCTCTAAAAACCATCGTGAAACATTAATCTTTAATTTTGAAACATCAAAGTTGCAAGAGAACAAAAATTCTCCTCCTACAGATGCTAACAAATTCAAACAAATGGATTTCCACCCTTTTGAACATGACCCAAATAACCTCTGCACCCATTTTATTTTTTGAGCTTGCATCATTGACTTTAAACAGCACATTTTCAAACCTCCCTCCTCATAATCTTTTACTAAAACATCGCGCCTTATTCTATCTGGGCCTCTCCAAATGAATTCATAAATAACTTTATTCACGTCATATATAAAAGAATCTGACACTGAAACTATACTTGAGATATATAACAACTGAGATAAAGCATAAGTCTTAACAATCTGAATTTTCCCGTAAAGGGATAAATCTCTAAATCTCCACCTATGCAGTTGTGATTCCATATTCATCAAAATTCTTTTTAATTGTGCCTTCCGGTCGTTAAAAGAATACGAAATATCTAAACAGTGAGAGCAGATACAAATTCTACATTCCTAAATTGTTGCACGTCCGTCTTAGGTGCAGTAGTAAACACCGATGGACCAATTCGCATCACTTTCGTCTTATCATAATTAATTGATAAAGACGAACAGATAGCAAAATCATCTAAGATCTTTGCAAGATTAGGAAGACATTGATCATTTGTTAAAAAACTGTGATATCATCAGCATACATAGAAAGTTTTATTTCCTCCTGTACACTTAACTTTATTTTCATAATTTCTGGGCTAGATCTAATATGGAGTGCAAGTGTTTCTATGGCTAAAATGAACATATAAGGTGACAAAGGATCACCTTGGCGAACGCCCTTCCCAATCCTAAAATACCCAGTTGACCTATTATTATTCAAAACACAACTTTGTATATCATAATAAAACACAAGCACATATCTACAAAATTTTTCTCCAAATTTAAAGAATTTCAACACTTCAAATAAATATTGATGATTGAGGGAATCAAAAGCTTTTTTTAAAATCAAGGCTAACAATAAAACCACAAATATTTTTCAATCTAGAATAAAAGAGTGTCTCTGAAACGGTGCGAACCGCTTCACCTATATACCTATCTTTGATGAAGGCTGACTGGTCCGAATGAATGATATTAGGTAAAACCTTCTTTAACCTCATCGCTAACACCTTCGAACATAATCTTGTAATCAACGTTCAATTCAATCATAGTTTATTTTTCCAATCAACGAAAATCAAAACATAATACATAATACAAAGTATACATGTCATGAAATGATATTGTCCAAACGTTTACAAAAGATTCATGTAGTATACGAAATAAATTATATACAACAACATATGTACAATAATTACGAGGAACAATGCATGTATACTTCGTGAGCGTTCGGAAAATAACTTCAATTATGGAAAATAGCGATCCACTAAAAAGTAAAGCTTGTGGGACGTGGATCGCTATATAAATAATGAGTAAACAATATATTATTCAAGGTTTTTTTTTTAAAGCTATTGTATTAGATATAAATTATTTAAGTCATTTGTAAAAATATAGTTATTTTGAGATACGCTGGCTTCGGCAATAATAAGAAATAAGAATAGAGTATCAATGCTAATGCCCAGACAGTGTTCATTGAACTGCGTGTACCGGGAAATATGACAAGGACGACACACTCGTACAGATATTCAGTTACCCACACACATATAAGACGCGAGACAGTACCGAGAAGAGAGAAGACAATAACAATACAAGTCTACGAAGAACAAAAGACAGTACAAAGGAAGAGGAAAGAAGAGAGAAGAGAAGAGAGGTCTGCATACAGAACACGCCAAGTGCTACGACATCAGGACAGGTGAAACCTCAAGCATGAATTAAAGCAATTTAAACTATCTAGAATTATAAGTAGATAGTTTAACCCTATAAAGCCCAAGGGGGGCACATTGTGCCCCCCCTACCATATTTTCGTTTGCCACTCCTACACCCTTCACCCGATTTCAACCAAATTTGGTGACTTTTCCTAAAATCTTATTGCGAACATTTTGATGTATGATTTAGCTATGTCCAATATTGTTGGTTGCCATGGCCACCATAAACTGACAACCATGTTAGTCAGATTTTGCATGATTTTCCATTCCAAGTTCAGTTAACAATATAATAATGGATGAAATGGGGGTTTTCTTGGCTGTAATTTGCTGAAGGACCAAATTGTGAAGTAATTATGGTTGTGAATTACCCTGAAATGGTATTCTTTTTATTTCCTTTATTTTTTATATGACTTAGGCATCAAACAATAGATATAATAGAAATAATAAAAAATACAGCATTTTCCAAAGACTACCCTTATATTTTGTGTTATTTTCACACAAGCTTTACCGGTAATATCATTTGTATATCATATTATCAATCTGCAAACTCAAAATTTCCATATTTTGGAAATATGAAATATGATGCCAATATTATGTACCCATTCAAAGCAATACATGATATGTTTCATATATTTCTTCATATTGTAATGAATAGCGCCCCCACATGTTGACCTTGAGAAATTTCAACCATAACAAATAGTGAAAGTTGACTTGCTTTTCCTTTGTGGTAAATATGAAAATGATTGATATAAAATAAAAACATATATACTGGGGATAAAGAAATACAAAGAAAAAACATGATTTTAGCGTATTTCCTATGTATTTCTTTATATATTGGTAAATAGCGCCCTCAGTGGATGACCTTGGGGAATTTCGAATGTTGGGTCATGTAGAGTATGAGCTGCTCTACCCATGTGCCAAGTATGACGGTCATACATCATATAATAAAGAAGTTATATAGGGGGGGGGGCACAATGTGCCCCCCCCCCCCCCTTGGGCCTGGAAGGGGTCAAAATAGCTTGGGCTTTATAGGGTTAAGAAAGTGATCGGACGGTAATTCTCAATAGATAAGTTATCTTTGCCTTTCTTAGCTATCAACGTTATCATTCCTTGTCGTTGCGACGAACATAATTTCCCAGACATATAATTGTAATTCATGATTCCTACGAAAAAAGTCCCAAGTTTATACCAAAATTTGATATAAAATTCTATCGTAAAACCATCATTTCCGGGGGATTTATTTTTAGCCGTCATTTTCAGAGCCGCAGTGAATTCTCTCAAAGTCAGATCTGCATCACATATATCTCGTTCTGCTGATGACAGTGATGGACTATCATCAGACTTTAAAACAAGTTCATGATGACTTAGTTGAAGACGAAATCCCCATCAACAGGGTCAATGCACTATAGTCTTATCGAGATACCCAATTGCCAGCAGACAGCCCTCAAACACCGATTATTTTGCTGTAAAATAAATTATGTATCTGACACATCAACGGTGTACTTTGTTCCTTGCTTTCATCCCGTTGTGAGATAAGTTGCATGTTTGCATGGTTTATAATCATATTATTAGGATGTCAATTCAGTGTGTGTAGATTGATAAGAAGCCAGGATAACAAAGCGTCATAGTATCTCTAGGATAAAAGCTAGAATAGATTAAATGTGTTTATATATAGATGTGCAACCACACAATAATATGTGAAACACAGAGCAGATCTATTATTGAAATCTTGTTCTCTTTACAGCAAGACAAACGTAACATGTTACAAAAGTGGATTCAGGATACAGTACCAACAAGTTTGTATTCAGTTCTGTGAATGACAAACCAAAATTCTAAGAAACGGAAAGTCGTGTAATTAGTTCTTTTTTTTTTCTTTTATTCTAACATGTCATAACATACCTCCTTTCTATTTCCTTTATTTTGTCTCACAGCAATTCTTTCTGTAAACCCCGCGGAAAAGAGAAAGAAAACAAGAGAAAGGAAAGGGACAGATCGAGAAAAAAAAAACACGGCGACAGTGTGTGTTTCTCGTTCCATGAAATTTGGGGGCATCCCACGAGACCGACACCCACGAGTCATACGGTCCACGAGACCGACATCAATATTAGGTCCATGAGTCATACAGCCCACGAGTTATACGGCTCAGGAGTCATACAGCCCATGAGTTCGACACTACGCACAAAAGGCTCATGAGACCGACACTAAGCAAACATAGCCCACGAGACCGACACTAAGCAATAAAGGCTCATGAGACCCACACTAAGCAAAGAAAGCCCACGAGACCGACAGTAGGCAAAAAAGGCCCACGAGACCGACACTAAGCTAAAAAGGCTCACGAGACCGACACTAAGCAAAGAAAGCCCACGAGACCGACAGTAGGCAAAGAAGGCCCACGAGACCGACAGGATAAACAGCGCCATCTACATGTCAATCACCTGTACAAGGTGTTCCATGAACGGAGAAATAACATACTGGCAGGTGTAATTTCGTAACGCCATCAATTGAAACATGGTGACCATCTACATAATTATGAACGTCATCAAATATGTATTTCTACATACTTCTGGGGAGGGGGGGGGGGGGGGGCAAGTGTGTCAGGGAGCGACATTGTTATCAAGTAGAAAAATTGAATTGTATTCTTCATGCCCCCGTCCCCCCCCCCCTAAAAAAATAGAAGAATTAGTATTCTTCATCCCCCAAAAAAGAGACAAAAAACACAAATGAATTTAAAAGAGGACAATAACGATGTATGGATTAATTTTAGAGCTTTGATAATGCCATCGTGCTATTTTTAATAGGCTTTCCCAGTTTTTAGCTAGAAGATGGACAAGATATGAATTTTACTTCTTCTCTTTCCCGATTCACTAGTTGCTTATTCTATTTTAGATATTCTACCCTCCTGCTTTGACGTTTTGCTGTAAGATCTATGTGTCATTTTTTCTGCAACTATAATGTAATTCTACTGATTAGGCCTAAAACGTTTTATATCGCAGGAATTCACCTCGATTTTGTGGCTTGTGTTATTCTCCTCCGAACAGTACATTTTATCGTGAAATACAATAGCTGTTTTCATGGATACATCTGGTTTTTTCTAAATCCCTAACGCTACCTTAATAGACGATTACGTTATTTTTTATTTTTATAATACTAAATCAACATCCTCGCAGGTTTATTGTGGAAAGATCTGCTACACACTTTTACTGTACTTTGTTCATTTTTTTTTTCACAAACATACACCCATGCAAACACGATTAAAGATCCTGATCATTTCAGGGGGGGGGGGGGGGGGGTGGGCAACTGATGGGGTAACACCCTGCCGGAGATGGCAACTCTTCTTTTCCATCTCTCATATCTTCCTATCAGGACACCCTATACAATTTATTGGTCTATAGGTGGCGCTGTTCATCCTGTCGGTCTCGTGGGCCTTCTTTGCTTAGTGTCGGTCTGGTGAACCTCTTTTGCGTCATGTCGGTCTCGTGAGCCTTGTGTGCGTAGCGTCGGTCTCGTGGACCTTTAAAGCGTAGTGTCGGTCTCGTGGGCTTTGTTTGCTTACTGTCGGTCTCATGAGCCTTCTGTGCGTAGTGTCGGTCTGGTGAGCCGTATAACTCCTGGGCTTATTTTACTTGATGTCGAACTCGTGGGCTTTATTTACTCAGTGTCGAACTCGTGGGCTGTATAACTAGTGGGCTGTATGACTTGTGAGCCGTATGACTCGTGGGCTGTATGACTTGTGAGCTGTATAACTTGTGGGCTGTATGACTCGTGGGTGTCGGTCTCGTGACGTGCACCCTGAAATTTCGAACTACCCATGTGTAGACACACACACATAAACAATGAAAAAAAAAAATAAGAAAAGGAGCGATCGACACAATGGCGCCGATGGACAGAAGGAAAGAAAAAGAGAGGAGAAAGGAGACGAGAGTCGGGTTTGAGAAGACGCCCTCAGTGTTGAAATTGGCTTATCATGACTATTTTACTCCTAGCAGATATTTACTGATCGGGTATATCAATTGGTTCGGCTGAAATCTGAACATCCAGTTCGTTTATTTATTTAATGTACACACAGACGTCTGTCCAGTGATGTGTGTCGTATTGCTTCATTTATTTTGATGTTTTTAATTTTCTTTTTTTTTTTTCTTTTTTCTTTTTTTTTTTTTTTTTTTTTGGGGGGGGGGGGGGCTCTTTTCCTTAGGATTAGCATCCTTGGGGCATCTCCGCTGCAGTAAGAAGCAATGGTAGTATGTTGATTAATTCAAGCTCATGATAATTATTAGATGTCTGCAACTGTTTTCCTTACCATTATTATTTCAGTGCCGAACATGTTCATGACACAGTGTATATACTGGAATAGATTAATTTAAGTGTACCTTCGATAAAGCTTTGACTTACACTGGAATAGATTAATTTAAGTGTACCTTCTATATAGCTTTGATTGTTACGTAAGGTTCATTCTGTATACATGGGGACATTCATTTCTAATGTTACCATTGTTACGATTGACTTGTAGATATAATTATGTCATGAATTCTATGAGATGGCTTATCGTTTTTTTCAAGTTATCCCCAACGGTTTTCCAGAAAGTTTTTAAGCCAACAATATCATTATGGATACAGTGAACGTATGCTTATCATGATTGTGTGTGTTTGTGTGTGTGTGTGTGTGTGTGTGTATGTATACATATATATATATATATATATATATATATATATATATATATATATATGTGTGTGTGTGTGTGTGTGTGTACTGAAGTCGATGTATGTATAACATAAACTTGCGTACATGAAGAAAAAACGGGCGGTGTTATGATAGTTTCGCCATTCTATTCATAACAAATTCAAATGACAGACGAAGAACGAACGAATAACTTACTGAGGAAGTAAAGTGAAGGAAACGATTTATTGATTTTGTGAAAGCGAATTTCATTTCACACATGCAACCAAATCCCACTATCCCACTAAGCCAATGAAATCAAATGTCGATATGTGATTTTGTACACTTCATACGCACTTATGCGAATAATCACAAAGAAAATAAAAATGAAGTTGGGGGAGCTCTAGCAGCAATCTTGGGGCATGAGAGAAATCTGCACAGGTTTCCATTATTTTTTCTTTTCAATCCAATTCAAATTAATTTTTTAATTTCATCGAACAAAAAAAGGGAAACATTACAATTTGTACAAACCATAGGAGCAAACCAATTCGATTCAATTCAATTCAATTCATTTCTTTCATATTATTTTTGTAATTTATACTTCTCATTTATGAATATGAGATCAGAAATAGTGGTATAAATTATTTTACCATGTCAACAATGTGCAAAAACAGAATCTGATAAAATACATAGTAATGACACTGCAATTGTAATCATAACTGGTCAAAATGGAACAAACAAACAAGTAGAGAATAACACGTTAGGAAGTTATAGGTAAAACTGAATGCAACTTTAAGAGCAAAAAATGCATACGTTGCAAGAATGACAACTAGACCAAGAAAAAAAAGACAATGGAAAATATAAACAGAGCTTGAAAGACGTAGATCACACGTAAACGTATGCAAATAACATGTGCAGTACAAATGTATCTTTGTACATTACGAAAGTTTGTTAACTGATATGATAACGAATATTGTCAACAGTACTCAAGTAATACAAAAAATACGAGTTGAAAAAAGGTCTAAATTTTGTGGCGAGGACGCTCTCAGTCTTGCACCCATTTCCTTACATGGTACATTATGCTTAAAGACCTAATAAAATGCGTGCAAAATGTTTTAATATACAAAAGAAATGTAAAATATATGTCATGATTATCAATGTAAATATGTTTTCAGTGTCGTTCCGGTTTTTATCGCTTCTAGAAACTCCCCCACATATCACATTTTTGGAGGACCTCATTGCAGTTTTTGCGAAAAAATACGTCACGTGACCAACACCCCTGAACCGATTGATGACGTGTAAGCACGGAGTTGTGCTCAGTTAGCAGACGCCGCTCAGCACTATAGCACTTAGATTACTAGCTTGGTACACGGGCGTACACGTTAGCTAGCCCGGCCAGGCCCGGCGCCCGGGCCCGGGATGTGCGCTCCCGGTCGACCCACATGACTGTCGACATATGTACGCATTAGTACTACGTACATTATCACTAAGTTAGCTTGCACAAATACCTGGTACCTCGAGCATAATGTCTTCCCCTATATGGGAAAACTTCGACATTGATGATGATGATGAATGCAGCTCTGACGATAGCGGAGAAGAAGAGGAGGCACATGAAGTTGAAGGGGAAGATGGGGAGGGAGAGGCAGCCGATGAACCAGAACGTTATCGTGGGGCTGCACCTTACCGATATAAACCAGCTGCATCTCCCCCGCTGCCAGTGCAAGAGCGTATGAACATGGCACCAAGTCCGAGAATAGACCTCACGGAAACGATCACCTGGGAAATACAGAGTGGTATGTGTGGTATGTCCCCATATAGTTTAACGTTAGAAAGGATATACTGTATTCTACATGATTGACATTGTAAGTTGTAACTGTTTGTCTAGTAAGTAGTAGAAGAGCAAACCCAGCTCGCTCACAAAGTTAGCGGCTACTCTGGCTGCCGCAAGCGGGAGCGTCCCGGCCGTGGCCTGGCCCGTCGGCCGGCGCTAACAAGTTAAACTACTAGTAGTAGTCTAGTAGTAGTAGCAGTCTACTAGTACTAGGGTAGCCAATGTAGTAGTAGTACTAGTCTACTACTAGTAGTAAGTACTATTACCACTAGGTCTAGTAGACTTTAGTAAGTAGTAATAGCAGAATCTTTGGAAGTAGTACAGAGGCTACACTCTAGAGAAGGATATGTTACAGGGTGGGTCGTGGCTCCAAAAAGAAAAAAAAAAAGGCCTAACCAGTTTCCCATGGACAGTTTCTGCAATATTTGTTATCCGTAATTTAGATGCGCCATTTTCTAAGAAAAACGATACCCAGAATGATTGTCAATTTTGGTCGAGTAGTTTTTGTTTTATGCTACAAATCATACTGTGGGAGGAAGCCCCACCGCCGTGCTTATTTACCGATGAACGGCACGGTGGGGCTGAATTCACGAGTAGGTCTAGGCCTATAAAGTAGGCGAGTCGCCGTATAATAGGGAGCTTTAGATTTTAGACGCGCGGACGTTCAAATGTTTGAGCGTGCGCAGAAGCGTGCGTCAACTTGACCCGCGCTTCTGGGCACGCTCAGACCATGTTTTTTCCCCTTTGAACGTCCGCGCGTTTAAAATCTAAAGCTCCCTATTAGTACAGACACGCAGTGGTGGTGGGGCTATCGTAAAATAGGCCCCACCGCAGTGCGCGTGCATCGTGGGGGCAGCGTACCCGTGCGTTTATAGCAAGCAAGGGTAGGTCCTAGGGTTTAGGGTTAGGTAGGGTTGTATTTATGGTTAAATTGGCCGTTAAATTAGTCGAGGGACATATTGGGAAGTCATTTTCGCCGCATTCACGAGTATTGACTGTGGAAGGCAGCCCCACCGCCGAACTTACCTACCGATGAACGCCACACGGTAGGGCTGAATTCACGAGTAATTTAAACAGGCGAGTTGCCGTAGTATTGCTATTAATACAGACACGCAGTGGTGGGGCCTATTTCACGAGTTTGCCGAAAATAATGGATATCCAAGCATACCACAGTTATAATTTGTATTATTGGCAGTATTAACCCGTTTAGGACGGTTTGCTTTGGCGAGCGAACACCCCCACAGACGGACAGGTTTTCCAAAATCGAGCCCGAACCGAGGGTTACTAAGGGGGTGTGACTTACGATCCCGCTTTACCCAATCATCAAATTGCCATGTTTGCGGTGTAGGAATCCGCTTTCTGATTGGATGAATAACGACCGCTCATGAATAATAATGTCGCTTCCCTTCGCTATCTGTGTTCGCGCGCGCGGTTTGAACTTCACGTACTCTACGATCGCCAATTTACGTTCCCTCGTCAACTCAAATGAATAGCGTCTTTTATTATTGGGCACCAGGCTATGCCGAGGGTGTCGCAAATTTCTACTACGTTATTGTCTTGAATTTACTGATTCATGGAGGCAATCTTTTGTTTATGGAAACTGTAATCCGTTGATCACAAGCCTTCAAAGTCTTTCAATGAAAAGCGATCGATCGGAGGATTGTGTACAGGCTTGCGTATTTCCATTTACACGACTATAAGACACGGCGAGTAAATCTCGTATTGTGGCGATATCAAAAGCACACGAACCCACTCTTAACTTACTGTTGTTCACAAAATTCCTTACCATATGAGTCAAGGAATTTTGGAAAGAGAAGGAAGTTTATTTATTGTATACAACGTTTGAAAATCTGTAACACCTTGTTTGTCCTGCTACGTGTACTTGTATCCAAATACAAAGCTCGCGTGTCTGTAACAGAAGCACGTGGCTTTATTTCAACACTAGGCAAACCATCAACGATGTAATATCACAAGTAGAATTGGTGGTACTGATTTATCAAAGTCGAATTTCGTAATAGAATAACGTCCATTTGAGTTTATTTCTTGGTTCTGTTTCAGTAATTCCCATAAAGTTGACAGGAGCCTGGAATGTTCAATATTCAAATAAATCTTTGCATCTTTCTAACTTTCTTTGAGAAGATTAAAAATGCATAATCCACGCTTGCGCGATACCTGCCATCCCCTGAAGAAGTCTGTATAAAGAAGTTTGCTTCCTGAAATTATCAGTCGTGACTACCTACAAATTTCGATTATGCGACTTATAATAGGTTTTCATGGGATGCATAAAAGAGATCACCGAGTGGATTTGTGAGTTTATTATCGGGGTTTGATGCTGCCATTTTTCTGTGCGATCTTACGATTCCCTTACAACTTCAACGTAGTGTCGGGAAGATATTATTCACTATGTATCAAGTGAAATGAGATTTCACACAGTGATACAAGACATATATTTAATTATTATAAAAAGTAATCACCAACCTAAATGAGTATCGTTAATTCTTGCATAGAAAAAAACAAACAAACCTAAGAATAAAACACCGGTCATGTTCAAGCCAGTTGACAGAACATGTATGAGCTCTTCAGATGAAACATGGGAGTCTATACGAAGAAAAAAAGGAGAGAAAAATAGGCTGGTCATCTAAATTTTGTTTGATGGACGGTAGATAATATGAAAAGATTTTTGCAAACGTAATGTAAAATTATACAAGATGAGGTTTGCCTACAACCTGTGTTTTGGTAATATCTTTCTACGTTTTATATATGTATACATATTATGTTTATATATATACATATATATATATATATATATATATACATATATAAATTTTATGGGCAGAGTATCTTGGAGAAGAGATCATCACCATCAATGATTATGTTCAATCTACAGGTTTGTATATGGGAATGAAGAAGGGGATAGCTGGAAAGGAAAGTGATGAGATGTAATGAAATAAAATGAAGGAGCACTAATTGAGACAAATGTATTACAAAGGAAGAACAAAACGGAAAAAAAAGGCAAAAGAGTACAACATTATGCAAAGATTTTGCAGTCATTTTTTGTGTACGTTTGCCTTCCAATTTCGTAGTTACGTATAAATTCAAAATAGCCAACAAAAAAGAAAAAAAAAAGAGATAGCGCCATGAAGATGTTCATTCAACCTCGATTGCCTTTCACTTGTAAAAATGTAGCATTAGCACAATTCAAATTAGCATGCCCATCGAGAATTCAGATTCGCATCAATGTGAGACAGCGGCTTTTCAAACAGGGTCGCAGGTGAGCATTTTTCGAGTTCGTCGGAGAAGTTTATTCATATTAGAAACAAAAAGGTTGGCCACCCGGCAGCTGATAGAAGAAGACGACATGACCATGGGAGAACGGCGAGCACATGCCACTCAAGCTTGAAGGTCTAAAATCATTACATCACTTCAGAAAATAACGAAAAGACGATATGTTTGCTGAAATAAACGACATTTCTCCCGACATTCTACGATCTCTCATAGCAGACGGTTAATTTTGCTGAAATGATCTTCTCTTATGTCATGAGTGTAAATCAACATTTGTTTTGTTGTGTATACCAGTCATCCCCCGATAAAAGACAGAAAATGAAGTACTATTCTCATTCAATAAGCATAATGTATAAAGGAAACGAGCATTTGCGGCAATCGTTTATGTATATGAAAATGCTGCAATGCGATTTCACGAAGTCTAAAGGAATGAATTCAAGTAGGTGTACCTAAATACAGAGATGTATAATGCAATTATTATGAAAAATACGCAGCCACGATAAGTGCCTTAACCACTTCAATAGCAGCATGAAAATATTTGATCATATCAGTATATGAGATGGACAAGAACATTTCATGCTTTTATTGCTTGAAATATGCTCCTAAACAAAGTACAATGTTCAATTGAAGCGACGGGTTATCACATCTCCGTCTCTCGCAAAACTGAATCATCACTTCGCAAATTTGGAGTGCTTTCAACAAATTTAAATTAAAAAAAAAAGTTTATTTTTTAAGGCATGAGTTACCATATTCTACTGACTATAAATCGATTGAGCTACAAAACGGTAGTGTGTTGCTAAAACCATTGTTACTCGATGATCGCGAAATCATTTGACTTGTGAACTTCCGAAAGAGATGGACTGAAAAACCCAGATTTCTAAACGTATAAATAATTGACAGAGCGACTATAGCCGAAAATTAGCATATTATGAAGAATTCATACAAAACTAGAACCAAGAAAGACTAAACAGTCGACATCACCGTTGTCGGTATCGTCGTAATATGGGATGTAATTTTATTTTGACTGCCTCTTTGAAATGCTGCAAACATCAAATACTGAACATTATAATTTTTATTTGTGAATTCTAAGGGTATGAGAGAGAGAAAAAAAAAAATACTTCTGCCGTATGTCTTGTTTCTCGCTTTATTGCATCGTATGTCATTGTCGGAGTTTAAATTCTGTAATACATGTTCGTAACAAGTACATGAGAACTTGCACATTCGATTCCCAACAACCATAAAATCATTGGGATCCGTAAAAGCGGTTACGTAATACATACGAAGCACATCACTATAATGCATTCTATGGACCGGTGCAGAAAAAAGAGACTGTCTGTAATCGGCCTTTGAACTTCTCTATTATGCTCATAATCCCCGACTTTTCAGATGGCGTCTACGAGTGCGTCTAGGAATGTTTTTGTATCAACATCCTGTCTATTCATGGAGGTACAATGTAACCTGATACTCTGGCCACCTGGTCTATTCAAAGTGTTCTTGCATATAACACTCGCACATGTTACGCTGTGTTTCACCATGATGAATATAATTATAAGACCCCATAGTGGCAATATCGGCTCTTGCATTGTATCAAAATAATGAATATTATACAGTATATCCTCAATTTGGTTCGTTGGCCGAGTAGATTTGTTGAACGATCTTATAACATAATCACGCTGACATTCATAAGTATGAGAGAGGGGAAAAAAAGCTTCAAGCAACATCGAAGTTGAGTTTCTCAAACCAATCTTCCATTTGAGTTTGTTTCTTGGTTTTGTTTCAACAATTTTCATAATGTTGACAAGAGCCTGATGGGATGTTCAATATTTAAATAAATCATTGCATCTTTCTTGCAATCTTTGACAGCTAATGGTGACTAAACCTGCGAACTCCATGCATTTTTGTATAAAGACGTTTGCTTTCTGAAATTATCCATCATGACTGCCTCTAGATTTCGACCATATGACTTAGGTTTCCATGGGATGAATAAAGGAGATCAACGAGCGCATTTGTAAGTTTACTTTCGGGTTTTATGTTGCAAATTTTATGTGCAATCATGATTCCCTTACAACTCTACCGTAATGGCGGGAAGGTATTGTTCACTGCACATCACTTGAAATTAAATGTCACACAGTGATATGATAATCATCAGCAAACGGGATACATTATTGATATATATATATATATATATATATATATATATATATATATAATTCTATAAAACAC
Source organism: Diadema setosum (assembly GCA_033980235.1). Taxonomy (NCBI): domain Eukaryota; kingdom Metazoa; phylum Echinodermata; class Echinoidea; order Diadematoida; family Diadematidae; genus Diadema; species Diadema setosum. Next base: position 4,468,333 of record CM067071.1, on the reverse strand, counting down.
CTGTTGAAGTCAGTTGATGGAACATTTATGAGATCTTCCGGTCTGCAAACGAAACATCGGAGTTTATGCGATAAGAAGAAAGATTGAGAGATGGAGAGAGAGAAAAAAAAATAGGTTGATCTTCTAAATTTAGTTCCATGGACGGTAATCTGAACACACTTTTGCAAACAAAATGAAATATTATACACGGCTAGGTTTGCCTATAACATGTGTTATGATGATATCTTATTAGATTATATATAACAATACGGGCAACGTATCTTGGAAAAGTGATCGCCACCATCAATGGGGATATTCAATCTAGACGATTAATTGTAGATGATGGGAATGAAGAAGTGGATAGCTGGAAAGGAAAGTAATGAGATGCAATGAGATAAAACGAAGGAGCACTAATTGAGGCAAATGTATTACAAAGGAAGAGCAAAACGGCATATTCGAGTGTTCAAAATGGTTCAACATTATGCAAAGATTTTGCAGTCATTTGTGTGTGTGTGTGTGTGTACGTTTGTCTTCTAATTTCACAGTTAGGTAATTCAAAATCGCCTATACAAAAAAGAAAAAAAAAAGATAGCGCAATGAAGATGTTCATTCAATCTCAGTTTCCTTTCACTATATCTTATCAATTCAAAAAAACGTAGCCTTAACACAATTCAAATTAGAATGTCCATTGAGAATTCAAATTCGTCTCAATGTGAGAGAGCGTCTTTTCAAACAGGGTCGCAGGTGAGCATTTTATATTCCCGAGTTCGACGGAGAAGTTCATTCAATATAGCAACAAAAAAGGTTGGCCATCCAGCAGCTGTAGAAGAAGCCGACATGATCATGGAAGTATGGCAAGCACAAGCCATACAGGCTTGAAGGCCTGAAGTTATTACATCACTTCAGAAAATAAGGAAAAGACATTTCTCCTGGCATTCTTTGATATCTCATAACAGACGGCTAATTTTGCTGAAATGATCATCTCTTATGTCATGAGTGTAAATCAATATTTGTGTTATTGTGTATACCAGTCACCCCCCCCCCCCCCGATAAAAGACAAAAACAAAAATGAAGTACTAACAATCTCATTCAATAAGCATAATGTATAAAGGAAACGAGCATTTGCTGCAATCGTTTATGAATAATAATACTGCAATGCGATTTCACGAAGTCTAATGGAATGAATGAATGTAGGCATACCTAAATGCAGAGATATACGTAGATATATATTAAAAAATACACAGGCACGATAAGCGCATAAATTACTTCAATAGCAGCATGAAAAAAAAATGATTACATCGATAAACATGAGATTAGACAAGAACATTTCATGCTTTTATTGCCCGAAATACCTTGCTCCTAAACAAAGCGTTCAATTGAAGCGATATGGTGATCACATCTCCGTCTGTCGCAAAATTGAATCACCACTTCGCAAATTTGGAGCGCTTTCTACAAAGAAAAAAAAAATCGGTTTTTTCGGTATAAGTTGTCATATTTGATTGATTATGAATGGATTGAACTCAATGATCAAAAACAAAATTGACTCGTGAACTTACGAAAGAAGTGGACTGAAAACACCTCAGACTTCTAAATGTATAAATAATTGACATTGCGACTATACCCGAAAATTAGCATATTATGAGGAATTCATACAGAACTAGAACAAAAAAGACTAAACAGTCGACATCACCATCGTCGGTATCATCGTAATATGGGATATTATGTTATTTTGTCTGCTTCTCTGAAATGCTGCAAACATCAAATACCGAACATCATAAATTGGCGAATGCTAAGTGTATGAGAGAAAAAAAAATGCCATATTATGTCTTGTTTACTCGCTTTATTGCAGCGTATTTCGCTGTCGAAGTTTAAATTCTATACATATATGTTGGTAACCATGGTAACAACCACATGAGAACTTGCACATTCGCTTCCCAACAACCATAAAATCATTGGGGTCCGCAAAAGCGATTACGTAATACATACGAAGCACATCACTGTAATGCATTCTATCTACCGGTTCAGAAAAAAAGAGACTGTCTGTAATCGGCCTTTGAACTCCTCTATTATGCTCATAATCCCCGACTTTTCAGATGGCGTCTACGAGCGCGTCTATGAATGTTTTTGTATCAACATCCTGTCTATTCAAGGAGGTACAACGTAACCTGATACTCTGGCCACCTGGTCTATTCAAAGTGTTCTTGCCCAAAACACGCGCATTATAGGCTGTGTTTTACCATGATGAATATATAAGACCCCAAAGTGGCAATATCGGCTCTTGCGTTGTATAAATATTTTACACTAAATCCTCTATTTGGTTCGTTGGCCAGGTAGATTTTTTGAACGATCTTATAGCATAATCAGGCTGTCATTCATAAGCATGACAGAAAAGAAAAAAAAAACAAACAAACAAACAAACTTCAAGCATGATCAAAGTTGAGTTTCGCAGACCAATCTTTCATTTGAGTTTGTTTCCTGGTTTTGTTTCAGCAAGTATTTTGCCATAATATTGACAAGAGCCTGATGGGATGTTCAATATTCAAATAAATCACTGCATCTTTCTTGCTGTTTTTGACAACTGATGATGACTAAATCTGAAAAATCCATGCTCTTGCGGTACCTGCCATCCACACTGAAGTTTTTGTGTATAAAGAAGTTTGCTTTCTGAAATTATCCATCATGACTGCCTACAGATATGACTTAGGTTTCCATGGGATAAATAAAAGATATCAACGAGCGCATTTGTGATTTGACTGTTGGGGTTTAAATGCTGCCAATTTTGCTAGTGCAATCTTACAATTGACTTATAACTCTATCGTACTGCCTGGAAGATATTGCTCATTACGAATTACATGAAATAACATTTCACACAGTGATAAGACATAAGTTATTCATCATAATAATAAAAAGTCATCACTAACAGGAAAGATGATTGTTTTGATGAATATGTATATTTATGAGGTCTTCCGGTCTTCAGGCGAAACATTGGAGTCTATGCGATAAGAAGAAAGATTGAGAGATAGAGAGAGAAAAAAAAAATAGGCTGGTCTTCTAAATTATGTTTGATGGATGTAATCCGAACAGTCTTTTGCAAACGAAATGTAATATTATACACAGCTTGGTTTGCCTATAAAATTTGTGTTATGGCATGTATGGTAACATCTTTGTGTGTATATTGTGTGTATATATTCATAATACAGGCAAAGTATCTTCGAGAAGTGATCGTCACCATCAATGATAATAGTCAATCCATACATTTGTAGGTGATAATGAAGAATTGGATTACGGGAAAGAGAGGGAGAGAGATGGAAAGGGGGGCGGGAGAAATATGGTGGTCTTCTAAATTTTGTTTGGTGGATGGTAATCCGATCACACTTTTGTAATCGAAATGTAATGTTACACACGGCTAAGTTTGCCTGTCTGTGTTATGGTAATATCTTTTTAGATTATATATATATATATATATATATATATATATATGTATATATACATATATATATATGTATATATATATATATATATAGATATAGATATATGTATATATATGTATAACGGGCAAAATATCTTGGAGAAGTGACCGCCACCATCAATGATATAACAAATCTATACGTTTGTAGACGGGAATGAAGTGGAAAGCTGGAAAGGAAAGTGATGAAATGTAATGAGATAGAATGAAGGAGCACTAATCGAAGCAAATTAATGTATCATAAAGGGAAAGCAAAATGGCAAACTTAGTTTACAAAATGGTACATTATACAAGATTTTGCAGTCGTTTTTTGCGTATGTTTGTCTTTCAATTTCATAGTTAGGTAATTGATAATCGCCAACAAAAAAAATAATTATAGTTTCATGAAGATGATCATTCGGCTTTGTTTTCCTTTCGCTATATCCTATCACTTCAAATATGTAGCATGAACACACTTCAATTTAGAATGCCAATCGAGAACTCACATTCGTCGCTATGTGAGAGAGGTTTTTTGTTGTTGTTTTTGTTTCAAACAGAGTCGCAGGTAGCATTTCCGAATTCGTCGGAGAAGTTCATTCAATTTAGCAACAAAAGGTTGGCCACCTGAAAGCTGAAGAAGTCGGCATGATCATCATCATCATGGAAGAATGGCGAGCACATGCCACACACGCTTGAGGCCTAACATCGTTACACACTTCAAAAAATAAGGAAAAGACAACAATATGTTTGTTGAAATTACACCATTTCTCCCGACATTCTTCGATCTCTCATAGCAGAGGGCTAATTCCCCTGAAATGATCTTCTCTTCCGTCAAGAGTGTAAATCAATATTTATTTCATTGTGTATACCAATCATCCCCCGATAAAAGACAGGAAATACAGTACTTTTCTCATTCAATATGCATAATGCATAAAGCAAACGAGCATTATTTTGCTGCAATCGTTTATGAATATCAAAATGCTGCAACGCGATTTCACGAAGTCTATAATTCGATTGAAAGCATGTACCTAAATGCAGAGGTAGATAGAGAGAAGACACATGCACAATAAGGGCTTAAACCACTTTGGTGATAGCATTAAAACATTAATTACATCAAATAAAGAGAAGAGCATTTCGTACTTTTATTGCTCGAAATACCTTACTCCCAAAAAGTCGAGAGCTACAATTGAAGCGCTCCATAATCACATCACATCACATCACATCACATCGCAGAATTGAATGACCGCTTCGGAAATTTTGAGCGTTTTCTACAAATTTGAATGAAAAGTAGATTTTTTTTTCGGCATGAGTTGTCATATCCGATTGACTGAAAATGGATTGAACTACAACCAGTGGCGTTTGGCTAAAATCCTTGCAATTCAATGATAGCAAAATCATTTTGACTTATGAACTTACGAAAGAAATGGACTAAAAAAACCCAGATTTCTAAACGTTTATCGAGCGACTGCAGCAGAAAATGAGCATATTAAAAGAATTCATACAAAAAATAGAAATACAGACTAAACAGTCGAAATCACCATTGTCACTATCAACGTAATATGGGATATTATTATATCAAATATACTTTTTTGAACGGCTGCAAATACCAGATACCGATCGTTTTTTTTTTTCATAGACAATTTCTTGCAAATGCTATAAACGTCTGAGAGAAAACTTGTGCCATATGTCTTGTTTATTCGCTTTATTCCAGCGCATTTCGTTGTTGCATTTTAATTTCTATGATAAATTGATGTTTGGAACATGCACATGAGAACTTGCACATTCAATTCCCAACAACCATAAAGTTATGGTTACATATACATACGAAGCACATCGCTAACATTCATTCTATATGGACCGGTACAGAAACGAAAAGACTGTCGGCAATCGACCTTTTACTTTCGCTATTATGCTCATAATCCCCTGCCCTGCCCCTCCCCTGCCCTATCTAGGAATGTTTTTGTATCTGCATCCTGTCTATTCATAAATATACAATGTAACCTGACACTCTTGCCAGCTGGCTGGTCTATTCAAAATATTCTCGCCCATAACACGTGCACATGTGACGCTGTGTTACGCTGTGATGAATATACGACTTCGATGAAGTAGCACAATCGACTGCGTTGTTTGTATGCAGTACACCCCCTACTCGGTTTGTTCTTGGCCAAGTGGTTTCTTTTTTTTTTACGATTTTATAACATAATCAGAATATTATTCATGACGGTAAAACTCTTCAAACAACTACAAGTAACATCGCTGTCATGATAACAAACAAACACAAAAACATTCACACACATCACATGCACGGACACGCAAAAGATTTACTTTTGAATTTATTCAGTTTGCCTAGTTTTGGTAAATCCCAGGACTCGGTAGCGGAAGAGGAAGGCCAACATTTCATGCCAATAATGGTAAGCAGGTTGCCATGCCGAGATGGCTTTCATAGAAAATCCATAAGTACGACATTACGTCATTACTGATATAACACGAAGTAGTACGCCGCAATACTTTATCATGTAAATGTGTGTGCTAATAAGGTAGGTGCGTGCACGCAACGGTCTTGACCGCCGCACGCACGCTTTTCACTTGAGTGTGGCAATTTGCATACCGATGCAAATGAGATCGCCAGAGCGTGCGGCTGGTCGCTCGTCATTGGTCAGTTTCCCGACCGTTGCGAAGGTCTGAATGTCGTGAAAATTGCACTCATGTTGTCAATTGTTTATAGACATAAGATATGACCAATCATTACAAAATGTACACAGATGGCAACTTTGATGTATGTAGTCCCACAAAATATAAATCATTTTTAACATAGGCATCGTATTGTTGGTGAAATTCTAAGTTTAAAAATGCCTGTTCATTTCACTCTCTCAGCCCGAGTATACTCGGGACCAGTCCACAGCCTGGAAAACGTCAGCCCGAGTATACTCGGGACACGTCCTAAACGGGTTAAATCTGATACAGTTCATTAAATATTCTTTTGTCTAAAGATTTAGCCAATGACAATAGTGGCAGCGCAGCGCCTGCTATGCGCTCGCTAGCTCGCTCCCCCGCCAGCGCTAGCCGCCGGCCGGCTGTCGCTGCGCTGCGCTAGCATAGCCTTGCTATGGCTATGGCTATGGCTATGGCTAGGCTGGTCGAACAATCAATATCGAGGACTCCGATCTTAGACGTCATCACAATTTAGAAGTGATAGTGCGCCGCATGCGGCGAAAGTATAGAAAGTTTTCTAAAACCAAGGAAATTGCATCCATTATGTTAACAAATATAGAACAAAATTCAGAGCAGTAAAAAAAAACCCGCACGACCGTAGAATTACTTAGATTTTAACATTTAATATTATTACATCATTAAGGAAAAAATGTCTACACCATTTTCTTAGGTCTTTAATGTCAAAACCAACACACACACACGCACACAAAGGAAAAATGTATAGAATTAACTTTCTTTAGACAATAAAGAGTAGTATTTTCAACTGCAATCATGCCAGGAAATATATCCAAGGAGTGGCCAAAAAATAAATCATGTCTCATGATTCATTTGAGTTGGTCTATTCCTTACTTTGGTACTTACAAGTTATGATATGGTCCATCAAGCAGAAAGATGTTGTTTAATGTTAAGATTATCCATCACTTATACAAACTCTCCTTATTGTCACTGTAACCAAGGAGGTGGGACGAAACACCTCACTGTTTTAACGCAGAATGTATATAGTAATAAATCATAATTGCGATATTCTTCATAGTTGACATTAGAACATTGCTCGTACCTTATTCTGCGTTTGGAAAGAACATAACTAGAGCGTCCGGCTGAAAGTTTATCACTTCCATATTCCATCAGCAGGATTCATGCTTTAGGAAGGCTACATACCCAATTTGAACAGGGTGCAAACCACGTTTCACCGCTCGATCAGACTGAAAACCAAATTTCTCATCTCGAGGAGGGTGCAGATCAAATTTCAGAACTTGAGCAAGTCGCAAACTTTTTATCGAGCATGGCACAACATCAAGTTCATTTCTCGACAGGGTGTGTATGTAATTTCAGAGAACAGCAGCTGTGTGGTAAAACCGCCACATTGCAATGCGAAATTGACGACCAGCACCAGAAAAATGCTTACAAATACTGAAAGCACATTGTATCTCCGGAGGATGGTATAAAGCAGCAGTGATTTTCTCATTCCCCTCCTTCCTCTCTGCTTTTATGCACATGTATTCCAAAATGCCTTAGACCGTTGATACATTGTTTCCCCTTTTTCTGCCCCCCCCCCAAAAAAAAAGAATAGAGGTACATGTTCTAAACACACTACATACAATTTTGAATATATAATCAATGAAAATGTCAACTGCGACAACCAAACTTAATATAACAAAAATACTATCTAATCGAATCAGATTTCAAGTGACATATTATGATTCCAAATTAAAACTGACTGACTTGCGTCGGAAATGATTGGAGTAGAAATAATGAGACATACTCCTATTCCTTTGTGCAAAACGGGATGCATATAAGGTGTCATACTCTTCTTCCTACGTCAAGAGTATATGACGTATTGTGTATGTTTTTTTTTGTGTGTGTTTTAACGTAAAGTTCGTCTTACCAAACGGAATTTCAAAAAAGTGAATAATCATGTTGTCATCCAAACACATTTGTTAGAGCGTAATCATTAGGTACTTTGCCTTGTATGTAGATGTGTATGCGTGAGGATGTCTGAGATTTTTTCTCCCTTTCTTTTGTTATACTTAGGCAATGGAGTTGCTTTTTCCACGCGATGTTTGCAATCCTGATCTTCAGAAAATAAAAAGTCATTGTTATTGATAGGTTGTGCTTGACTCAAATGCAAAATCTTTGAAAAAATCTTTTGAAAAAAAAGGTACAACAAAAGTTGAAGGAAACACATGAAACACAAATGTATTCACAAGACTGGTTAACAAGGTCTATCTTTTAGCCACATAATTATGTCTCATTATGATGCCTCTCGTATTAAAGTATGTTTGCCTTTTCTGGGTGTTTTTTGTGTTTTTTTTTTCAAACTTTCAGCAGTACAATCGGGCATGACTCGACCAAATCAATAGAGCTCTCAGATTTCTATTGTTACTGTTTCAGCGCATTGAGGCTCTCTCAGTTCTGCTATAGAGGTCGTCCTGTACTTAGTTTTCTCACTAGAATGACTTGTCCATGTTTTACCATAGATCCCTTCCTCTGTTCGTACGCCTCATGTCCCTTTTTGCTTTCTTTCCGGATTTCGTCTGGCTTCAATATCTTTCTTATATGTAGTGTCATTTCCTTTTCGTACATACCATGGTCTCATCATCTTCCTTCTTCATCCACTTCCATCACTTCTTTCTGGTCCTCTCAATGAACCAACTACTTGGTCCTCGAATAATAAGATAATTCCACAATTGTTTTTTTTTTCCTACGATTCGTTCAGAAGTTTTCTTGCCCAGAGTTTTGGCCTGTGTTGTGGCTGCTCTCGTCTGTTGAGCTGCTCTCGCCTTCTGTGTCATGGATGACTATTGGATAGTGAGGAGAGATTAAATGAAATGACTAAGTTTAGTCAGATAGTTATAGGTGACTGGAGTGGTAAAGTCTCTTCTAATACATACGTATGTGACAATATCTCATATATGACAATATCTTAGTTCGGTCTGCTAGTCTTTCGGCTGAGCACCTTCACACTGCACATACGCGAATATCTTCGCAGCGCACCTGTACTGCCTACAAAATCTGAATCTGATGTTAGCAACCTTTATTTTGAGCAAATCTGAGAACCAAAATTAGAAAGCTAACTTCATTTACATGATTGTGCAAGCAGCAGCGTACGTCGCAAAAAAAAGTGAATTGTTTTGAGCGACTACATGCAAGTGAACATAGGCATCAACACTTTTTTAACATTGCTCCGCTCTATGTTAATTCATAACATCTAACAATTAAAATTCATAATTAGAAAATACTTACTAGCAAATGTTGGAATTCAACACAATTCTCTGACTGAAATATGACTATACCGATCTTTTTGTTTTTTCATCTCAAAAGTTAATGACATAACTCCTGTAAAAACATGGAAGTATCAGCTTTTTTTTTTTATTTGGTCTTTCAATATTTTTCACAGGAACCTAGAAAGCTCGTCGATGTTATATCACTTTTTTTTCTATTCTTCTCATCATATTCTATACCCTTCTTCATTCTCTTCACCGATGAGCATTGTGGTATTTATGAAAATGATTGTAATTCCTATTGGAATTTCCTAAATTATCCTCAACAAATGGATGGTATGTGACATATTATACTGTCAGAATTATTTGGGGAACGTGCTCTTCGTTGTACTATATTCTCCAATGCCGAATAAATCTTTAGAATGCGTTTGGTAGCGATTTGAAATAATTCCTATCGCTCCTTCAAAATGTCATGATCGTAAGCTTTGTGACTTTAGGTTGAAAGATTTTCGAAGTTGCCTTGACAGTATAATATATGCAAGGTGTGCCGTGACATAATAATTTCAAACATGTCAAAGGTGCATAAAAAGTCACCGGCAAAATCTTGTTACTGTGTCGTCGAGCAATACGACAGACAGATATGTAAAAGTCGATAAAGTTGTGAACGAAGGGAGCCGGGCCCTAATTGGGACAGCAATGCAAAGTAGATCAAGTGAAACTGAAGTGGCGAGGTCTTCGGTACAAGTATATCGCCATCACTAGGTAATGCAATGTAAACTCCTTGCTGCAGGATCTATGGCTTTAATTGCAGAAAAACTGTTCAGTGATATACGTAAATGATGCATGCTGCTAATAAAGGAATACATGTTTCTAATATGTGTTGAATTGAGCATTTGATTTGAACTTCTTTTCTTATAGTTTCCAACAAATATGTATACCTATGCACCTCCATTCCTTGTCACTCAGAAACTCTTCAAGCGGATTGCCTCCGATAGTGATGCACTCCACCTGTAGCAAAATGAACAACGCGAGAAACCACGGCTCATATTTTCTATAAAAAGGAAGATATTTTAATTTCCTCTAAACGGAATTATTTCACACCAGCAATACGGAATGGGGACTGAATCACGTTCTCACTAATAATATAGTTTTTGCATATATCGCACCCACATTCGGTGCAGAAAGTAGGTACAGTGATTTAACGTAATCAGTATAGCCAGTCGATTTCTGGAGTGAGATGAACTGTTAAAGTCTCCGTCCCTGGGTCCTGGTTATGTCCAACCCGTGTCCCCCTTTGGACGACTAAAGTCCACTCAATCTGATGAAGATTTATCCAACATTAATATGTTTTAACGGACTGATTCTGGGGCACTTTTTTTGGCTTTTCGCATCGGAACGCTTTTGAGACCTTAAGTTAATACCATCTTAGTTTTACATTTCAAAACGCCTTTTCTGGACTTTCACTACGCCAAAGTCTCGGAGTAAGATCATGAAGAAGGTGATGGAGAAGGAGCCACCAGCGCCGCCCTCGTCGACGCGTCGTCGTGGTCGACCGACAACCAAGAGTAGGGATGAGAACCCGGCAGCTGTTCAAGGCGGATCGCCTGCAGCATCCGGTGAGTATGGTGCGTCTGCGTGTGTGCATGGTGACGCCTCTTGGCCCACCGTGGTCGAGGCGGTGGTGCGTGAGCACCACGATGCAAACAAATCAGTAGATCGTAGCCCGGTTGGTCAGTTAATTGACCCACCTGACAATTTTGATGCGCTTTCCCAAGCCTTGTCGTGCGTAGGGTATGATCTAGGGAGCATCGTCCCCGTGTTGGTTAAAGAGAAAATATGGAAGGGGGAGTAATTTCTTGATTTGGGCATCCTCCTCAAATCAGACGTCAGTTCCCTGAGTGAGGAAACGTCATTCAGCCTCGTGCAGGCTGGAGGGTCTCTGCAAGTCAGGAGCGTGAGTCGCACCCCGCTAATTGCGAATATCGATATGTGGACGTCAGTTCAATCCATCGTGCGCTTCGGAGGCTACAATTGGCGCACATATAATTATGATGTGCCGTTCAGGCCTACGGCAAGCGCGACAGCCGCTCCCTTCGTCGGCGACTATTGACACGGAGCTGTGGCTGACCGTGGCCACAGCCCAGCCCAGAGCAGCGTTTCGTTCCTATACTCCGTTGCAGCCCTTTCGGGCGGGGGCTGGGTCAGGAGCCGCCACGTCATACCTGCGAGGTCGTCGCGCAGGGCCTTCCTCACCCGCGAGAGATGGGCGAGCAGGGGCAGACTTTGCACGCGGACGAGCGAATCACTGCTTCGCATTCAACGCGGGCTCTTGCAAGCGGGCGACCTGCAGATTTGCACATGTCTGCGCAAATTGCGGCTCCTCTACCCACACAGTTCAAGCCTGCACGCGGGGCGCTCTCAATGGCACCCCAAAAGACTCTCGGCCCATCCCCAATTAACATTGAGCGCCTGATTCCTTTCCTGCGCAATTACCCGGATAAGGTAGCTGCAGGTAACGTTGTAAAGGGCTTTCGTTTTGGTTTCCGTTTGGGTTTTACGGGGGATCGTGTCGCTCACGAGTCACGGAACCTGGTCTCATCGACAGCACACGAGCAGGTTCTACATCGTAACTTGTTCAAAGAGGTTAGCCTGGGGAGAATAGTCGGTCCATATGTCTCACCTCCTTTTCCGAGATTTCGCTGCTCTTCAGTTGGGGTAGTGCCAAAGAAGGTGCCTGGGGAATTTCGCATGATCCAACACCTGTCAGCCCCTCGCGGTGCATCCGTAAATGATTGCATTGACCCGCGCGATTGTCAGGTCAAGTATTCTACTTTCGATGACGCCGTTGACCTCGTACGCGTTTGGGGCAGGGGACATTCATGTTAAAGGCGGACATGCAATCTGCCATTCGTCTTATCCCCGTACATCCTGATGATTTCGAGCTAATGCGCATATATGGTCTATATTGTTACGATCGTTGTCTTCCGATGGGCTGCTCGGCGTCATGCGCGATTTTCGAACGCTTCAGTACCTTCCTTGAGTATTGTAGAAATATCGCTGGGTCGGATGGCGTATTGCATTATTTGGATGATTTCTTTTTCGGCGGCTAGCTCTCGACATGAATGCGCCAGTCTAATGCGTTCTTTTCTTGCAATGTGTGAGCGGTTTGGGGTGCCAGTGGCTGATGACAAGACGACGGTCCTGTCACCGTTATCGAGTATTTGGGGCTCACAATCGACTCTGTTTCGCTTACTGTACAGGTCCCGGCAGAGAAGGTGGTGGCTCTGCGTGCTGACCTCGAGGAAGCTACTTGTTGCCAAAAGCTTACACTCCGGCGTTAAATTTGTAGTCGCTAATCGGCAAGCTTAATTTCGTCTGTCGCGCGGTCGCACCAGGCTATCCTGCTGGGACTCGCTCTTCGGACATGCATAATGATAAGCGTCTATAGCGTCTACACCTTCGGTTTGCTGCCTGGTAGTCTCGGTTTTATTACTGTCGCTTATCAACCCGGGGCCACATTATCCTATCATTCCTTGATAGTCGCTGTTAGGCGACCATGATATTATTCCACTACCGATTTCGAACTGCCTGATCTATGTGTTAATATACTTATGTTCCAAATGAAATAAAGCAAGATACATACGAACAAACAAACAGACAAGCTAAAAAAAAAAAATCAGGCAATATTCTCGCGTCATTATAACGTCTGCCATTGGCTGGAGGACTGATGTATTTAGCGGCATGGAGCGATATTCTTGAAAGGACCCATACAGGCCATGGCATTGACTTTCGACAGAAGCCGGTTCCCCGCGGGCTCAGGTTCTGCTTCCTCTTTTATGCGTTATTCGGGTTTACATAATTGACCGTTTTACCTTGTATCATACATTCCCTTGATAGGGCCCTTCAAGACACAGTATAAAATTGTGGCCAACCGTTCTAAAATAATAATACTAATTCTATTGGCATAGAATATAGATAGATATTTGATAGAAAGATAGATAGATAAATGAATGAATAAATGAACAAATGAATAAATAAATTAGAAATAAAATAAAAATTCGTAACGGAGCGGCCTGTCCCTGTTGTGACATATGGATTATTACTCGGCCGTATACATTGATGTATCACTCTTGTAGGTTGAATGATAAGATTATATGCTAGTCCGGGGTAGTGTGCATGCTCTAGTAGTGTCTTGATTTGTCGTATGAGTCTAGGGGGTTATAACGGAGCTGCAGGTGGACCGCAGGAGAATTTTCCAGCGAAGTTTTCCCTTCATAATATAGGTGGTTGAGTAAAGCCTAAAGGGTTGTTTGCTGGTTTTTGGCCCTGGTTGGGCGTTGCCACACTTTGCGGCCGTATTTTTATAAAATTAAGCCGCTATAGGATAACATATGCATTAAAGTACAGTTTGAAGTGTCCATAATTATATTCCTCTCGAGGTGAAGGGGTTTGGTTTTGGTAACATACTTTTGGATGCAATTATATTTACCGGCGAGTAGCGAAGAGGGCTGACCTTAGTACCACGAGGATGGATTATTGTCTTAGCCCTCCGTAAATATGCGAGTCTTGGGGCAGTCGCGCTGGTCGGTGACTGCTTCAGGGCGCGGACGCAAGGGATCGGAGTTGGTATATTCCCTCGTGAAGCACCTGATAATGCGACCAGAACAAGTGTTTGGGTTTTATTTCCTGCCAATTTCGTTATCGGTGCGACGGGGCAGATGGACTTTTTACAGGTGGCTTTGCTTTCGCTTGATATACCAGTCGCGTATAACATTGGTTTACTATATGACTTAAGGGCCCTTATCAGGGGCTATAAACCCCTTCATCTCGGGATGTATAACGTTGTGAAATTGTATTACAACGTAGTATTGTACGTGTTTGGAATGGTGTATCAAGAAGTTCTCACTATTAATCATAATGTATATGAAAGATGTGAAGAGTTTGTGTGCAAAAACCGATAAGTCTATATTTGCCAAATGGAGATATTTGTGATTAAAGGTCAAGAAAAATAAAGAGAATAATAAGAAAATGTTTTCTTCTTTTGACCATAACTTCAAAATATACCTTTATATGTAGTGACCAATATATCATTTAAAAGGTATTATTTTGTACTTTATGACAGAGACCGTACTTCAAAATCTTCAAAAATGGACTTATCGGTTTTTGCAAACATACTCTTCATGTATAGAACATTACCGAACTCGTTATTATGTATAAGCACGTTGTCATTCGATTGTATGGATATTGAAACTTATATGATTATATAACTATGGCTTCCACGATTAAACCACCATAACCGCAGAATTGGTTTTCGATGTCTTTTATATTGTGTCGTAGCAAGGAGTAATATGTTTTAACGAACTGCAAGGGAGTAAAACCAATTTACTCATGAGGGACACAGTAGCGATGTTGCCGGGCAGATATAGGGTAGGGGGGATTACGCAACAAGTGACCCCTGCTCTCGCTGCCCCTCTCGTTTGTCATCGCGTGGGTAAGCGCACGCCGTGTAGAAATCGCTTATTTAAAGCGGGGTTCCCACTATCGTACGATCTATTACGAACGTCACGATTAGACATTCGTAACTGATCGTGGAAGTTTCGTTGAACTCGTCTGAAATTTCACGTTTGGATACGAGGTCATGTGAGTCAATACGCGTTGCTTCGCTTGGATGCGATATGGTCAAGATTGGTCTATTTCAAGCAATACGATCTGTCACAAGTCTCCCGTTCATATACGATCCAATAGGATTGTCCCGATTGAGTCCATGATTGGTTCCGATCTACCACTATCATTACGAGCGGGATGCCCGATTTGGTGCATGCAGCTACGTTCTGATACGTTCCAATACGAATACCGCGACCCAAAGCGGGCTGTTGAGATAAGATACGATATCTTTCACGATCAGGATCAAAAGTGACCCCCATTTAAGGTGCGATCGGATCCGAATGGGAATATTATAGTCCGGCTGACGATGGATTTTATTTTTTCCTCAACTTCTGCAGAGTGATTAGGCCTACTATCCACAACTGACCATTGATGATGGCAAGGGTTGACAGGTTGGGGATGATGAGAACGTGACCTTTGCAGTATTGCCAATGACGATTACGTTATCAGATAGAAAGCATCACCTAGGCCAGCCACAACGTCAGATAGCCCTTCCTCTAATCTAACCTAAAGAAATTAATAGATTATTGAATCGACGTGCTCATCCTCCCCCCCCCCCCAAAAAAAAAAAAACAACAACACACGAATGTACACAAGATCAGATCATTGCCCCATCTTTTGGATGAAGGGCGACAACATAAGGACGGTATATCTACAGTAAAATGTGATTGTAAAGTGGAAACATGAAAGGAGATTCTAAGATTGAAGGTGAAAACAATGCATTCCATTCTGTGATGTCGTAATTACAATTTTGCTACACTTTAATAACACTACAGAGAGACATTTATATCAAGGGAAGCTTCATGTGGATATGGAATGTTAGATTTTCTTAAAGTGTTCATTGGTATGTATTTCATGATAATAAATCTTAAAGGTTTTGTGTGGTAATCATAACCTTGTGATACATCTTGATAGATTTCTAAGTGCACATTGGCAATATTTAGATGATGCTGTATTGAGATTAAGTTAGACGGTTGAATAATCATTGCATAGTTGTAATAGTTATCGACTGATGATTAACATACCCTTCATTGATTTATTTTTCGTAAACAGTGATAATTGCGAGAGTCAATTTAAATTGTCGCGGGCATAACCAAATGTTACACACTGTCAAAATGTGTATATCAGAAACTTTTCGCTGACTGTACGAATTTTCACAGAAAACAAATTTATGAGAGTAACAAATGGTAGCTTAGACCCATGAACAAAAAGTTCCAGCTTCATCTTCAACCATGTTCATGATACATGTTCATCTACATTTTGCAAATATTCTGAATGTTGATTTAGACTTGTTATACATGTATTTTTATAAAATCAATGCAACAAATAATCAAATACGCATCTCTGCTAAATAATATTATAAATCCAGTAATCTTAATGACATGCCAAACTCACTTCACACTGTAATTCATTCTATTCTCCTTTATTTCTTTATTTGTTATTTTGTTGTCTTCAACCCACTTTGAATGTGTCACGTATGATTCTTATAAACATGGGAAAATCAGTCCATGTAACTGACAGGACTTATAACAAAATAGTTGACATTATAATTATTCAACCATCACTAGACAGTTCTGTTATAAGATGTTCTTTATCTAACTAAATTTGTAAATTACGATACGTGTATGTTCCCATGCAAACTCACAACAAAATACAGAACTATGATTTTTTTTTATAATAATTCATTATGTCTTTAAATGTACAATTGAAGAAAGTGATTACAAAAAGGATGTCAAACATTGTATATTGAAATGATAGATTATTCATTTGTCTCCAACCGCAGTAACACTGCAGTGTGGAGTTTGCGGGCTGCTGTGGAAAAAAAAAATCACAGGCAGCCCGAGCGGGATTCGAACCCACGACCTCTGGATTACTAGACCAGCGTCATAACCACTAGACCACCGATGTGCCCTAGCACTGGCTTTACACATGAATAATTGAATATAGAAGGGTTTGGGGGCACTTCGAAGTTTACTGCTCTTATTAAATATGTATATGTCATTTGCAACTCAACTAAAGATGATTAAACACACTGAAATTCTTACTTTGAATAATATTCATAATCTGTTTTTTTTTTCTTTAATAGCTTGGGATGTACACTTTATACGCTGTATCGGTGTACATTTCGCCTACAATATGGAATTCTTTACTCCGAGAAGTTTGTTTTTAACAAAAAAAAAAAAATTAAGAGTCCTTTAAAGGTACTGTAAAACAGTGGCGTTTTTTTTTTTTTTTTTGGGGGGGGGGGGGGGGGAGGGAAGTCAAATTACACACACAACCTAAATGGGTCAATTCCTGGCCTGACTAGCATTAAACTAGTCGGGCACGGTTAGTAAAAATTGCTATACGAACATGATGATCGTAAAATGCGGCAATGCAGCTAGTAATGCTCTGCTGGATTAAATCAGGCCATGGTTTACTAACCCAAAGCTAGTCAATCAAGTCTGACTAGCATAAAATTGTATGCTGTACTAGTTTGCAGTGTATACGCCAAGAATTAGTCAAAGTGGAGGAACTAGTGTAAAGCTAGTCGAAGTGGAGAAACTATCATAAACTCGTTGATCTTACGAAAACAGCGCATGTTAGTAAAACTGAAGGAACTACCGTGAACTAGTAAGTCAAGCTGGCAGAACTAGGGTGAATTCCAGTGAATACATATTTGAATGCATTTGTGACCCGCGACAACGGTTTCAGGCAAAAGTCGCAAGAGCAAATTCCCTCATAGGCGGGGCACAAAGATTTTTACCATATTTTTTGTCGATTTGGGTTTTTTGCAGAAATCGAATCTTTGATATGTTTTCTACATCTACACTAAATTTCATAGCATAAGACTACGTCTTTCCTATCGAAAATGGAATTTTAAGCACCCTATGTTGAATCGCACTCGTCAGTTTCGAGCTTCTTTCGAACGCCGCGCCAATATCCCCAGCGTTGCTACGGCGCAGGGTCTCGCATGCGATTGGCTGGTGCGTCGCACACATTTACATAATTCGGCTTTCGGAGACACCAGTTGCAGCGTTTTGGGAATGCTTTGTCCACGCGTGCATGATTACGATGTACATGCTCCATTGTTCTTGCTATAGTGGTTTATACGCTCGCTCTGTAGTGCGTGCTCTTCGTTTGGCTTTCTATCCAAACTATTCTACCGCAATGTTCGACAACGGAAGTGAAACAAAAAATCATGTAGCACGACATAATCGTGTAAAAAGAAAAAAAAAAGTCTACTTGTACATGTAGTAAAAATTATGACAGCAGACTGACTCAAGGGAAGGATGATGAGAGGAAAGGAGAGGCCACATGTAACCTGTTATATTGAAATACTACACATCAAGATCGCACCAAACTAACGAGTCGTACGTGTTTGTTTGTTTGCTTTGATATAATCAACACCACCGATCAAGGCAACATATGCACGGCTTGTAAAAACAAATCAAAAAGGAAGCGTGACCCTTGCCAGCTCTGGCATTTTTCTGCCTTCAAAAGGGTCGCCAATGATAAAGTCAAATCAACAACAATGAAAACGCGATTTGTAAATGTGTGGATTCGCCACCCGCTCCTGTTACATGCACCAGATCATGGCGTGAGGATGCCATTGCGTAAATGCGTGCACCATACACATGTACACCATACGTGCAATTATCGTATCCGCCATCTTGAAAGACGTACTGGTAAAACGAACCCGAGCGAACCGCATTGTTTTTCGGCTCCATACGCTGAGCTCCGAGGAAGGGTGCCCGGGAGATTTGACTCTCTCAGTGAGCCAATCAGAAGGCGATGTGGTTGCTAGAGGCGGAGCTTCACATCGATTGGCACCATCGTACGGATGGGTGATTCTCACCTCGCATTCGCCGCTCTGACACTGTCTTTGAGTAAGAGGTGAATCTTCAAAGCCCGTTTTCTCGCAATTTTGTTTGGCTAACAACTTAAAAAGTGCATTTTATTTCGCTTTCTATGCCCACTTATGGTGCCGAAGAATACAAGTGTTTTATATCAATGCAAAGCTTAGGAAATGGGCAATGTGATTCAGTGAAAAAAATTAATTTTCAAAATGCCCGACTTTTGCCTGAAACCGTTGTCGCGGGTCACATTTGGTTAGGCCAATAGAAATTGAGAATTCCCCTGTCATGTGTTTACTTTAAGCCAATCACCAGCCGCGATTTCCCCTGGTTTGGGCGCGGGAAGGTTTACCTGAGCGACGCGTCGCCTGTGCGTGGACGTACTGTGTGCATGTGTATACGATGTGCTGTGCGTGTATATATGCATAGGATTTACGTGCGTGTGCAATCGTGAGAATCAGAGCCTGGATGTAATGGACGTGAGAAAATTTCTGTCTTCAAATGGAGTGGGGTGGAGATATTATTCACATTTTTGAAGGTAAGCAAACCATAGATTGATCTAATTATAACTTGTTGAGTTTTTCCAGTATTATGGGCTAGTCTACCTCTCCGTAAACGACCATCTAAGTTACCTTACGAATAACCCCGGGCCCGGGATGCTCCTTGTAACGTTAGTGTACACAGTTAGCTATGGGGCTGGTCGCAGTTACCTTACGATCTAACACCTAACAGCTAGAATCCGAGGCCGAAACTCAACTGTTAGGTGTTAGGATCTAATACTACAGTAATACTTTGAGTCTTTGTGCATGTTGGGATGGGGCTCGGTCTATTCGCGGACTATAAAGTCTTTAACTTTTTAACGTTAGAAACGCATTTTTCAAACAAAATAGAGTCTAGACCAGGTTATGATTTCCAAAATGATAACAAAAATGAGTGACGAATGTAACCGTCATTGACATTGTACATCTGACATTGTAACTGTGTTAGGGCCTAGGGGGCTACTTGTACTTTTGTAGGCACCTATAGAGCGAAATTGAAAAAATGCCTCTCATGATACATCGATTATCAGGAGCTATCTTCTAATAGACCTAGAGTTCTAAAAGTTCTAACGTTAACATGCGTTTCAGAAAATATTGGGACATACTAAACTCTGAGTCTAAATTCTCCAGAACGTTAGTCGTAGGCCTAACGTTAACTACTAACGGTGTAATGTTAGATCTTAGAGAAACTAATAGAACTAGGGTCTAGTCTACATGTACTTACTTAAGTTGGGGTTCTACCGAGGTAGGGCTTACTCTAAGTCTAACTGTAAAAGTCTAACCGTTAGTCTAAACAAGTCTCGATCACAACCGTTGGCTTAATTGTAGGCCCTACTCATTTATTCTATTCCAACTAGAACAGCATTAACGCGAAATAGGCCTATACTATTACTAACGGGTTAGGCCCAACTAGTATTAGTAGGTAGTCTAGAACTCCGGTTAGGTCCCCACTCGCCCTTCACCGCTATAGCTGGGGACTTCTTTCAACCTCCATAGACTTTGCGCATTAGTGGAGACACACACGCAGAATGAGAGGGGACCGATATCACGATTTAGCCCTAGAACGTAGTAGAAGCAGAACCTAGACCACTGTTAACATCTAGGGCCTACATTGAACGGTTTTCCAGGATAAGCTATATCCTAGGGCCTAGGTCCGGTGCTCATTGCGGTATTATAGACCTAACGTTAGGCCTACAGTGCAGTGGTATGAACTCTACATGGACTACAAGCATAGCATCATGCACAGAGATGATCCACTGTAAAGTATGTAGAGGGAGACGTCTAGTCGAGTTTCATAGACCACGGTTAGAGATCGACGTATATAAAGCTGTGCTATAATTAACCCTATTTTAACTGGGGGGGGGGGGGTCAAATTGACCCCCTTCTCAACATTTCACGCCACGATTCCGCAACGCGCAAAGATTTTGCCGTGTCATTTCATGACTTTTTTCATTGAAGTCTCCCGCTTATTTTGAGACCAATAATTTGCGAAGTCCGGGTACACCGTTTTGAAGTTACGCAATGTTTTGCATTATGTCAACCTGAAAACAGCTCAAATTCATGATTTCTGTGCAAATCCTATGCAAATTGTGTTTTTTTTTTTTGTTTAATTGATATAAATTAGATTATTTCAACTTTTAACCATTGAAATTAATCAATTCTAATGTAGATAAGCTTGAAAAAGTGCCTGCAACAAATTTTGGGAAAAAAAAACAAACAAACAATGGAAAACAAAAGATCGAAAAAACAGTAAAATACATGAAAAATTAACAAAACAATAAAAAACAAAAGAAACTGATTTTGACTGCGCTATTTTTTAAAAAGAAAATTGTTTGATGTGTCTTGAGGAACTCTGACACAAAAATTTAGCAATCCTTCATTCTTTTTGTTGCAGTTATATGTAAAAATATAATTTCATGCATAAATTTGCATGATTAATTTATTCAAAAATATAAAATCAACATTTTTTTCTATTGTATGACCATGTAATCTTGTAGTTGACATCCGGCTCTATTTTCAGGCGATCGGCGGCCGAGATCTGAAGGGGGGGGGGGGGGGGGGGGGTCAAATTGACCCCCCCCCCCCGTAAAAACTTGGTCTCCAATAGCCCAGTTGAAATAGGGTTAATGCAATAGACTAGAAGCGTGTAGAAACTCTACATTGCTATTGAGTCGACAGCCGAATCACTGACACTGTGTTGCCAGAAGGTGATCTCGATTGATACGGTAATAAAAAAAAAATGGTGAAATTTGGTGATTTATATAATTGTGATGACCTATGTAGTAAAAAGGACTTTTATTTGCCACCACATTCGAGCATCCACACAGCTGGGAGAATACCATAGTGCTATTGCACTCCCACGTCATGTGTGGCAATCATCTAAGTAAGAAGTACGATGCATGCACTGTTAAGTGTTAGTCCACTGTGACATCACACTTCTAGCTGAAGATCAACGTGCTCACACATCATGGAGATCGATCCCCCTTTTAGCAGACGACAACGGGGACTATATTTGAACATTGTTTTTTATGAAAGTTACAGGTGACCTGAGACATTGAAATTTGGCAGAGATCATCTTTGGGTCTTTCTAAATATGCTGATCGATGTAGCTAAAAAGTAATTACTAGCTTTTCTATTGATGCACACTTAGTATTTGTGTGGACAAAACGGAACTGCATATTGTCTTGTGGAGATGGGTTCTAAATCCATTTCTGAACATTGTGTTTTCATGCTTTCCTCCAGATAAAAAGACGTAACATGACAGTTCTTCGGGAGTGATGGTGATTTAAAGGAACTCGGTATAGGGGTCATCATTTGGAGAACGAAGACAGATTGATAGCTGTACAGCCTCTGTCACACCACGAGGGTGCAGATCACCACATTGAAGAAGTACATGTAACAGATGTGGCCAACGACTAGCCATTGAATGCAGGGTTGACGAATGCTGGAAACACCGGGCCAACATCAGCGAAGGAGCCTCTGAGATATGGACTTCCATTGCACTAACCCTGCTGTAAGCTATTATTATTATTATTATTATTATTATTATTATTACTATTATTTATAGTGCGCTTTTCCCACAAGGCCCAAAGCGCTTACAATCAATTCAAAACATGTACGACAGTATGTGTAATTGGATAAATGTTATATATACAGCTACGAACTAGTTGCTACTGAAAAGATGTGTTTTCAAGGCTTTTTTGAACACACTGACTGATGGAGACTGTCTAACGGTAAGTGGTAAATTGTTCCAGTGCTTTGAAGCAGACACGGTAAATGTCCTATCACCGGCTAAGATGCGAGTAACAGAGTATGTGAGACGAAGCGGATCACTAGATGACCTCAAATTTCTAGTAGGTGTATATAAAGTCAAACAGGCGTCTAAATATTTCGGAGCTTGATTGTTAAGGATTTTATAAACAAACAAAACTAATTTGAAAATTATCCGTTGCTTCAAAGGAAGCCAGTGCAACGACTTCAGAAGTGGCTGAGATGGGTAGTCCCTAGAAACCTGAAACACTAATCGGGCTGCCCAATTTTGAAGTCGCTGCACACGATCCAGTTGAAGGAATGGAAGAGAGAAGCCCGTTACAATAATCTATACGGGATAGAACTAAAGAACGCACTGCGTTATGACATGCAGATTGATCAATAAATCTCCTAATCCTAGCAATATTTATTAAATAAAACGTAGCAGTACTACAAATTTCAGAAATATGTTGAGACATTGACATTCGACGATCAAAAATAACGCCAAGATTTCTTATTGTTTCTGAGGGGCTGATTAGTGTGCAACCAACATTGAGCTGAATGTTTGAAAGACTGCGCAGATTGTGGGCTGAAGCTGCTACAAAAAACTCAGTCTACGAATCATTCAGTTTCAACTTATTTGCTACCATCCATTTCTTAATATCTAAAATAAACATTTGAAGTTTAGTGATGGCATTAAAAGAAGCTCCTGGAGTCTTCGGGTCATAAGAAATATATAACTGTATATCATCAGCATAAATATGGTAATTAACATCATAATGTTGGGCTATCTCGCCAACTGGAAGAGTATAAATTGAGTATCCTATGGGTCCTACTATTGTACTATTCTGTTGTTTTCCACGATGATTAATGAAGGGAGACTAGTTTGAAATTGATTCACATTTATTTTACATTCTAGAGTCTCAGTAATTACATAAGAGGCTACATTAAGAGACTGAAAGCTTTGTTGGTTTTGTTTTGTTTGAAGAAATGATTTTCAAGTATTAATTATTCTTCATGGAGCAGTTTTGGAGCTGTCCTTCTCTCTGAAAATGAAAGCCTTGAGAGGTTAGTACTCGTATTTAAGAAAAATGTGTACTTGCTGTATCGACAGAAGTGAAAACCATGTTATGGTCAGTCTTGAGTTGTGTAAGTAGAGGTGAACGTTGCTTATGGCAAATATGTATATTAAATGATTTTGCACTTCAAGTTTATAATGTAAACTGGAGGGACCTATTATCCTCATGCCATAATTTGTATGATTTGTAAAACCTTTAAAATTTTACTTATTTGCCCAGGAATTCAACACACACATCACTCCAAGGGGGAGGAGATACTTCAATAGCTGATGGAAGGAGTTCTGACTGCTCCAAGGAGACACCTGCTTATCCAGATCATCGTAGCATATTTCTTGTTGATAATGGAAGCAGAGAACTGTACAGCGTAAGTTCAATTGTTTGAAAACTGGTCTGGAAAACCAGTTTCCCATTGTCATGTCTTGTACTATACATTTCCATACAATATAGCACCATCTAATTTGCCTGTTCACTTTTGTTTGTGTCTTCTCAAATATAGAGAATAACAGACTAAAATACCCCCACCCCCCCCCCCAAAAAAAAAAAAAAAAAAAAAAAAAAATGAAGGGACCGGTAAGTATAACGTTGTAAAATGAAGTGATGGTTATAGATTTAAAAATAAAGACTGATATACTTGTATGAAACATGTAAACAGAGTGTACCTACAAGACTCCGCGCTGACTTATTTTCTTGGTAGCCCCATTGAGCCACATGTAAATGATAATAGTCCTAATACTTATGATATAATTATAATAATGCCGATGGATAATCACATCTTGTATTTTTCTACTAAGTGTGCACATCCACACTTAACCCATCTGCATGACATTTTCATTTGTATTAACTGATATTTGGTGTAAGAAGCACATGAATAAATGTACTTAAAAGAGCGGTACTGAATAGCAATAGAAATAAATGCCAAGAAAAAAAAAAACATGAGAATAGTTCAGCCCCTTAAAAGATTGAAATAAGGGTCAATTTTTTGATGTTATATATTTGCTTTGTAGAATGTGATAAACATTCTTCTTGCTTCCTTTTTAAATTCAGATACCCAAGTAGTGAGCAAAAGACGCGTTGAAGCCAAGGCAGTTGCGATGCAGGACCCCACTTTGTGAGACACCACACAAGGTGCACAAGGATATGTAAGTTTATACTCATAAGTTTATGTGATCTACAACTTTTTAGCCCTCTTTAGCAGAAAGCTTAAGTGACATACATGGTATCTTATTCATCTAGCTTGCAAAAACTTGAACATTTTCAACTTTTCTCCAGAGATAGTGGACAAAATTCAACCATACTAGGAGTTGATCATCCTTGTTTAGTTAGGGGGAAAAGGACCCAAAGTTGTTCAGGATATGGTCATGAGCCCCCCCCCCCCCCCCAAAAAAAAAAAGGGCCTTTACAGGGAAATTAATTGCATCTATGTCTTAATTAAATCATTGGGCAAATATACAGGCAATGTGGGGGCTTTTGATAATCTTTGATGTACATGTTCATAGATGTCTAATAAATTTTG
Source organism: Diadema setosum (assembly GCA_033980235.1). Taxonomy (NCBI): domain Eukaryota; kingdom Metazoa; phylum Echinodermata; class Echinoidea; order Diadematoida; family Diadematidae; genus Diadema; species Diadema setosum. Next base: position 4,443,096 of record CM067071.1, on the reverse strand, counting down.
TGTGCAGATTGGTCTGATTCCATGACTTAGGTTGGATGTACGTAAACTCCAACGTAACGTAATGTAACGTAAGCTCCAACATGCCAGTTGCGCCGTTCATTTATTATAAACCTATTCTCGTTTTCTTCCATAAGAATGCCACTACATGTATTTCTACTGCTATCAGATCTTCATCAGTTATAGTCAACTCTGTGCCAAAGTGAAATTTGTTGAGACTCGAGAAAAAGCTGTGACCTACAATGCATTCTTATATTTCAGGAGTACCTGTATGACAAGGATCTCGGGATTCATTGAGTATCGTTTGGAGACCTTGAGGAGCTATGACACCACTCATCAACTCAGGCAGAGAGAGAGTAGTTGCAGCTCCCACCAAGCCCCTGACTGAACACAATTCCAACGTTAGATTAAAAGCCCAACGAGAAGAGACAGCTACCATCGGTGTATAGGCCTACGTACATATCCTTGCTTTTTCCTCTTTTGAGATACATTAAATGCTCCTCCGAAGTTGGAACTTACATTCTTGCTGAAGAGTCAGCCTCATCAGGCTCATCTGTAGTTGAACATGAAGCTGTTACCAGGACGTACTGCAGCACTTCAACACTAAAAGTAGAACAGGGCTCGTCGATGAAAAGAGTTTGTTTTGAAACTTCAAGCTGCCCTGAAAACAACCTTATTATAGGGAAGATTTTATTTTCCCAAACAACTGGCAGTATTCACCAAATATTGTGATGACACATAACGATCCAAATTCTGTATGTTCATCCATGCTTCCTTCCATGTGTCCATCTGTTACAGTTTCAGTAACTTTTTTGAACTTCAATCATAACCAAACTTGGATAATAGGTGCACTATGGTAACTTTCCCCTTATGACACACTTTGAAGTCACATGACAGGGTCAAAGCCTCAAAAGTAAAAAAACAAGGTCATTTGAGGTATAATTGTTAGTTTATTTTGGTTAACTGTTTCAAATTGCTCCCATTTGAAGAAGTTTTTTGTCAATTAGTGCTAGTTGATATTTAATTTGAATATTAGATGATCAAATATCAGTAACACAATAAACTGCCTTTAGTCAGAAACTGGCTTTCTGGTGAAAAAAAAATGATCTATTTTTAGGACAGAGACTGGTCGATCCCTGTACTGTTTGCAAAATGTGGTCTTAACAACTGCTAGTGAAGTGGGTAATGTTCATTGTGTCTATTTTAAACTCAACTGAGCCAAAGGCTTGAGTGAGCTATTGCGATCGATCGCTTTTTGTTCGTCATGCGTCGTGCATAGACTTTTACATTTTCATCTTCTTCTGAAGAACTGGTGGGCGGATATCAACCAAACTTGGTGGGGATCATTCTTAGGGGGTAGGGACCAAAAGTTGTTCATGTGGAGCATGTGGCCCAGGGGGACGGCCCCAAGGGGAAAAAGGGGGTAATCTTTTAAAATATTCTTCTCCAGACCCCAAAACAATGCAGTTAATATGTTATTTGTAGATCTATACATTTACTTATAAAGAATATACATGTAGTTTGTTCATGGAAAAACCCAAGTTTCGGTGGTGGGGGCCAAGGGGAAAAACCACATGTCCATCTTCTTCAAACCGGAGTCCAGATTTCAGTCAAACTTGGTTGGGATCATCCTTAGTGGGTAGGGTCCCAAGGTTGTTCATGTTGAGCATGTGGTCGAGGAGGGGGGGGGGGGGGGGGCAAGGGAAGATGGGAGAAACTTTTGTGCTCCAGATCCAAAAGCATTATAGGCAAGATATGGTGTATGTGGATATCTTTATAGGTGAAGAATATACGTTCATGACAATGCCTCAATACCTATGATAACCTCCTTCTCGGGGTGGGGGGGGGGGGGGGGGGGGTGGGGGGCAGAGGATAGGGCCCCCAAGAGAGGAAAAAAAATCTTGTTCTCCAGACCCGAAAGCATTAAAGTCAAGATACGTTTTAAGTAGATACCTTAAAGATAAAGAATATTCATGAAATGTTGTTCATGACAATACCTCGGAAAACCCCTTTGGACAGACTGTTGTGTGTACTAACATCGGTCTTGTACTAGTCTGATTTCATACCTTGATACCACCTTCAGAAATGCATCCTTTCTGTACAAAATGGCATGATATAAAAAGAAAGTCAAAATCTGAAATTTTTAGAGAATTTGTTCCGTTTGTTGTATTTTTAGATCAGATTAATACATTACATGTACCTACATTTGTATTGGATGTTACATCACTGCAAGCCTCATTACATCTTATTCTTATGGACAGTAATGTGTTTGTGTGTGAAAGTTTATGAAATATACTCTGTAATAACGAAATTGTATAGGAACCACACACATTATCTCAAGGAGTTATTACTATATCCCTATGTTATAATCATTTGTAAGAAAGCAACCAGAGTCAGATTTCTCTAATTAAATTCCAAAATACATGTACTGTACATTTAGTACACAATCCTTGGGAATGAATTTCTGCTTTAGTTTCAGACTTTGCCTTGCGGCTACTCCTTGACACAGATTTCGAGTTGTATAGCCACATATAATTTATAGTTCTTAATACACTGTACAATAAAACATGCGTTATGAAGCTGAAATAATAGGAAGGATGAGAAAGACTCAAATCAAGTTTGTAGCCCATATTATACCAAAATTATGAATTATAATAAATTTGCTCTCATAGTGTTAAGTTGACTTGGTCATATGATTAAAGCTTTTGTGACTTGATTTGAGATAATTATCATTGAGAAATTTATAATGCATTTGGAGTTGGATTATTATACCTGTCCTAGCTGTAAGATAAAACCAAAATCAACTGCCTAGTTCCTAGTATAGCAAAGTTATTCACATAATTAAAAAAAATCGCTCCCATAGACTTTATGTGTACCGTTTCTCTCCCCTCTCCCCCTCACCTCCCCCGCACCTTCATCGTTTTTTTTTTTTATTCTATCACTTGCCGTGTCACAATTTCATGTGCTTAATGACCTCATATAACAATGAATCATAACATATTTTTTTTTTTTGGTCCACCCTTTTGGGTTGCAAGTTCACAACACATTTACGGGTTCAATTTTATATAAACGTTGTATATAAGGAGATATGCAGTTGTAGAGCTCGACTCTTGATTTATTTTATGCTTCCCATTGTGCATTGAGTGTTTTTATGTAACCCTGTATATTCATTTGTTTATTCAATGCTGCAATTCAATTTCTTTTCAATTATGTAAGATTCATTTGTGATATTCATGATGCCTACATTAATTTGCTGCTTCCGTTGGATGAATAAAATTTGAGATTTTTAACCTGATATTATTGCTTTTGTTTTAATGCTTTTTCGTCACAGTTACATTATCTGCATACATGTAATTTCATTTCAGATTCATCTCCGAGACCTTGACTAGCTTTCGCTTGTCACGCATGCTGCACTAGGTTTGGTGAAAGCTAGTCAAAAGGGCCAGACCAGCAATAAGCTAGTCTAGCTGTTTGTACTAGCTCTATGTTAGTGTAACTTGACACCATCTACACTAGTTTAAAGCTAGTCGTTTTCTAGTCAAGCAGCAATGACTAGCCTTACTCTGCATAGTCCAGCATCCATTACAAGTCTCATGCTAGTCCAGCAGTCATGACTAGCATGGAAATCCAAAGCTAGTAACTTAGTTCAGCAGACATGACTAGCTTTGTGCTAGTCCAGCACTCTTTGACTATCTTTTGCCTAACTAGTCCAGCAATCACTACTAACATGATGAGTAGTTTTATGCTCATTACTAGCTTGATTTCCCTAGTCCAGCAGTGTTAACTAACATCATGACTAGCATTATGCAAGTCCAGAAGTCATTACTTGCCTTGGCTTACCAAGTCCAGTAGTCATTACTAACTTCACGGTAGTCCAATAAGCAAGTCAAGCTAGCATTACTAGAATAACACTAGTCCAGGGTGACACCATCTAGCTTCTTATTAGTCCTGCCTACCAATTTAGGTTGTGTGTGTAGCCTTTGCCCCTCTCCCTTTTTTTTTCCTTTGGCTGCATTTTTTTAGTCATTAAATGAAAATCCGTCTGCATCCACCCAGTAGTTTTGCTGATCACCTTTCTTTTCAATTATTTTAGCCACACAATTTTGGCCGAATTTCCCCACCCCTCTTGTGAATTTGCTAGTACATGCACTAAAACACATTCCCAGAATGTGTTTTATAGTACTGGTGGATCAAGAATTCACAGGGAGGGGGGGGGGGGGGGGGGGTTCGGCCAAAATTTCTCTTTGTTCATATTATGTAACAAGCCTAAAGGGCAAAAGGCTGATATTACGGGCTTTCTACACACATTTTTAGATGCTAATTATTGGTTAACATTAGCACTATCATTTTATGTTGTGATTAATTTTGACCCGCTACAACAAAAGCATCCGAAAGTCGGGGGAGGACAGTTTTCTCTGAAAATGGCATGACATTATTCCCTGACTTTTCTCCTTTAATTGCATATATAACACGACTCATAAAAGTACTCGGTTGCGGAGATATAGATGATTTCATTAGCGCATGTCAAGTAGTTGAGGAATTCAGAGTTTTGAGAAAAACGCCTTCAAAGTTTTCCTTCCGACGCTATCATGATCAAGGGGAGGCGAGACAGTTTTCACCGAATGACAATAGAAGGCATGGTCCTAGCGACCTCCGCGATGTTCATTCAAGCTTAGCCGCCAGCGGTCTATGCATGACCAATCAGTAATCACGATGTCACGCACTGACCAATAAGATCACTCCCTCGTTGCTAGGGGCGGAGTCTAGCTGCTGCGCTAAATCCAAATCTTCGGACACGTTTCTGTTGAAAGTCGGAAAATCATGGCCCAGAAAAACGCTGATTTCTTGTCTTTCCTTTGATCATTTAGCTTCGAAATTTCGGCAGATGATAGACAGAACATTAGACTACAACATCATGGCAAAAAAAAAAAAAAAAAAATCCGGTTGTTTTGACAAATAATGATGATGTGACTTCAAACTCGATTTTCTCGGCTCAGCCGTCAGCGACTTTAGGATCCTTTTGTTGTAGCGGGTAACAATTTGTTTCCTTTTCATATATTTATGACTTCTAGCACTCCTTACATCGACCTATTTTAGACACCCATTTCCTTCTCTCTCTCTTGCTTTTTCTCTACTGTCCTGTGAATATTGTAACTACATGTACATGCAGTACCTCTTCTCTCTTGTATGATATACATCAAGTTTCCATCTGAGCATATGGGTGTTGCAGCACTCTCAAGCTTCATGCATATGCAGCAACATCTTCGTGTGTTCACTTACATAGTTATGCTTGATATATTAATTTGAGAATGTTATTTTTTCTCTTGTATATGTTCCGTCCGCACTCTAAATGTGACCCTGCACCTCAAAACAAACAAAAAGTCGCCAGACATGAATTTTTAGTTAAGACCATTTTCTGAAAGAGCAGACTTTAAGCTTTAAAATGATGTATAACTCAAATCATATGGACTCTTCTAACCTATCTAAATAGTGGAAAGATAGCACAAACGCAGGAAAAGTGTGAACTGAGAAAAGAGGCTCTGAAGTACAGTGTCTATTCAAGCGCTTAATCTTTACCAAACCGTGCTGGCTGTGCGATGAATGGGACAAAAAACAGGAAGTAAACCACCAGAGTAACAACAATGAAGGGATTATCAGATTAAACTGAAATTAACCATGCCTCATTAACACAATCTGTCCATAATTAATGCCAACTTTCAAAGCAGTAGCACTATCCTTTCAAAAGTTATAAGGGTTGAAAGTGAAGAGTGTTGACCAGGTTTTTCAGAAATGAAAAAGGGATTCTAAAGACACACCTAATCACACTATTCTACCAAAAATGTTCTAAATAAACTGCTAAAAAAACATACTTTCCCGCCCGTTTTATGATACCAAATTTTAGCATAATGTAAAAGAAGACCCGCTCTTTCAGAAAATATGAAAAAGTCAAGTTCGGCTAGGTTGACCCATTTCACTTATTTTCAGTCCTCACGCAAAACCAGTGTGTGCGACTTTATGTTCGTTTTGAGGTGCACGGTCACAAATATAAAATGTAAATGTACATTGTAAGATTTGGTGTGCATGTTCGATCTGTGTTCCTCTTTTTGTGAACACACAAGAACCGATATAATAATTACTCTCTAAAAAAAATCGAGTGAAAATTTTCACTCTAAAAAGAGTGAATACAAAAAAGAGTGAATTTCGAGTGAAATTGGAGTGAATTTTGAATGAAAATGCTCATTTTCACTCATTTTGGAGTGACGTCAGGGATCACTCCAAAATCTTCGAGTGATCCCTGACGTCACTCCAAAATGAGTGAAAATGAGCATTTTCACTCAAAATTCACTCCAATTTCACTCGAAATTCACTCTTTTTTGTATTCACTCTTTTTAGAGTGAAAATTTTCACTCGATTTTTTTTAGAGAGTAACTTAAATTATGCATATTCTTAAATCTTGATTCCATCTCCATTTGCCATTAGGTATTTATTGATTTATGGAGCTCTTCCAAAATTGTTATCCTTCCCATTGTTATTGCTCATCTCTGAATAATTCAAATTTGATATTTTATTGAGGACCTATGTTTCTTCGATTATATAATGTACCACTTCAATATATTGCTGCAAAAGGCATAATAAAACATGACCATTATTATATATTTAAAAAGAAGCTTGAAATTCTGATAGTATTGATGTTTATGTATTCTTAGGAGTTTATCAGTTTCGAAGAGTGCATGCAGGATGAGTTTTATGTTTTTATATGATCAAGTGTATAGTTATCATAGAATCTGTTGAGCAGGAAAGAGAAAGATGGAAAATGAGGAATTATGAGTGAATTCGCATGCGAGCCAAATGACAATAATGACACCGATAAAAATTGTGACAAAGTATAAGTCACAAATATGTGGAATAATAAGAAATAACAGAAATTAATAGATTATTTCAGAGAAAGAAATAACAGAGTGCATGAGAATGAAAGATGAGTAAATGCAAGTAATTATTACTGACTGGCACGTCCTTTTTTTCCAATATTCAGCGGTATCCTTCATCTAAGAGCAAACATTCATAATTATTATGAAAGAAGTGAACTGAATTTGAATTAAAAAACAATGTGAAAAGAATAAAAAAATAAGCAAAAAAAAAAGTTAAAAAGAGAGCAAAAAGTAAAAAAATATGAAACACAGTATACCCAGTACATGTATTACCAAATAATAGATGTCCACATGCAAAAATGTTAATTAATATATCCCCCCCCCCCCCAAAAAAAAGGGCAAAGAAATCTTTAATTGGAACGATCAACGACAGCTCTAATAACAATACTAAATTAAGATGAAAACAATGACAACACCCTTTTTAGAACAATTAAGAGAAATTATTATTGTATTATCATCTTAATTATCACTAAATGTATTATGATCATCAAAACAATTATTACATGACAATTAATTTCAATTAATAGGGTTATTGTTGATAAGCAGTTATAGTCCTAATAGTATTTGTATGTAAACACATACGAAAATGAAATAGCGACGGTTCGTAAATACACGCGTATTGCACGTTACCTATTGTACATGCCCTACAGCGCGGGTCTCACGAACCGGCGTAATACAACTTAGTCGGTTCGTGAGACCCGCGCTTAAGTACATAACCTATGGTGCGCGCAAGAAACGATGGGTTTACGAACCGACGCAGTGAGTTTGACGACAGAAATATCGTAGATTTTTTGAATTCACACTAAAATTACACTATGGATAGGAAGAACAGCTTCCACTCTCATCACCCTGTCAAAATTTTCACACACACGACAGGAAAAGTCATTGAAAACGTTGTCTAAAACTTGTGAGATCTTTAAACGCGATTTTCTCAGAATTGCATTTTCGCTCAAAAGGTGCTGTGGTTATCAGTTTTGCGTGCTACGTCCATTGCAAAAGAAATTAGCCGTATATCAGCCTGGATAATAACTGGCTTTGGTGTTTTGGGTATCTTGTTGTGTACTTGTTCCATTGCGAAAGAAGTTAGCCACGACTCCTTTTAAAGTCATTCAGGGAGCAGTTCTTGGCTACTGGCTGAGACCCCGCACACACAATTACACACACACACACCCACACACACACACATGCATTGGTGTTTTGTGTATATCTGGTGTGTACAGGGCCTACTTCCATCTCAAAAGAAATTGGCCATGGCTGTTTTCAGCTAGATAAGATCGGCAAATCTGGACCACAATACTAAGGCCCTATTACATGATAAAATAACTGGGTTTATTGTTTTGAGTGTCTTTGCTGTCGTGCACTAATTTCATTACAAAATACATTAGCATTGACTCTTTTCAGCTCTTAAAAAAAAATCATAAGAGGTAGTATTTCTGGGCTACACTATCCTATATAGGGCCCCGTACAGGAAGATGATATTATTTTGTGTTCACGATATCTCTGTTCAGTAGGCCATAATATTTCCATTGCAAAAGAATTTGTCAAAACCATTTTCAGCTGATTAACACTGTGGAGCTACTGTCTGGGGCCCCGTACACGATAAAATAACTGGCTTTGGTGTTTTGGATACCTCTGATAGGCACTTCTTCCAGTCCAAAGAAATCAGACGTAACCCTTTTCAGCTGAATAAAATCAATGTGTGTGTGTGTGGGGGGGGGGGGGGTGCGGGGCACTTTGGGGCTACTGTCTGGGGCCCCGTACAGGATAAAATAGCTGGCATTGGTGTTTTAGATATCTCTGATTGGTACTACTTCCGTTGCAAAAGAAATTAGCCGTGACCCCTTTCAGCTGAATAAAATCAATGTGGGGGTGGGGCACTTTGGGGCTACTGTCCGGGGCGCGTCGCGTCCGGGGCCCCGTACAGGATAAAATAGCTGGCAATGGTGTTTTGGATATTTCTGATGGGTACTACATCCATTCCAAAAGACCGTGACCCTTTTCAGCCGTGACCCTTTTCAGCTGAATAACACCATATGGATCGGGCCCTTTGGGGCTACTGTCTGGGGCCCCGTACATGATGAAATAGCTGGTACTGGTGTTTTCATGATAGGTACACCCAAAGGAACAATACCCACCAACGTGACTCCCTTCGCGTGAATAAATACATTTTTCGGGGCCCCTTTTTTGTGGCCCTTAGGCTTACGGTACAGGATGTGACTTGCCAGCAATTTATTTTGTTGACCCTTGGCCACATCCTTATATGATGAGACCATCAAAAAGTGTGACCCTTTTCAGCTGAATAAATCTTCTGGGCCCACGGTCTATATCCGAATGACTGATTTTTCCGTAATTTCAGGGAATTGTTTTTGAACATTATTTTCAAAGAAGGGAATATTCCTCTAACTACCAAGTGGGCATTATTCAAATTCATTCTTCCTTTAACATGTTTTCATTGCAACTGATTGACGAATTGCCCTACATCGACGTAAATAAAGAAGAATTTTATGAATTTGAATAATTACGCAGTACCCGCTGCACGCTATAAGGATTAGAATCAACACTTGCTGTTGGGCAGAAGCTCGGTGGTTTAGTGGCGATCACGCCTGTCCAGAGATCAGCAAGTCATAGGTTCGAATCCTGCTCGAAAATGTAGGCCTACGTGCATGATTTTTTTTTTATCATGGCTACTACGGACCAATCGCTGCACATTAACTTATTAAACAAGTTATCTTATTGGAGAAGTTGGCGAAATAGTTGACAAATCTTCCTCCCAATCGGTCAGAATGGTCATATCCGAATGACAGATTTTTCCGTAATTTCAGGGTATTGTTTTTGAACATTATTTCCAAAGAAGGGAATATTCCTTGAACTACCAAGTGGGTATTATTCAAATTCATAGAATTCTTCCGTTGATATGTTTTCATTGCAACTGATTGACAAATTGCCCTACATCGACGTAAATAAAGAAGAATTTCATGAAGTTGAATAATTACGCAGTACCCGCTGCACGCTATAAGGATTAGAATCAACACTTGCTGTTGGGCAGAAGTTCGGTGGTTTAGTGGAGATGACGCCTGTCCGGAGATCAGTAGGTCATAGGTTCGAATCCTGCTCGAAAATGTAGGCCTACGTGCATGATTTTTTTTTTTTTTTTTATCATGGCTACTGCTAAAACACTGATCAATTCAGTGCTTATTCATGTCTATGTAGGGCAATTTGTCAATCAGTTTCAAAGTGACCATTAGTGGACCACTGCATCCTGGTTGTGAGTGCCAATTCTACTTGGCGGGTTTATCCTCGCTCCTGGTAGCGGTCCGCACTTGGTGTGAATCATCCTCTCTATTTAACTTATACTGTCTTTGTTTTACTAGAGTCCCTGACGTAATGAAGGCCTGAGGGGTCATTGTCCTCTTTCTTCCAGTGCAGTGTAAACTATCATGAGTATCTACCTTGCACATAAACATGGAATCTGGTGTAAAAGGGCTGATGAGATTATCAGTAGAACCTTCACTTGAAAAAATGTAACCTACCCTGTTTGTTTGTTTGTTTGTTCATTTTCCATCTGAGAGATGGCTGGATAGCCCATATTCAGCGACCTTTTGCTGGTCTTCCATGGGGTCCAGTTGGATGTGAGGTGGGACCACTTCTCCGGGTTAAACACCCTGCTCTTTGCGATGAATGAATGAAGCGGGATCTTTTATGTGCGTGAGTTGTTACTCTCTCATACACGGGACCTCCATTTTATGTCCTATCCGAGGGACAGAGTGTTTTGCCTCTTGCCAGAGGGGACGGTATGCTTACACACAACCATGGGCGTAAATCCCGGGGGGATGGGGGGGGGGATATATCCCCCCCCCCCCCCTGAAATGGAGGAGGGGGATGGCCTGTACAATCATCCCCCTGAAATTTGTGAAAAAAATGGAGGAAGCAGAAATGTGACTGTATCAATTTTGGCATATTGCATGACGTTCGTACGCCCGCCTTCAGACAGGTAACAGAGCTGAACAGTATTCTATCTTGTAGGATAATGTATACATAATTTTCTCAAGCGCTCGCTCGCGAAGAAAGTAATATCGACATAAGGTATGGTCCAGACGTTGACAACGTCAAATAGCATAGGCTTACATGTAAACATGCTATGAAGCGAGGAACTCGGGACCATCTGCAAATTATGTACGAACTAGAAATGTCGCTTTGGCGACTGGTATGCCTCCGCCATAATGCATGACTTTCCCAATAGGTCTAGATAGTACATGTGGACACTGTGTGATTACATTTTCACAAAATTGGCAAAATATTGGAATGACAAGTTTGTCACAAATGTGTTGAATGTTCACCTTCCTTGACGTAGGTTTAATTGGATGAATAGGAGAGCATGTATCTAGGGATTTAAGGACCTTAACTTGACTTTGACCCATTCATACATTCAGGCATTGAGTAATTTTCAAGGTACAGGTGTGGAGAAAAAGTGCAATTTCTGAATTGAATAGTAAATTGTTACCATTTTCATCTGGCCCTTGACCCTAAAATTCATAAGATAATTACTTTCAGGTAGAACATGCATAATATGTACTAAGTTTCAAGGTAACTTAAGCCACTTCCGAGATATGGAGGAAAAAATTAGTTCAGCACTTTCACTTGATCTTTGACCTTTTGACCTTTGAGGCAAAAAGAGAGAGAAAAAAAAACTTTCCAGAGAATTTCTATTAGGTTACACGCGCATACACCAAGTGTAAAAAAATAACCCTGCTGGCATTGCATAAATATGAGGGTAATAGTAAAATTTTGAAGTCTTGCACTTGACCTTTGACCCCTGACCTTTGACCCCATGAACCCTACATTCTCTAGATAATCACTTCCAGTCAGTACATGTATATACTATGTTCCATGAAGATACCTAGAACAATTTTCCAAGGTACGGAGAAAAAAAAAGAAGTTTTAATATTTTTACTTGACCTTTTGACCTTTGACCTTTGACCTCATGACCCAAACTTTCACCAGAGAATCTTAATTGGGTAATACATGTATACACTAAGTTTCAAGAAAATCTCTTCAGGCATTCAATAGATATGGTGGAAATAGTAAAATTTTATGTATTTGACCCTGACCTTTTGACCTTTGACCTTTGACCTCATGACCCAAACTTTCACCAGAGAATCTTAATTGGGTAAAACATGTATACACTAAGTTTCAAGAAAATATCTTCAGGCATTCAATAGATATGGGGGAAATAGCGAAATTTTATGTATTTGACCCTGACCTTTTGACCTTTGACCTTTGACCTCATAACCCAAACTTTCACCAGAGAATGTTAATTGGGTAAAACATGTATACAATAAGTTTCAAGAAAATATCTTCAGGCATTCAATAGATATGGTGGAAATAGTGAAATTTTATGTATTTGACCTTGACCTTTTGACCTTTGACCTTGAGCATGTGCACCCAAAAGTTGATAGGCACAACTTCACCCCCTAATACACATACATGCCAAGTTTCATTAGGATACCTCAACAGGTTTCGATAGTTACCTTGTCCACAAAATTCATTACGGACGGACGGAAGGACGGACGGACGGACGGACGGACAACCCGAAAACATAATGCCTCCGGCACCACTTCGTGGCGGAGGCATAAAAACAATAACAAAAACTATACCACCATGATTTAACCCCACCCCCTCCATTTCCTGAATCATTCCTGAAACGATGATGACTCTTATATATCTATGGGCATACCCAGGGATGATGATCAGGGGCGTCGAATCTATCTCGGGGGGGGGGGGGGGGGGGGGGGTGGGCAAAGGGGCATTTGCCCCGCCCCTACGGAAATGTTGGGGGCAGACAAATTATTTGTCCCCCAAGCAATTCCCGAGATCAGGACAAATCTCGAACTTTCTTTATGGAAAATTGTACAACTACCGCCAGAATTATGCACCGGATCGCTGAATTGCAATCATAAATATGCAAAAGCTCCGCTACTGGGTCCCTTTCGATAGACTTTTTACACTTTTGAGATTGACGTTTTATTTCCTTATATTTATCAAAGAGTGTGCAGCAGATCTTTCACTTACAAAAGCTCCCTCATATTATGCAAAGGCGTCGATGGAGGGGGAGGGCGATGGTTCCCCCATAAAAGCTACAAACGGCAGTTTTATTGGACTGTAAAATGTCAAAATTTTCAAGCTCGCTCGCTCCGCTCGCTCGCATTTAATCATCACACGTACCATTCTCCTGAGGTTGCTGCCGGGTAATTGCCAGCAGTTGCGCTCGCTGCGCCCCCACCCCCTTAATTTCAGAAGCGAAAAAAAAAAAAATAGCTACAAACGGCCGTTTTTGGACTTACAATGTCAAAATTTTCAAGCTCGCTTGCTTCGCTCGCTCGCATTTAATCATCATGCCATTCTCCTGATGTTGCTGCCGGGTAATTGCCAGCAGTTGCGCCCGGTGCGCCCCCCTTAATTTCCAAAGCGAAATAATGTAGCTACAAATGGCAGTTTTAGGACTGTAAAATGTTCAAGCTAGCTCGCTCTCCTGATGTTGCTGCCAGTAATTGCCAGCAGTTGCGCCCGGTGCGCCCCCATCCCTTCATTTCCGAAGCGAAAAAAAGTACAGCTACAAACGGCAGTTTTTGGACTCGCTCGCTCCGCTCGCTCGCATTTAATCGTTATGTTGTTCTCCTGATGTTGCTGCCAGTAATTGCCAGCAGTTGCACCCAGTGTGCTCCCACCCCCCTTAATTTTCAAAGCGAAAAAATATAGCTACAAACGGCAGTTTTGGGACTGTAAAATGTCAAAATTTTCAAGCTCGCTCGCTTCGCTCGCTCGCATTTAAAGATAATATAAAGTTTTGGTACCTCAAACGTTTCCCTGAATTTCCTCGTTTTAGTTTGTGTTTCAGGTTAAAGTACCTTTCATATAACTAAACACTGTGAGACTTACTCGCCCCAAAGTGCTCTCATGTCTTAGTAATCATGCAATAATGGTTTCGTACCAGAGCCGCCGCCGTACGGCGGCGAAGTAGTACACGTGTTGTACGATGCATGATAACTGCGACCAGCAGCGTGTGGCAGCCCCATACGCATAGCTAACTGCGACCAGCAGTCCCATACGCATAGCGTAATGGGGCTTTGCATTGTAGCGTTCAGGATCATGACAGATTTAGTATCGCGGGTAATTATCAACTTAAAATCCAAAAATTTCTTCAATTTGAAGACTTACCAATTAAGTTGAAGTATTGAAAACAGGCTTCGGGCAACGTTTGGTTCTGCCAATAGTCCCTTTCTGTTCGAATTGATGACTGACTTTAACTCGGTCGAGAGGACCTTGGGAGAGCTACATACACTGAATACTACGGTCAGCGCATGCGCACACAAACATCTTATCCGTTCATGGATTTGAAATTTGAGCGCATGTGATTTGTGCGCATCCCTCTCACAGATATTCAAAGTCCAAGTCCCTCCCCCACCCCCATCATCAAAACGGAACGATGCCCCTGGGATGATTGCTTTATTGACTTAGATCAAGAAAATTGAAGACTACAATTAATAGCTACAGGAAAATATCTACTACGTTATTACATACAAAGAAATTGATATCCATAATAGCATTCTATTGAATTTAGTTGGGCATTATTCAGGGCTGGGCTACGTTTTTGAAAGGGGGGGGGGGTTGTCAAAATCGCCTGTCAGTCAAACAAACAAACAAACAAAAACAAGAACAAAAAAATCTTCATATTTTTGCTGCCACTTCGTTCCCACTTTGCATGGAAAAAAGTGGAACATTTGATCTCTGTAAAGTGTGTGTTTGTGGGGGGAGGGGGGGGGGGGGGGCAAGCTTCCCCCCCCCCCCCCCCAGGGCTGCGCCGCTCCGGTTATGGGCTTGTAATCGTGGTGATGGTGACTATCGCCAATCACCCCCCCCCCCCCCCCCCTCCCCCCACTCCTCAGTACGGATTTATGCCGTTGCACACAACATTGCTCAGTCCAGACTTGGGTTCGAACCCGGGGCGCGTGATCGTGAGGCAGACGCGCTACCGACTGAGCCAACTCACCGCCCTTGAGCAAACTCACCGCCCCCCCCCCCCCCCCCTGTCGTTATACTCATTTTGCTAATATTCTTTTACAAAACTACGATTGATTGTCGAGTGTTCGGACGGATTGCGATAACATAAAAAAGTGAAAAAAAAATAGTGAATGAATAATCAAAGTAATGAATATATATACATATATATAACTTAATAAATAAAGAGAAATAAAGAAATAAATGAAAATAAGAAAACAATTGATAAATAAAAAAGATAAAATAAACAAATACATAAATGAGTAACTGATACTATAAACCTTGAAA
Source organism: Diadema setosum (assembly GCA_033980235.1). Lineage (NCBI taxonomy): Eukaryota > Metazoa > Echinodermata > Echinoidea > Diadematoida > Diadematidae > Diadema > Diadema setosum. The sequence continues at coordinate 4,427,827 of CM067071.1, read as the reverse complement.
TCTCGCTCAAGGCAGTGTTGAACAATGACTGCTTCTTACTTTACAGCTTGAAGCCTGTGAGGCAATCGTCTTGAAGAATGTCTTCGGGAGGTAAAGCCAGTTGAGATTGGCAGATGTAAGATGAGGCAGACGACACAGAAATTCAGCCAAATGTGCCGCTGCTGACTTTGAGACGAATAGCCCCTTTTGCCTGACGGTGATTATGTCTAATTTGCTGATCTGTAACAGAAAGAGAACAAAACATGAGTTTCACACTGAGGCCTATCCATTTTCTTGCTGTCATTTCTGGTTTTTGTTGGTGTCTGCAAACGACAATAACAAAATAAATTGCACCATGTAATGTATTATATTACGCTCTTCGCAGTAAAACTTATCGCAACAATTAATCACTTTTTAGTACAAAAAAACAAAACAAAAACAAGAATCGTCACTTACAAGAAAAGAAAGAAAACACACAACGTCACTATTGAAGCCCGGCTATTCGACATAACAACTATTGCTGTAATGAAGGTGACCTATCATTCTCTATGACTGGTCAGTGATGGCTGCATGAAACACTGTACAGCCTGGAGAGAACAAACCGTTTGACAGATTATAGGAAGGCGTCACATTGCCACGTTTGCTTTCTCGGTTATTATTGATAATGTATATCTCTGCGTCCTAGCAGCCTCCATGTTGCGGTTACTGCCTCCTTTTACATTCAGATAGTGATTTGTGATTTGTAAATGCAAATTACTGCTCCACTAATTTACCTATTCCGGCGTTTGCGAGCGAAAAAGTGATCACAAACAACTTTTTTTCTTCTCACTATAACACACACATTTAGTAGCAAGTATCATGCTAAGGTCAAAATGTAAGTACAGTGTATCCTTTCACTTAAAAAAAATCAATTTCATTTCATTTCATCATAAAGGTGGAATTTATAGTGCTGCAAAACTGGGTAGTCAGACAAATAATGTCCAGTGTTAGGGCATCCAAGACACCGCTGAATGGTCCCGAGTATCTCATTAAAACGAATTTTGCCGGCTTTGGCACAAGCAGTGACGTCACTAATTGTTTAACAGAATAATATAACTGTAAGTATGCAAAATTCATGCATAATCTATATCTTTTACATCATATCGGCAAAAAGCAACCACAAAAAAAAAAAAAAACGAAAAAAAAAAAACCACATACATGCACACACTAATGCACACTCTGAACGTATGCCGCTTCTAAACCAAAATCCACGTACGCACGTCTCTCCCACTGCACTAAATGCAAACGCTAAAATCACTGGAAAAAAAATAATTAAAATGCCATTTTTTCCATTTAAAGGAATATCTTTTTCTTTTACTTTGAATGAAAAATGTACTTACCTTAAATATCTTCATATATACCAATACGAGAAATGAATACTGTCAACATTGAGTTACTGTTTTCTTCTATTTGTCAAAGTCATTGTTTGTAATGATACAAATGTATTACAAACGAATAGACATAATGTGTATGCGTTTGTTGTATAAAAGGATGTCCTAGCTGTTCTTTTCCCCCTTTCTCACAAAGGAAAAAAGTGTATGGAAAGTTTATCTAGCAGCTCCATCTAATCGCGGCATTTAGGGATCCCACCCTCAATTTCTGTCACTCCACCCCCCCCCCCTCACTCTCTCTCTCTCCCTCTCTCTCCATGCTTTTGCACTGTTTGCTTTATAGCAGAAATTTGATAATCAAACTTATCGGAGAAAAACCTGTTTATCATCAGAAAAGTAAAGGCTCTGTAAAGGTCATCCGGATAAAGTCTATTTTCTTTTTTTTAATTATTAAGTTTTCATTTCAATGGCCTGCATACATTTTTGATTCCATGAAAAGTGTCCTTACCTATGCTTTCGTTCATACCTTGAATGTCATAATGGTGATGAGGACGATAAGAGTAACAAACATTGTGTAACAAAATATCAAATAGAATAAGATTTATTTTCAAAGGAATTACAGCTTCACATACAAATCACACATACCAAGTTCTTTCTTATTTTTTCGTAGAAGAAATTACATTACGCTCCAAACACTGCATGGCTCATATCAATATTCAGAGATTACATACCTGGCATGATGATGCTGAGGCAGCGGCTGTTGAGAAGAAACTATTGGGCAAGTAGGGACATTCCAGCCTAAACTCCGAAAGACGTGGCATTGTAAACACCCACTGGGCCAAGTCTCCTCCCATCGAGGGCTCCTTTACGAAGTCATCATCCCTGCTTCTAAAATATAAACTGAGATATTCAACCTGTAACAAAAAAAAAAAGCGAATCGAAGTGCTGTCAAAACTGACAAAGAGAAAATTAATGGTATGTAAATGGCAGGAAGGAATAATTGAACATGAAGTGAATAGACCAATGTAAAGATGGATTGAAAATTGGCATTGATTGACCCATTTCATTTAATGAGCGAATGTTTTAAATCCATACACTTAAGATAAAGCAATAAAAAAAAAAGAAATGATTTTTTTTTTTTGCTTAATCAACACACTTACATGATTATGTTGCGATAACATAATGACGTTATGGAAAGCAGCAAAAAGGTTTGATTTGATTTGATTGGTTCCTGCATTATGTCATTGCTCATGCAGATACATACACATATATCATATACATTGATGGTACCATACATATAAATGGATATACATAAACATTAATTGCTAACAAGGTAAGTTTCTTCATTACCTTTAGAATGTACAGCAATACAGTTTCTTCATTGCCTTTACAATGTACAAAAGAACATATCAGTGATGCAATGAATAACGCAGAAGGGCTACAGCTTAAGCATAATTGCTTGATTTGCATGCAGTCCTCGGTCCTATTTTCTTATTAGTAGGAATGTACAAACCCATCCAATCGGATCAGTTGGTGAAGGAAATTATCACTTTTTTCGTCATTCCCTCATCCGTGATTCTCATATTTCATGACAGTTTCATTTATTTCTCTTCAAATCTTGGTCAGGTTCCGAACAATACATGTATTGTCAGTCATAGCTATCGGCATGTACACAGCATGAGTAGAATAATATGATGATACAAAATGAATAAATGAGTAAAATTGTTTCGTGAATAAGATGATCCCGGTAGACCAACAAAAAAGGAGGACAAAAGAGGACACCACTGATATAGTCATGTCGAATACCTTTCTTTCAAGGCATGAGATAGCCACAAACAGTGACATCATTGGTGGTTTAAAGGAATGATATCAATGCGAAGATGCGAAACTCCCGCATAATCTATATTTTTACATCATATCGGCAAAAACACAACGAAAGATTAACACACACACACATTCACACATACACGCACACACACACCTATGCACACTTTGAACATATGACGCATTAAAACCCAGAGACCCGCGTACGCACGTCTCTCCCACTGAAAAAAACAAAACAAACAAACTGCAAACGTTAAAATCACTCGGGGAATAAAAAAGGTGCCATTTATTTCCATTTAAAAGATTTTATTTTTTATTTGAATAAAACATATGAAATAAACATTTAATTTCTTCATATCAACCAATATGAGAAAAAAGTAGTCACCATTGAGTTACTGTTTTCTTCTTGTCAAAGTCATTGTTTGTAATGTCTCTTCGTTTGTTGTGTACTATATACGGGTCCTTTTCCCCATTTCTATCGAAAAAAAAAGAAGAAATGTAACAAACGCAAGCAGAAAAACTGACCAGAAATGAATATTATCTATTAGTGGAGAATTGAGCGTTTGTTACATTACATACTCAAAAAGCTGCGTCACTTCGGTGATCCCTCGCATTTATTTCTGGTCATCTGGTGGCGCTTCACACGGTGTACATGTCTACCAAACTGCCTCTCCAAATGTTGCCTTAAAATGACACTTTCTGAGCAATCTCACTGCATCAGCAGACCACAGTCTTGACTTACAACAGTTCAGTTATCACCCTAGGATACTGTCTACCTCCAGGGTGAGTACGCGCTCGAAAACGAAGAAACATTCTGAGGACCAGGACTTCTCGAGAAAGAAGGATCCCGGGGGAAGGAGACATCAACAACCCTTTACCGGAGCGGGCCGACCAGTCTCGGTCAGCAAACCACCTCCAGATCCAGCTGGTCAGTCAAACGATGACACCCTAGAAGACCACCTCCTGATCAGTAACATTCCCCTTGTAAAAAAATACCATGGTTTGACTATGAGGCATAACCATGGTTATACATTGGATCCATCCATGGGTTAACCATAGTGCAATATGGTTTGATTATGGTCAAACCATGGTGCACTAGTGTTTAACCATAGTTTAACAATAGTTAAATAATGGTGCACTATGGTTAAACCATGGTAACTACGGTTAAACCATAGGTTTAGCATGGGTTAACCATGGTAACCATGGTTTAAAGGTGGTAAATTGGAACGCACTTACCATGACATTAATGTGGTATTACCATGGTCACTACTGTGGTTCTACAGTACCAAAACAATGGTTAAAAAAAGTAAAACCATGGTTAAGGAAGTGTAAAACCATGGTTACGAAATGGTGAAACTATGGTTAGGAAAAGATGAAACCATGGCAAACTCATGGTTTAACTATAGTGTAATATGGTTTAATTATGGTCAAACCATGGTGCACTAGTGTTAAACCATAGTTAAACAATGATGCACTATGGTTAAACCATGGTAACCATGGTTAAACCATAGGTTTAGCATGGGTTAACCATGGTAACCATGGTTTAAAGGTGGTGAATTGGAACGCACTTACCATGACATTATTGTGGTATTACCATGGTCACTACTGTGTTTCTACCAAGCCAAAACCATGATGGTAAAGAAAAAGTGAAACCATGGTAAAGGAAGTGTAAAACCATGGTTAAGAAATGGTGAAACTACGGTTAGGAAAAGATGAAACCATGATAAAGTCATGGTTTAACCATAGTGCAATATGGTTTGATTATGGTCAAACCATGGTGCACTAGTGTTTAACCATAGTTTAACAATAGTTAAATAATGGTGCACTATGGTTAAACCATGGTAACTACGGTTAAACCATAGGTTTAGCATGGGTTAACCATGGTAACCATGGTTTAAAGGTGGTGAATTGGAACGCACTTACCATGACATTATTGTGGTATTACCATGGTCACTACTGTGTTTCTACCAAGCCAAAACCATGATGGTAAAGAAAAAGTGAAACCATGGTAAAGGAAGTGTAAAACCATGGTTAAGAAATGGTGAAACTACGGTTAGGAAAAGATGAAACCATGATAAAGTCATGGTTTAACCATAGTGCAATATGGTTTAATTATGGTCAAACCATGGTGCACTAGTTTTAAACCATAGTTTAACCATAATTAAACAATGGTGCACTATTGTTAAACCATGGTAACCACGGTTAAACCATAGGTTTAGCATGGGTTAACCATGGTAACCATGGTTTAAAGGTGGTAAATTGGAACGCACTTACCATGACATTACTGTGGTTTTACCATGGTCACTACTGTGTTTCTACCGTGCCCAAACCATGGTTACGAAAAAGTGAAACCATGGTTAGGTAAAGGTGAAAGTTTGGTTAGGAAAAGATGAAACCATGGTTTTACAGCTGTCAAACCACAGAATTACAACCCAAATCACGATTCAACCATGATCCATTGTACATAGTAAACCCACTATTTAACCACAGTGCAATATCGTAGAAAATGTATTTTTAACTACAGTTGTATTTCACAAGTACTTTGAGAAACCATGGGGAAAATTGGTTGGAGAAATTTATTTTTCCACAATTGCTTTGCTATTTGATGAATAATGATCAATAAATAGCACAATAGAGTCTTCACATAAAGTGATGAAATAAAAAATATTTTCAGTAAATCACCTGGAGCAGAATAATAATTCTTACAATTCCTATACATATGTATTATGATACAGTACATTTGTAAACATGGTGCTGGACTCTGAAACAGGAGAAAACCAATTCTCTATTATTTTCCTTCTAGCTATAGTCTAAAAAATATGTATTTTGGAACTGACTTCCATGTGTGTGTTGGTGGATGGGTGCAGATTGCAAGTGTTAATTGATTCACTGTTTAAGAAAAGAAGCTATATGTAGCAACGAGTAGGTTGATGCTCTTACCGGCATTGACTCTCACACAGCCAAAGCTCTCCCCCAAACATGTATGTATATCGAATACACTATGGCCAAATTGAGGAAACCAAAAAGTCCCAATTTTTATGGCCTAGTCATGTGTATTCCTCTGAACACGCAGAAGTCAAACATTGCCCAATTTGATGCGCTTTTTCAGTCAAAACTGACTGACTGGAGTTGACTGTACTATCATTAGCATTTAAAGGCATAGACCCAGTGGTTTGCTTGCGTACACGGCGCACGGCACAAGCTTCCTTGAGAGACCTATGCTATCGACTCCTCTTTATCGTTAGCGCTTACGCTTTGACCCATTTCCATTAGTCCGAAGAAGTCCAATCCACTGCTGATGATGACAGATTCAATATTTTTTTCTCTGAAGTCAAACAAAGAAGCATGCACCCTGGCATTCAAATTCTACGGACTGTCTGACACGCAGAGAAGACAATGAAGGCAACAACACCTACGCGCTTTACTCTTGACGACAGCTCAATTTCGGCAGTCTTTGTATCAATGCTAATGGTGATCGACACTCTCATCCAAAAGCGCTGCAGCAACTACCGGGTCTAGGCACCTTTAAAATAAGAAAGTATACAAGGGTAGAAACAGTCAATTATGATTATACATTCAAAAGTTATTTTTCAGCAGCTGGGTGTGAGAAGTCAAAGTATCATACAAATATCACATTATTTCCAGTTGCAAAACTGTAGGTTTATGTAAACAAATCAATGAAGACAATGTACTCTTACTGAACCTCAGTCAACAAATAAGACATAAGAATGCACATTTGCTCACTTTGCTGTTACGATTGAAAAGTAGCTTTTTATTGCTTCATGACCAGCATCTTGACTGTACGTGGGTATGGCTTATTGCCAGTCACATGATTTAAAGCTATAACAATATCACCTGCAAAGAATTAGTTGGATAATTAAATACAGTGTACATACATTAGTGCATGTTTGATGTACATGATCATTTGTAGCTTTGTATAGATAATGCAAATTTGGACTTAAGTGACACCAGGAGCACTGGACAACAGAACAAAACAGCATCAAAAAAAAAAAAATCTAGCAACCAACAGTCCTGACATGAGAGCATACATGCACACTTCACATGCTTTGAAAACTGTCCTTGTACTTCTAGTGTCCAAGACTATCCAGCAGTAAGCTTTGGTGCAACTTCTGGATGAGGCTTCGCAGGAACTAGGTCTTGATATAGCTTGGTTAGTGTGCCCTTTGTCGTTGTACAGCCTTGAGATGTCCTTCCTTTGCAACCGTGAGCTGTGAGAATTCTCTTGGGGAAGATCACTCCTGCAACGAACTGAGAATTTATTCATTACGCTATTATCTTTTTTTTTAATAATAATAATAACATGTAGTACGTGTTAAACTCTACTTCAAATACTCAACACACAAAATTCTTGCACAGAATAGCTACTTTGCAAAAAACATAAGAAGAATGGGATTAGATTGATGTGGTACACCTAGCCATCATTTCATCACTCTAATGTGCTGGAGAGATACTGTTCAAAATATAGTGTACTTTTACAATCATTTTAACCCCTAAGTGCCTCATACAGGTGAAGCCATTACGTTCAACATTCCATATCATGTATTGTGCACAAATTGCCTAGAGTAATTTGATGTTTTTCAAAAATTGATCACATTCTATTTTAAGCAGGTTGCCAATATTTTAGGATGCTGCATAGCATGCTGCTGGTATTTGAGGATGTTGCACAAGAATTTGGGTATGTTGCAGTGTAATGCTCAAATTCCTCATGAACCACGCTAATAATGGGTTGAAAAAAAGAAAGAAACAAAGAAAGAAAGAAAGAAAGAGGAGTATCTTACCCTTGATGACATGGAAAAGCGGGAGAAAGTATGACATCAGTAGATGGACTTCTCTGCACCAGAATTCAGCCAGGAGGATGCCATACACGTATTGACGTAAATCAGCACTGCATGTACTTGTACCCATGAAAGGAGCTAGCTAGGGGACAGCCTGATCGATGGTCAGGGGTGGACTTCAAGTCTTCTATGGAGAAACCTTCTCGTGTCAGCCACTGGCACAATCAATCATTGATTCTGATGAGGAAAAAAAATAACACAACATAACGATAATAGTGATGATTGAGAGAAGTGAAATAAGGTTAGGCAGAAAAATCACACAGGGAAATGACGTAACATACAAAATACAGCATTGGATGATTTCCAGTTTGGTGCTTGTGCTAGCTCCCACATGACTGCTGGAATAAAAGACTCCCAAATATTCTACAATGTCGCATAGCATGCTGCTGGTTTTTGAGGATGTTGCACAAGAATTTGGGTATGTTACAGCGATATGCTCAAATTCCTCATGAACCATACTAATACTGGGTTGAAATAAAGAAACAAAGCAAAAGGAATACCTTCTCCTTGATGACATGGTCAAACGTTAAAAAGCATGACATCAGATGATCCACTTCTTTGCACCAGAATTCAGCCAGGAGGATGCCGTGTACACATATTGATGTAAATCAGCGCTGCATGTGCATCATGTACTTCTACCCATGAAAGGAGCAAGCTAGTGGACAGCACGATCAATGGTCATGGATGGACCTCAAGTCTTCTATGGACTGCAAGTCTTCTATGGAAACACCTTCTCACATCAGCCACCTGCAGAGTCAATCCTTGATTCTGATGAGGAAAAAAACAACACACACGACATAACAATAATACACCTATTAATGTTTGAGAGAAGAAAAATAAGGTTAGCCAGAAAAATCACACAACAATCCGTTAGGTGAATGGTATACTGGTATAACATACAAATTACAAAATACCGCATCCTTTGCCATTGGGGGATTTCAAGATCAGTGCTAGTGCTAGCTCCCAAATGACTGACTTAAACTGAGCTCCAACACCGACGGTCGGATTAACTAAGCGATACTGATCAAAGTTATTGATCCCCAGCAATAGGTGTTGGAATCGCAGCATCGCGAGGTCCGTGAGAATCGCACGACGAAAAGTGATGGCGCATGATTACACTCGAATATTAAAAGATGCAGGACTGCTTAGTTTTTAGACACAAAGTGAGGAAGACAGACTAAAATGCCCCAAATTTCAACCATTCTTCAAAACACAACTAACTTAATAGTTAATTTTATGCTTCCAGGCTCAGATTTATGAAGCCACATGCTTGTGTAGGGCCTACGTTTCGTGGCGTGGGTGACCATTGCATTAGCATGAAATGTACATGCTACAGGCCTAACTCTTACACTACGAAATGGCGGAGCTAGGTTCAGTAGACGACATTCTTTGATTTCAACACCAAGCCCAGCACTTGACCGAAAGATTGGTCTGTATCTCGTCGACGGGGATATGTTCCACAGAGCAGAGACTGCATCTGGCTTTACGGATCCCGTCCTATAGACATATTCCGGAGGTAGAGAGCCATAAGTAACGTCAAAAAAATAAATAAATAAAAGACTCCTCCTCCGGACAGAGGAATCTTTCACAAGTTTGCCCAGCACCAGCGACCAGAAATTTATGACATATTTTTGAGGTCATCCTACCAGCACCTACGGACTTCAAGTTCACTTCAGTTTTATCGCCAGTGCCAGTGGCTGCCAGTGCTAAAGTTAGTGCTGAGACACAATCAAAGAGTATAGAAGCTAAGAGGGCGTACTCTCTCGACTTCGCACGCAAACGGGTGTAGTACGCCATGGAGCGGGAGCCCAACATGGAGCCCAATGGCAGCCATTTTAGTAATAATACCGCAAGCTTCTTAAACATGTGAGCCAATGGAGCAAACCCTACCTTCCTTTCATTTTCTTCATTTTAAGGAAGCACACAGCGGTAGAATTGCGTTTCAGACCTCAAAATATCACAAAAAGTATATTTTCTGTCGATATGTTAAAAAAAATTGAAGTAATGTAATTATTTTTTTTAATCTATAGTCCCTCAGCAAGTTTGTGTTTGAGCTGACACACGCCACCTATCTCTTTCTCTCTCCCTCCCGAAACATAGTTTGGTCTACCTACTTCAGCTTAAACTTTGTGGGCCTGCAGATTGCGATTGGAAAGTAAATGACATTTTTTTTTTTTTCAAATACCGGTACATTTCATGGTTAGACAGGAATGATACTTCTTTACGACAAAACAAGATTCTAAGTACATACATCGGTACATATTTTCCCCTGTATGCCCCCTAAAAAAGGGGAAAAATGAAAGGGAGACAGAAACACGAGGGCCCAGTGATACGGCACTGATATCATTATCGCGTAATATACAGTACGCCCTCTAATCAATCTATCGGTCTGTTGCTTTCAATGGCGGAATGGCGTCCGTATTTCGCCCATGAGCGTACTAGTTCGCAGGAGTAAGCCCTCGTGTCTTAGCGTAGCTTCTACTGATACTCTTGATTCACTGGAGCAGTTACCACTAGAAGTCCTAGCAGAAAATAGTGTTGTTGATGTAGCTTGCACCGAACCTGATATCACCACCCAATATGAGGTAGGCCTATGCCTACTAGGGATTACGCCTAACTGTTAACGGTTAACAAGTTAGAACTACTGTAGTGGGATTTGGTTTTGGGGGATGGTTGGTTTTAACTTCCCCTCCTATCTACTGTACCTCACGACCTTAACCAGACCCGGACTGTGACTTTAACCTGACTAGGGGGTCACCTGACTGACACATCCAACTCCATATCAGGTGACAATTGACCCCCATGACCTTGACTAGACGCTTAATGGACTCACGGATTAGGAAGGAAACAACTACAAGGCATAGATTCTACACCTGTATAAATCTACCTGAATCCAGTCCATCGTCAGCCTGGCGTAGTCAGTAAGTATTTTACGCTGTGAAGTGGACACTACTCCCACTTTACTACCGACTACCGTCTTGTTAGCCCGACCAGACGCTGTTAGAGTACGCTGTGCTGTGCGAATAAATTATAGCCTGTCGCTACTAGATCTACACTGTCTACAGCGACTGGGGACTTGTGTATAGTATAGAATCTAGTTACCGTATACCGTCTTGCAGAATTTACGTGACAGAGTAACACTAACAGTTCAGTACATATAGGCCCTACAGTAGCTGAGTTAGAACAACTCATTCCAAACTCTTGAGCTCTCATGTCATACTCTCACACTCACTGACTCAGTCACACTCTCAGATACAGAACTGGTTATCCCCATCACACCTCACAATATTGATACGATCATGCGAAATTGCACAGCAGGGGCAGGGCCGCTGCCGGCCCCGGGTCGGTCGGGACAATTCAATGCAAATCTCGCTGGTAATTGTTTTAGCTAAGATTAGGTCTACTAATAATGTATTAAAAGTTACGTTGACCAACCTTCCTCGAAGAATCCTAAAGGAGAAGTTCCTCTTTTTCTTAGGGGCCGTTTGCTAGCCATTTCTCAAAATATCAGATGGTTCGTACGTCGAGATGTTTGACTCCGGTCAGAGATCATCACGAACGAGCGTTTGAAATGAATAGCGAATCGTACCGTGTGTGTGTTTTTTGAGCGGTCGCGGACTAACGGTTCAGCAGTACATACACGTAAGGTTCAATCAGCGACAACAACAACAACACGCACATGACCTCTTACGTTACATTATTATCAAGTAAACATGTAATCTTTAATTTTTTGGTTTTAAATAAAAAATATATGTTTAAATTTTTTTTTTATTGCAAATAAAATTTTTGTTTTATGTGTCAATATTTTTTGTGCTCCATATATTTTCAAATATATTTTTGTTGTGATCTTTGGTACGAACGAGCCTCATATCAACAACCCGGATCTCCCATTCATCGTACACAATTACTACACGCCGATTGCATTCATATAGTTTTCTATTGTTGTGTGTACATGTCAAAGCTACGGGGAACGAACGGGCGGCAATGGGTTACTACCTTTTTTATTTTTTCACGAGTATGTAATCTCATTTAAGGTTTTATACGTGCTTTATTCCGTAGTGAATAGATGTTGCATTTTAGGAATGCTGTAAATCAACCAAGTGAAGCAGCCTTTTCTTTGCAGTGGTAAGACTACTGTTTGAATCCTGTTGAAGCCAAACGGGTGGTTGCGTTAGATGAATGTCCGTCATGACTTGCATTGGCATTGCGGCCATCAAATTATGAGTTTTCATATTGATTTTTGTGATCGACATCATTCAATAATCATAGTGCCCTTGATTTAAACTTTGGTAAAACAAAAAGTTAACCATGGTTTACTAACCACTGTTCTTATGCTATCATACAAGGTTCCATGGTTAGAAATTCTAGAATATGGTTTTGTGCACTCTACATCTGATCAGCATGAAACCACGGTTAAAACCATTGTTAAAATAACAACTTTTTCAACCGTGGGTAAACAAAAGTTAAATCACGGTTTTATAACCACTGTTCTTATGAGCTATCATACAACCATGGTGAAAATCATGGCTTTTTAACTATCGCCTCTTCACTATCATGAAACCACGGTTCGTAGAATCAATCAATGTTTCATAACCACCCTTTGCACATCACACTATGATAAAACCATGGTTCAAATCCTGGTGTAGCTATGACCATCGTTTTCCTTGCTAAAATGGAATTTTAACGATTGTTTAAAACCGTTGTTTTCACACTTTCGTTAGACCACTGTTAAAGTCATGGTTATATGACTTTATTTTTGTTTTTTTTTAATTTCTTAAAACTGTGGTATTTTTTAACCGTGGTTTTAAAACACTTTCATTAAACCACTGTTAGAGCCATGGTTATACAACCATCATTTTTAACTATGATATGATTAATATCATTGTTAATACCCATCATTTTTAACCTTTGTAAAACGAAAGTTTAACCATGGTATTATAACTAGTTTTTTTTTGTGCTATCATAATACCATGGTTAAAATCATGGTTTTATTACTATCTTTCTTACACTATCATAAAACCATGATGAAATCATGGTTTAATTACGATGGTTTTCAACCTTGGTAGAACGACAGTTGCACCATGGTTTCCTAACCATTGATTTTATACTATTGTGAAACCATGGTTACAACCATTGTTATATTATTATGTTATTTTTACCAAAGTAGAACGATGGTTTTGTCGTGGTTTTCTCACCATTGTTTTTTTTTTAATTTCTTAAAACTGTGGTATAACAATGATTTTTTTCACCATGGTTTTTAAACCGTCGTAAAATGAAAGTTTTATATCATGTTATCATAACTATGGTATTTTAACAATGGTATTACCACACTTCCGCCACACATTTACCATTGATATGAATTAAAAATCATGGACTACCATCGATCCATTGTAAAACCGTCCATAACCATGGTTATACCATGGTTACGGTTGTAAAACCATGTTTGTTTGTTTTTTTTTTTATAAGGGTCGTGCACATATCAACAAAGCCATCAACGAAGAGACCCATTCACGACTTGTGGAAGCAATTGTTGATGCAGTCAAGGAGGAGGTTACGCAACAAGCGTATGACGCTATTCAACTTGACCTTCACAAATACAGAGAGGAATTTGCAGTGCTGAAGTCCTCGGTGCAGGTAATGTAACGGCAGCTTGAAATGCAGAGATTGTGCGACGACCAGGAACAATACTCCTGGAGTCAATGCCTTCGTTTCCATGGAATCGCTGAGCGTCAGGACGAAAACACTGACCAGCTGATCATTGACGTGGCCCATCGGCATCTCGGCATCACACTCGACCCTGCACACATCGATCGCAGCCAGCGTGTAACCCCGAGATCATGGAACATGGAACACAACAAGCCCAGACCAATTAACATCAAGTTCTCGAGATACTACACGCGGCAGGACATATACAGGCTGTACAAGGTAAGATCAAAGCTGAGAAGCACCAAGATCTATGTGCACGATGACCTCACCGCGAAGAGACAAACCATCGTGAACAAACTGCGATCCCATGGCAAAGTCAGGAAGGTCTGGACTCTCGACGGCAGAATCACTGTCCTCAAAGTCGACGGTAAGAAGATCGCCATTACCTCCCTCGTAGACATCGACAACAAACTGTGATCCGACCACCACTGTGTTTCTATCGTAATGATCCATGCTCAAAAATGGTAGCTAACTATCAATGTACGTGCTGTGAAAAGTCTGTGAAGAAAAATCAATTAGCTTTATGCTGTACCACGTGCAAACAGTGGACACACATTTATATTTGTGAGTGTTACTAAGAAACTGTATAACTCTAATGGAAAGTTTACGAACTGGCAATGCCCCAACTGTTTAATGCAAGAGCTCCCATTTTATATCGACTCAATACATGTGAAAATAGTGTTGATACTTACCTTTCTTTGAGGTCTTCTGATGTAAATGATGAAGATACATTTACTTTCCCGACTAGTAAGGGACTTAAATTGAGTCATCGTAATATCAGAAGCTTGAATAATAACTAGAAATGTCGCTATGCGACTGGTATGCCTCCGCCATAATGCATGGTTCTCCGAATAGGTGTATAGCACAATGTCTTGACAATGTGTTATGACAGGTTCACATAACTGGCAAAATATTAAAATGACAGGTTTGTCACAAGTGCATTGAGTGTTCACTTTCCTTGAACTAGGTTTATTTGGATGAATGGCTATACTGTCTAAGAGTGCAGGTATTTGGGGATTTGAGGATTTGTACCCAACCTTTGACCCTTTTATAAGTTTAAAGGAGAAGTGAAATTTAGCACTTTCACTTCACCTTTGACCTTTTGGCAAGAAACTTCCAAGAGAATCTGTATTGGATGATACATGCATACACTAAGTTTCAACAAAAAATCCTGCATGCATTGCATTGATAAGAGAGAAATAATGTCATTTTGATGAATTCACCTTGACCTTTGACCCTTGAACTTTGAACCATGACCCCTAAATCCCCTGCATGATCACTGCCAGTCAGTACATGCGTATATAATAAGGTCCATGAAGACACCTTGAAATATTTGTGACGGGTCTAGGACTTGTCCCCCGGAGGACAACTCCCCCGGGGACTACTCCCACCTGACAACTCCCCCGGAGGACGTCTCCCCCGGAGGACTACTCCCCCGGAGGATGTCTCCCCCGGAGGATGTCTCCCCCGGAGGACAACTCCCCCGGAGGACGACTCCCCCGGGGGACAACTCCCCCGGAGGACCACTCCCCCGGGGGACAACTCCCCCGGGGGACAACTCCCCCGGAGGACAACTCCCCCGGAGGACAACTCCCCCGGAGGACAACTTCCCCGGAGGATAACTCCCCCGAGGGACAACTCCCCCGGAGGACAACTCCCCCGGAGGACAACTGCCCCGGGGACGTCTCCTGGGGGACAATCCCATACTGAACAGAGATGGGTTTTTTTGTGTCCCAGAAATTAGAATTAAATTCATCTGTGTAAAAACAGGGTTCTTTTTATAAAAAATTTAAATTAAAGTTGGCGTTGCCTATTAAATTCACGTCCATCTTTATAACAAAGTTTTTGAAATCCATGAAAACTATACTTCTAGGTTTTAGATGGGAACACCGAAAGTGTTGAAACCTATGTTTACAATGTCAGTTAGTGCGATGCAAACATTCACCATGTACATAGTCTGGGCCTCATTTGCATAATATGCAAATTAGCTCCCATAGGCCTAATGATAAAAAAATATACAGTGTTTCCATGAAAGCAATGCTTCTAGGATTGAGACTGGAACACCGAAAGTGTTGAAATGTATGTTTAATACGATGTCAGTTAGTGCGATGCTAACATTTCCATGTACACAATCTGGGCCTCATTTGCATAGTATGCAAATTAGCTCCCATAATGATAAAGATTATACAGTGTTTCCATGAAAACAATGCTTCAAGGTTTCAGATTGGAAAATCGAAAATGTTGAAACCTATGTTTACAATGTGAGTTAGTGCGATGCAAACATTTCCACGTATCGATAATCTGGGCCTCTTGCATAATACGCAAAGGGTTCCGAGCCAGCGGAATATTCTAATGCATCAAAGTGCCCGATATGACCATATCAAGAGTGTTCAAATATGAAATTTCAGTTTTTCTTCACCAAAAACAAACTTTACAGCCTTAGCAGAACTAGCATGAATAATATCATACAATTAGAGTTTGTTATCAGACAGATAATGATAGCTTATCCATTAATTACTTAGAATCAAAGTACGAAATTAAACAAGTGCCAACATCTATAATTTGTCTAATTTTGTAATGAATAAACTCTATTTGGAGGGTGGTTTGCTCTAATCTTGATTATTCATCTCTTGCATCCTTGAGGGTTTTGAGATATTGAAGATGGCAAAGTCAAAGGAAACCCTGTGGGTAGGCCCAAAGTCATCCCAGTCGATCATTATCCCCACGACCATTTACACAACATGCATCAACCAACGCGATTTCCATTGTTCTAAGCGTACAAGATTTTATTTTTAAGTCGTTTGGCCGTCTAGCAAAGAATCTTTTATTTCCATGAAATAGAATTGGCATTGACAGAGACATTTTTCTACAATGTGTATAATTATCTTTAAAAAGTGGTGCACAGTCAAAGCGACTCGTACCCTCACGGTCCGGTACGAAAAAAAAATAATCATAATTATACACACGTGAATACAGATGTTTGAAGCTAAAAAACTCTGTGCATAACGTCCTTTTCGTTTCATTTCCATTAAAATTCAGGGGAAGTTATAGAAGAACTGTTGTTCTACAATATGTATAAGGTAAAAATGGTTTACATACGAAGACAACCATGTGGAGGGTGCCCAAAATTACCCCACCCAAAGGCAGTCTAAGACATGCAATAATCATGTATACCAACGCAAATACATAGTAATGTTCTACCACTGTCTACGGGTACATGCCTTTAAACAGTCCTTCTGGTCCTCTAGCAAAGAAACTTTTATTTAATGAAATTCAATGGAGTCAACAGACGATATATTGCTCTGCAATTTTGACTTACACTGACATTATAGTTAAAGTGGTTATCATTGGAAGGGAGCCTACTATATGTGAGGTGCCCACTTTAATTGCCTCTATACATGACCCTTTGTAACGCAAATATCAGCGCAATTACATTCGTTCCAAAAGTGTATGTCTCAAAAAAAAAAAAGTCGTTCCTAGAGTTTTATGACTATTACTTGAGTTTTATGATTATGTATGATTGTCGTATGGTGCTATATTCATTCGACATAGTTTCACGCACCTCATTTTCTGTTACAAAGAAAGTGATGTCTATCTGTTCTTGTCGCAAAAATGGAATAAAAATGAAATTGAATTATATTGAATTGGATTCCTGCCATATCAAGACACCTTTTTTTTTCTATAATTGCCGGGGTAGAGATTAAAAAACAACATTGATTTACAATATCTATGCAGTCCAAAGGGTTCACTTGCAGAGACCACCTTGTGGGACGTGCTCAAAGTAACTCCATGCATCCTAAAGGCGATGAAAAACATGCAGTATACAACCGCGATTTTTGTCCACGAAAACTATTCCATGGTTACATACCTCTGAAAAGCTGTTCCGCCTGTGTAGCACATACGCTTTTATTTTCGTAAGATGCAGTTAAAGTGATATAGGAGACGTTGCTTTACAATATCTATTTTGTCAAGCCATTGGGAAGTACTCACATTACCCCTACCCTGACCGTCGTGGTCCCAAAACAGATTAACAAAACATGCATTATTATTATGCCAAAGCAAACTCACTTGTACATGCATGTAAAGTCGTTTTGCCGAGTGGTAAATAAAGACACTTTACTTTTTATGATTTTAAAATGGTAGAGACACTGCTTTACTATCATCTAATAGTCAAAGGGTCGCACATTCAACGGCAACCGAGTGGGATGTGTTCAAAATCATCTAACCCCAGGGCAATATGAGAAACATATACTAGCATATAGCACAAGAAAATGTTTCAATTTTCCATTCACATCTTCCCGATCGTTACGGTTGTACAGCAATTGCCCTTTTGTTTGTAAGAAATGCAATATAATTACAAAAAGAAAAATACTCTACATTAACTACATTGTAAAAAGGGTGAACATTCAAAAGCAATCTCTTGGGAAATGTCCAAAATTACACCGCCGCTCAAGACCCGTAATTACATTACAAGGATACTATGAACGCAAATACCGACGTTCCTTCGTGCATGGTTTTAGAAGTAGTTCCAGCAATACAGCTACACACTTTTACATCAATGAATGTCGTGGAAATGATAGGAGAAGCATTGCTTCAAAATATCTATTTAGTGGGATGATGCACATTAAATGCCAATCCTGTGGGATGTGCCCCCAAAGTACACCACCCTCATGGCAATATAGAAAACATTGAATATTATTAACGCGAATACGTATATATGTTCCAAACGTACATGTTTTAAAACTTCGATCGTGCCGTACATCAAGGGCACTTTTGTTTTCAAAAATACGTTGTAGTTCATAGAGGAGATATTGCTCTACAATATCCATATCGTCAAGAGGGTGAATATTAAAAGACAACCCCATGGGAATTGTCCAAAGGTACACTATACGCTCAAGCCCCCTTGAGACAAAATATAGATATTAGCAACGCAAACACTGTTGTTCTAGCGTGGATGGTTTTAAAAGTAGTTCCGGCAACATGGCAAATACACTTTTTAACAATGAAAAGTCATGGAAATGATAGAAGAGGTTTAACTTTACAAGATCTATGCAGTGAAGAGGGTGCACATTAAATGGCAACTCTGAGGTTTATGTGCCAAAAAATATTCCACCCTCACGACAATATATAAGATATAAGACATACAAAATCATATAATGCGGATATGTAAAAACGTGTATGTCTTCAAAATGCCATTGTGCCGTATAGCAAAGGCACTTTTGTGTCCAAGAAATACAACTTATCAATAGAGGAGACATTGCTCTAAAATAACTATATTGTCAAAAGGGTGAACATTCAAAATTAATCCCTTGGGAAGTGTCCAAATTCACACTTATATAAGCTCACGCCCTCTTGTACTAACAAAACACAATATTAGCAACGCAACTACCGTTGTTCTAGCGTGAATGGTTGTAAAAGTACTCCCGGCAATACAGCAAATACAATTTTCATCTATAAATGGGAAGTAATGGAAATGATAGAAGAGGTTTAACTTTACAAGATCTATACAGTGAAGAGGGTGCGCATTAAACGGCAACCCTGTGAGATGTGCCAAAAATACTCCACCCTCACCGCAATATAGAAAACATTATAATATCATATAACGCAAATTCATATATGTTCCACACGTACATGTTTTCGAAATTCCATCATGCCGTATAGCAAAGGCACTTTTGTATCCAAAATTGCAACCAATTACTATAGAGGAAGCATTGCTCTACAATAACTACATTGTCAAAAAGGTGAACATTCAAAGGTAATCTTTGGGGAGGTGTCTAAATTTACACCTACCATCACGGCCTTTATTACAAAATACGGATATTAGCAACGCAAATACAGTTGTTCTATGGTGAATGGTTTTAAAAGTAGGTCCGGCAATGCAGCAAATGCACTATTACGTCAATGAAAAGTCATCGAAATGATAGAAGAAGATTTACCTTACAAGATCTTCATGATAAAGAGGGTGCTTATTGAAGGGCGACTCGATGCCGTGTGCCCCCAAAATGTACCCTCTTGGCAATATAGAAAACATATATCTGATAACGCGAATATATATGTTTCAAACGTACATGCTGTCCTGTCTTACAGCAAGGGCTCGTTTGTTTCCAAGAAATGCAATGTACTGTAGTCAATACAGATTGTCACATAGTTCTTTTCCTCAAGTGTGACATAGAATACACAAGCAAAATGACACTTGACAGGTATGTTGAAAATGCACTCTCTCATTCCATTGCCTAAACCTGTTTCCGAAGCTTTTTCTCGTTGCCATGGAAACAATTTCATTTGGTGACCATGGTTACCCTTACAATGAGTTGATTCATCTAGTGACTGGATACTTTTAATAGGCACCTACTTATTTGAAAGTTATTAAGCTTAATCTATAACCATTTGCGTAGAAAGAATTACATTTTATCATATAGGGTTTTTTCATTAAATCGTTACCATGGCAATGACTATATTTCCCCCATATTAACACATGATTAAGACAGAAATTGGTTTGGCACTTCGCTGAAACCAACAAGACACATCAAAAAATATATATTTAGACATTCTTATTATATTTTAACAAATTAAATGAAAATTATGAAAATGATTATGAAAATTTTCGTTCATTTCTACAGTGTAAGGTTGCTATAGCAACGCTATTGTTATGCGTACAACTCACCAGCTCAACTAAAAATGAGCATACTTGATGGCTGATGACCTGAGGTACATGAGAAATAGCATTACTGTGGCTAGAATCACTTCCTTTCCGAAATGTTCCATTTTTATTATTGGAGATGTCGAAGTGACAATTACTCTAGTAAAATTGCAGTTCTAGAGAAGCCATTTTGATGACGTCATTTGAGCATGTTCCGATTAGATTTTTTGCGGTAAATTTCATGTGGGATATTGTCAGGATGTATACTTTTTAAAAAGTTAACATTTGCTTGTTATACGATAGTTGCCAGTTGAGCCTTTTTAAGCCACTTTTTGGCCATCGTCTGCAGGCCTAATTGCTATGTAGAAAGTTATGAAGACGTGACATGCTTGAATTGGTACCGACAAGCAAACTCTTTGAATTGGTCGCTTGTAAACTGTGTACCGTTATCTGATACCACAATCTCCGGTACACCATTACGTGCAAAAGTGTTGCTTGCATACTTCAATTACTCTTACGCTAGACATTTTTTTTTTCCATGTTCAAACGTTGTCAAATAAAATTGTGTGAAACAAAACTCAATTTTCAATTAATTGAAACTCGAATCATACCATCTTCGTGGTTGAGAGATTTGTGTTGGTCGTGCGAGTGTGCTTTTCCAGGGCTGTTTGAAGATATTACCTTTTTACACGTTCAAGTCTTTTCAGGCACAGAATATTCATATTTTTTCTGTCAATTATTTCTCCGACATTAAGAATTGTAATGATGTTCAGATAAATTCACAGTCAACATAACAAACGAAAATTGCACAATAAAGTATTACTGACAGTGACATACAGGATAGTAACCATCATAAGAATCTAAGATAAAAATCATAACCCCATTAAAAGGGTATTTTTTAACAACATATTCTTTTATAGAGGGAGACAAACTGAAAAAACTCAAAACTTGAGCCTTCATCCCTCTGAATGATATCTTTCTTTCATTTAACATATTCCTTATCATAATCATGAATTGCAAAAGGAAAAAGAAAATCATCAAAGAATGGACTTCTTAAAATATTATAAAATAATGAAGAATAACAGGTACATGCTAAGGAATAAACTCTCCCCTCAAAAGCGTGTTTCCGTCAATGTGTTTATCTCTTGACCAACTTTCAGTTATAAAATGGACCTGCGTGAACAATGGTAAAAACTTTGTGCTGAGATTTCAAAAACTTTGTTATAAAGATGGACGTGTCTTAGTAGGTAACGCTAACTTTAATTTAAATTTTATATAAAAAGAATACTGTTTTTACATAGATGAATTTAATTTTAATTTCTAGGACACGAAAAAGAAACATCTCTGTTCAGTTATGGGATTGTCCCCCGGAGACGTCCCCGGGGCAGTTGTCAGGTGGGAGTTGTCCTCCGGGGGAGTTGTCCTCCGGGGGAGTTTTCCTCCGGGGGAGTTTTCCCCCGGGGGAGTTGTCCTCCGGGGGAGTTGTCCTCCGCGGGAGTTGCCCCCCGGGGGAGTTGTCCTCCGGGGGAGTTATCCTCCGGGGGAGTTGCCCCCCGGGGGAGTTGTCCTCCGGGGGAGTTGTCCTCCGGGGGAGTTGCCCCCCGGGGGAGTGGTCCTCCGGGGGAGTGGTCCTCCGGGGGAGTGGTCCCCCGGGGGAGTAGTCCCCCGGGGGAGTTGTCCCCCGGGGGAGACGTCCTCCGGGGGAGTAGTCCTCCGGGGGAGACGTCCTCCGGGGGAGTGGTCCTCCGGGGGAGCTGTCAGGTGGGAGTAGTCCCCGGGGGAGTAGTCCTCCGGGGGAGTTGTCCTGATACGATTTGGGACATATGGAGAAAAAAGTGAAATTTTAACATTTTCACTTGACCTTTGACCTTTGATCTCATGACCCAAAGTTCTCTCTGGGGGATCTCTATTTTGGTAGGTCATGGATACACCAAGTTTCAAGAAAATACCTCCATGCATTGCATAGATATTAAGGAAATAGTGAAATTTTGGGCATTTGACCTTGACCTTTTGACCTTTGACCTTGAGCATGTGCGCCCAAAAGTTGATGGGCTCAACTTCTCTCACTCATACATATTCATGCCAAGTTTCATTAGGATACCTCAAACACTTTTTCAGTTACGCTGTCCACAAAATTGATTACGGACGGAAGGACGGACGGACGGACGGACGGACGGACAACCCGAAAACATAACGCCTCCGGCGACACTTCGTGGCGGAGGCATAAAAAGGAAACAGTTGAAGTGTTCTTTTAGGGGTTGTATAATTTTGGTTGAGGCCTAATTTCAGATTTCTGACATTTTTTGGTGAGATTATGAGAAACATCATAAAATATAAAAGAGCATGTAATTTCGTGAGGAATTAGGTGATCCGAGTATCCTCTTGGATCACCTTCTGTATCTGTACGGATTCTTTCTTCTTCTTCTTTTTCTTCTTTCTCCTCAAAAGTTGTGGACAGGTTAGCTCAGAAAGTACTATGCCTATCAAGTTCTAACTTATACCATATATGTATCGTCTCCCAAAGACGGCAATCGAACTAAAATCAAAGTGATCAGTCGACCGTGACGTCACTATGACGTCATTATATGAAAACACATTCTCAATCATATCTCATTAATGGAATGGAATTTTTCAATGAAATTTACGTCACATATATTTCAGGTCAAGCGCATTCTACTCATATTCTCAAAATTCATCTATACCTTAAAACGTGCGCGTACGCGGGCGTTGAAATGTTTGTATGCTCAAATCGAGCTCAATTTTTTTTTTTTTTTGCACACGTTTCAGACCATTTTTGGAAAAATTGAAAAAATTGGACGGACGCGTACGCGCGCGCGCATATACGCACGCACAGCTCATATGCAATAAAAATTTCCCGTTTTCTCACACTTATCGGCTGCCTGAAATGTCAAGGAATATTTCTACCAAGTTTCAAGTCAATCCGACTCAATATGACGTCATACGGGCCCGTCAAAGTTGAAATTCCGCGCGCGCGTCCACGGCGATATACAGTGCAACAATGCCAAAAAACCGCCAATTTTAAATCCGATTTTACTCGTCAGGATGGACGGTGACCCCCCCCCCCCCCCTCCCCCATTTTCTTTACATATTCTGAAAGCTAATGAGTTGTACATGTCATGTCATGGGTTGGCGATGCTGGAAAAATGATTAAAAGATATCAAATTTCTTAATAAAATAAAAAAAGTACATTTTCAAAATGACGTCATCAAATTACAAGTTCACTCGAGCGCATCTCACTTATCCTTTGCTAATTTTCACCCAGATTTCAGTATGTTGTAGCTTATGAAATGTTCTTTCATTAATGTAAAACAACATTTTGATTGGATGACGTCATCACCTCGTAAAAATGGATTGAAAGTATCCTTGTAAGATTTGACCAGTTTACGTGTTATCTCTATGGGAGAGCAGTTTTTCTGGCAGTGAACATTGACATGACTATCTTTTTCGAGCACTAGCTCACTTATGCTTCGGTGAATTTTTACCAGATCTTAGTATGTTATAGCTGAGACTTTGGGCTATTGTAATGTGCCCTCCATTTTTTCATACGATGTTGGCATTACGTCGAAAAACTTGGTTGAAAATGGCACGTGGCTTCGATGCAGCCAATGTCCAACACAGATGAAACCTGTATGGTCATGAATATTTGGATCAGGACTCAAATCATTGATTTCAGAAAAGATCGGATCACCTAATTTGTCAGTGTTGACAAATTCCAAGTCTAGTTCAACTATTTATTTTATAAAAATTGGTTTTGAAATGGCTGAGATACCCAAAACAGAGCGATTATTATTACGATCGCTTTTTTTAACTTTGTTTTTGGATGTTTCAGTCATTCCAAACCCGATTTTCATCAAATAAACTTTAAATTCCTCTTAAAATGGTATGCTCTGTACTATTT
The DNA here is from genome assembly GCA_033980235.1 of Diadema setosum. Lineage (NCBI taxonomy): Eukaryota > Metazoa > Echinodermata > Echinoidea > Diadematoida > Diadematidae > Diadema > Diadema setosum. Next base: position 4,403,533 of record CM067071.1, on the reverse strand, counting down.
CATAAGTCTTTTCTTGGTATCTCGCAAAAAGTTAAAAGCCCAATTCTCATCCCCAATACTGTACCATCCCTTTAAAGATGTACCCATAAGGCATGTTCTCTTTGTCTGAAACATGGCTCGATGATAGATCCTCTGCTTCAATGTTCGAAATACCAAATTATAATCTTGAAAGAAGAGATAGAAATTCTGCTGGTGGTGGAGTGGCTTGTTACATTAAAGAGGGTATCAAATAAATAAGGCGACTTGATCTGGAAAATGAGCTCATAGAATGTCTATCGATAGAATTAATACAACCAAACTATTCACCATATCTTATTGGAATATTTTATAGAAGACCAAATGATAGTTCAGATTTTTTTGAATGTATTGGAAGAAAGGTTAGAACAAGTGTTCTCTACATCGAATAATTTATTGTTATGGGATCCCGTATTCTGCTAAAAAAAAACTTACGGAGTTTAAACCCACGCCTGGGTCTAAAGTGGGTTTTTGGGTTTAAACCTGGGTTTAAACCACCAGTTTAGACCCAGGTTTAAACCCAGGTTTAATTTGTATTCTAAGTCCAGTTGTGGTCTAAATTGGGTTAAAATTAAACCTACCCAGGAGGGGGTTTATTTCGAGTTTAATTCGAGTCTAGCGATGACTGGTACGGGTACCATCACACTGGATGAGCGTGTGTTGTATTAATCGGAAATGGTACGAAACGAGTTGCTGGCTGGATACAGCTAGCAGCTAGCTAGCCGGCTACACGCGTGTACACACGAGATATGTCTACTAGCTACCGTACTTGTACACTTAGAAGAGACTCGAGATCTACTACCTGTACTAATATAACGTTAGGCTTGACCTTATACGATGAAAATATCCTGAAGACTAGACCAAGAACTCAATGTAGGGGGTCTAAATTATAGAGGGTAGAGCCTGAGGTCGATCTAGGCATATTATAATCTAGATCGAGAACCTAACAGTTAGATCGTAGGACCTAACGTTAGTATTCGAATAGCTAGACTACAAGTAGTTTGTAACGTTAGGACTAACGTTAGATCTAAAGTTACCAGTACAGTAGTACTGTTAGTGTGGTACCGGTAGGTAAAATCTAACAGTAACTTCTCATATAGAGACAGGGTTGGATACAGGGTCTAGGCATATTCTTAAATTTTAGAATGGTTTCCATTTTTATTAAATGACAATCTTTCAGATGCTTAAGTGCATGCCTTAAAAGAGAAAAGCTTTTATTCGATTTCCTACCTCAATGTCCTGGTTTGATCAATCGCCAATCCATTCCGAACTCACGATTCAATCGACATAAACAGCCATGTCCCATCCAGCGCACACAGCAACCGTGCCTCCGGCCAGCGCGGCGCGGTGGCTCTGCTGGTACTGAGCATTCAAAGCTAGCTAGCCAGGAATATAGCGCTACGCTATACGCTTATCATGTATCCTGTGATGTGCGTCGCACACGTACACAAACTGTACAGTAATGTACAGTGCTTCACGAGTCGTCGCAAGCAAAATACAGCATGCCATTATTCGACATAAATACTCTCTAAAAAATTTCGAGTGAATAATTCACTCCTCGGAAGGAGTGAATAAAATTTCACTCAATTAAGAGTGACTTTAACTCGTTGTCGAGTGAATTTCACTCTTGTAACGAGTGAAATTTGTGTGAAACCCATTCGCCGAGTGAATTCCGAGTGAAAATTAAGCCGAGTGAATTCCGAGTGAATACATAATTAAACGCATTTGGCTAGGCCAATAGAAATTGAGAATTCCCCTGTCATGTGTTTACTCTAAGCCAATCACTAGCCGCAATTTCCCCTGGCTTGGGCGCGGGCAGGTTTACCTGAACAGCGACGCGTCGCCTGTGCGTGGTGGACTGTGTGCAATTGCGTGCTGTGTGCTAGCTGTGCGTGTATTATGCATAGGATCACAGATTTACGTGCGTGTAAGTGCAATTGTGAGAATCTGAGCCTGGATGTCGTGATGGACGTGAGAAACTGTCTGTCTTCAAATTGAGTGGGGCGGAGATATTATTCACATTTTTGAAGGTAAGCAAACCATAGATCGATCTAATTATAACTTGTTGAGTTTTTTTTTTTTTCAGCATTACGGGCTAGTCTAACGTTATACCTCTCTGTAAACGACCATAAGTAAGTTACCTTTAGGGTTCTATACGAATAACCTCGGGCCGCCCGTGGCACAGTTAGCTATATGGGGCTGGTCATACCATAGAACACCTTACGAACAGCTAGAATCCGAGGCCGAAACTCAACTGGTACACACTAGGTGTTGGGATCTAATAATACGTTGAGTCTTTAGACTTTAGTTTAATTGTACACGTTGGGATCTAGGGCTTGAACTATTAAAAAAAAAAAAATGAGTGATGAATGAAACGTTGGTCGTTAGCCATTGAATTGACATTCGTAAGCATAATATCATCACATAACTATACACATCCCAGTCGCTGTACGTAGGTACGTCTTAATGTACAGCGACTGGGCTGTGTATAGTTAATCATCACACAGAGATTACTGTGGTCGAGTGTAGAGATCGAACTTTAACTGTTACTAAAGCTGTGCTAATTAAAGCAATAGATTAGAAGCGTCTAACGCCGAATCACTGACACTGGTTTGTGTTGCCAGATGAGATGGTGATCTCGATCAGTACGGTAATAAAGAATGGTGAAATTTGGTGATTTATGATTATTGTTCATTATATACACTGTATGTAGTAAAAAGGACTTTTATTTGCCGCTGCATTCGAGCATCCAAACAGCTGGGAGAATACTACGTACACTAGCTCCCACGTCATGTGTCGTGATCATCTACTACTGTACCAGGTAAGAAGTGTGATGCTTGTACTGTTCGTGTTAAGTGTTGGTCCACTGTGACATCACACTTCTAGCTGAAGTTCAGCGTGCTCACACATCATGGAGATCGATCCCCCTTGTAGCAGACGATGACTGGTACTATTTTCAACATTGTTTTTTTTTTATGAAAGTTACAGGTAACCTTAGGTACCGGTATTGAAATTTGGCAGAGATCATCTTTGGGTCTTTAATTCTAACATTAGATATGCTGATGTAGCTAAAAATGTAATTTGGCCTACTAGCTTTTGTATTGGTGCTCACTTAGTATTTGTGTGGACAAAACAACTGCATAATTATTGTCTTGTGGAAATGAGTTCTAAATCCATTTCTGAACCTTGTGTTTTCATACTTTCCTCCAGATAAAGACGTAGACATGACAGCTCTTTGGGAGTGATGGTGATTTAAAGGAACTCGGTGTACGGGTCATCATTTGGAGAACAAAGACAGACATTGATAGCTGTACAGTCTCTGTCACACGAAGAGGGAGCAGATCACCAGATTGCAAAGTACCAGATGTGGCCAAAGACTAGCCATTGAATTCAGGGTTGACGAATGCTGGAAACACCGGGCCAACATCAGCGAAGGAGCCTCTGAGATATGGACTTCCATTGCATTAACCCTGCTGTAAGCTATTCCGTTGTTTTCCACTATGATTAATGAAGGGAGACTAGTTTGAAATTGATTTATATTCATTTTACATTCTAGAGTCTTAGTAATTACATAAGAGGCTACATTAAGAGACTGAAAGCTTGGTTGGTTTTATTTTGTTTGAAGAAATGATTTTCAAGATACTTCATGGAGCAGTTTTGGAGCTGTCCTTCCCTCTGAAAATGAATGTCTTGACAGGTTAGTACTTGTATTTAAGAAAAATGTGTACCGTGTACTTGCCGTATCGACAGAAGTGAAAATCATGTTATGGTCAGTCTTAACCCTAACTAGGCCGGGCTATTTAGGTAGATCATAGAGCCGGGGGGGGGGGGGGGGGGGGGGGGGGGCCTCCCAGGCCCCCCCTCCAGATCTCGGCCGTCGACCGCGCAATCGCGACGAAAATTGGCACACACGTTGCCTATGATGTAATCTAAAGTACCATGAAGTTGAATTTTAAAGAAATTATCATTTATGCTAAATTATGCTAATTTATGCGTAATGATGCATGAAATCAGACAATTCGGTATAAATCACTAAATAAAGCTCAAAATGGGCACATTTTTTGTGGAAATATTCTTTTCAGTGTCCTGAGCAAATATAAGAGGAAAAATTAGGCCATCAGAAAAAAATTTCCTAAGTATTTTATTGTTTTTTGAATTTCTTATGTATTTCATTTTTTTTTCGACTTTATGTTTTTCATTGTTTTTTCGATGAAACTTGTCCGTGACATTGTTCCGAACAAGAAAATATGTTATTAATTGATTTTAATCCATAAAACCTCAAAATAATCATGCTTTTATGAAATTTGCCTGTAAGCACAGTTTGCATTGAAATTGTACACAAATTCACGTTTTGGAGCAATTTTTGGTCTGACATGCACGTACATATTTATGCGTAACTTCGGAACCGCGTGCCCGGGTATCGCAAATTTGGTGTCAAAAGATGCGGGAGACTCGAAAGAAAAAAGTCACGAAACGTCGCGGCGATAGCTTTTCGCGTTAGCGATACATCGCGCGGGACGTCGAGGGGGGGGGGGCCTCGGAGGCCCCCCCCCCCCCCCCCCCGGCCTAGTTAGGGTTAAGTTGTGCAAGTAGAGCTGTTGCTTATGTCAAATATGTATGTTAAATGATTTTGCTCTTTATTATAATGCAGACTGGAGGAACCTACTGTCCTCATGCCATTTGTATTATTCATAAAACCATTAAATGTTACTTATTTGCCCAGGAATTCAACACACACATCACTTCAAGGGGGAAGAGATACTTCAAAAGCTGAGGGAAGGAGTTCTGACTGTTCCCGAGGAGACATCTGCCTACCCAGATCATTGCAGCATATTTGTCGTTGAAAATGGAAGCAGAAAACTGTACAGCGTAAGTTCAATTATTTAAAATATTATTATTATTCGTATATTATATTATCATAATTATTGAAAATTGGTCTGGAATACCAGTTTCCCATTGTCATGTCTTGTACTACATTTCCATCCAATATATAACCATGTAATTTGCCTGTTCATTTTTTTTTTTTTAGTCTTCTCAAGTATAGAGAAAAGCAGACTAAAATTTGCCCCCTCCCCCTCCCCCCAAAAAAAAGAAGAAGAAAGAAAGTAGAAGGGACCGGTAAGTATAACATTGTTAATGAAGTGATGGTTATAGATTTAACAATAAAGACTGGTATACTTGTATGAGACATGTAAACAGAGTGTACATACAAGACTCCACGCTGACTTATTTTCTTGGTAGCCCCATCGGGTCACATGTATATTGATTTGATAATAGTCCTAATACTTATGATTTAATCATCACAATGATTAATAAATAAGTGGGAGTTGATGTGCCATGAAGTTCAATGGAAAATCACATCTTGTATAATTTTTTATACTAACTGTGCACATTTACACTTAACCTATCTGCATGAAATTTTCATATGTATTAACTGATATCTGGCTCAAGTAGCAATAAATGTACTTGAAACAGTGGTACTGAATAGCAATAGAAATTAATGCCAAGAAGAAAAAAAACATGAAAATAGTTTAGCCCCTTTAAAGATTAAAATGAGAGCCAAATTTTTGATGTTATATATTTGCGTCCTAGAATATGATTAACATTCTTCTTGCTTTCTTTTTAAATTCAGATACCAAGTAGTGAGCAAAGGATGTTGTTGCCAAGGCTGTTGCGATGCAGTACCCCACTTTGTGAGACACCACACAAGGTGCAAAATGATAAGTAAGTTTATACTCGTAAGTTTATGTGATCTACAACTTTTTTAGCCCTCTTTAGCAGAAAGCTTAAGTGACATACCTTGTAACATGGTATCTTATCCATCTAGCTGTCTAATAAAGTTGTGTGCAGATTGGCCTGATTCCATGACTTAGGTTCGATAAACGTTAACTTCAACGTAACGTAATGTAACTTAAGTTCCAACATGCCAGTTGCGCTGTTCATTTATAATAAACCTATTCTCGTTTTCTTCCATAAGAATGCCACTACATGTATTTCTACTGCTATCAGATCTTCATCAGTTATAGTCAGCTCTGTGCCAAAGTCAAATTTGTTGAGACTCAAGAAAAAGCTTTGACTTACAATGCATTCTTATATTTCAGGAGTATACCTGTATAGCAAGGATCATGGATTCATTGAGTATCGTTTGAAGACCTTGAGGAGCTATGACACCACTCATCACCTCAGGCAGAGAGAGAGAGTAGTTGCAGCTCCCACCAAGCCCCTGACCGAGCACCATTCCATCGTTAGATTAGAAGCCCAATGAGAAGAGACAGCTACCATCGGTGTATAGGTCTAAATACCCTTGCTTTTTCCTCTTTTGAGATACAGTATATGCTCCTCTGACGTTGGAACTTACATTCTTGTTAAAGAGTCAGCCTCATCATGCTCAGCGGTAGTTTATCATGAAGCTGTTACCAGGATGTACTGCAGCACTTCAACATTAAAAGCAGAACAGGGCTCGCCGATGAAAAGAGTTTGTTGCATAGAATGTGTGATTGTTAATGCTTTAAATTGTTGATTGTTGTATACACTTGTAACTGAAAATAGTTTTGACTTATATAGCCAAGAAAAAATCTCCTCTTCATTGCCACATGTTAATCAATACATTCATCTGTAAGGTGTTCCAAGCATATGAAAGAATGTTTGGCCACACACAGCTTGGCATTCCGCATGATACGAATCTGGCTGCGCTCATGATTATATAAGCACCCCCTTCTCTCCAGGCAATTCTGACTTGCTTTAATAAAACCTTTTTATGGTCTAATATTCAAGAGAGAAAACTGTTGACAGACACTCGTATGTATTTTTTTTCTTTCCCTCATTTTTTTTTTTTTTTGTTGGGGGGGGGGGGATGCTACAAATAGCAGCTAAATTGTTGAATCTTCCTATGGTCATCCATGCTCTTGGGATGAAGATCATGTCTCCATGTATTGATTAAGTTACCACATTTGTCACCCCTTCGATTAACAGTGATGCAGTACAATATGCATGTGCTCAAATTTATTGCATCCATCTTCTTTGGAGTAGAGGGAAAAATCTTGTTAAAAAAATAAAACAAAATTGGTGGAAATCATTGATCCCTAGGGTTACGGGACCCAGATTTATTTTGTACATTTTCACCTTTAGGTAATTGATGTACTGTACTTTGAAAAACTTGTGGGTAGAAGCTCAATTGGTTCAACTTCTTTTTCCACGAAACATCTGCAGCCCATCATTGATAAATCCACGGCATTAGAGTAGATGGAGCCAAATAGATTAGTTCACTAATGTGCCAAGTCAAACTTATGGATAATTCTTCCCTTGACCTCATAACAAATCATTAAGATAACCTGCAACTGACAATCATATTTTGTTATAGAGTGTTAGCAGTGATGTCACAATTGCCCACCATAAGGCTTCGTTCACATAGAAGTATACTATTTGGGTATTCGGGGCTCGTTTTCGAGGGCACGCGAATAGCTTGAATCGAACGATAGGATTTCCTAACACCGGTTCACATAAGAGGGCATTATTTGAATGTACCGAATAGCATAGAATAGTGTAGCAAAGTCGGAATCGAGCTTGTTTGATTTTCCTGCAGCGTATACCGTCTCACGTTTATGAAATAATGACAATTTTGGTCTGGATTTGCCCTTTAGCAAAAATAAGCATGTAGAGTGACATTCTGATGCAGTTTAGAAATTGTTAATAAGATTTGCTGGGATGTAGGAGGAAGAAATCCTCACTGCATGGGATGGCAAGTTGACGGTGAGGGTGATGGTGTACTGGGTGCCCGAATTGCGGATAGCGAATACCGTGTACCGTATACTTCTATGTGAACGCAGCCTAATGAAGTCAATTGCCTAAACTGACTAGAAATCAAGACTGCATACTCTCTAAAAAATTTCGAGTGAATAATTCACTCCTCGGAAGGAGTGAATAAAATTTCACTCAATTAAGAGTGACTTTCACTAGTTGACGAGTGAATTTCACTCTTGTAACGAGTGAAATTTGTGTGAAACCCATTCGCCGAGTGAATTCCGAGTGAAAATTAAGCCGAGTGAATTCCGAGTGAATACATAATTAAACGCATTTGGCTAGGCCAATAGAAATTGAGAATTCCCCTGTCATGTGTTTACTCTAAGCCAATCACCAGCCGCAACTTCCCCTGGCTTGGGCGCCTGCAGGTTTACCTGAAGAGCGACGCGTCGCCTGTGCGTGGACTGTGTGCAGTTACGTGCTGTGTGCTAACTGTGCGTGTATTATGCATAGGATCACAGATTTACGTGCGTGTATAAAGTGCAATCGTGAGAATCTGAGCCTGGATGTCGTGATGGACGGGAGAAAATGTCTGTCTTCAAATTGAGTGGGGCGGAGATATTATTCAAATTTTTGAAGGTAAGCAAACCATATAGATCAATCTAATTATACCTCTCCGTAAACGATCATAAGTAAGCTACCTTTAGGGTTCTATACGAATACTAAGTAACCCCGGGCCCGTACTGGCGCTCCTTCGAACAATTAATGTACAATGGTTTGTACACAGTTACTTAGTAGCTATATGGGGCTGGACATACCATAGAACACCTTACGAACAGCTAGAATCCGAGGCCGAAACTCAGCTGATGGTACACGCTAGGTGTTGGGATCTAATAATACGTCGAGTCTTTAGATAACACTTTAATTGTACACGTTGGGATCTAGGGCTTGATCTATTCAAAACAAAAAATGAGTTATGAATGAAACGTTGGTCGTTAGTCATTGAATTGACATTCGTAAGCATCATCACACAGAGATAACTGTGGTCGAGTGTAGAGATCGAACTTTATAGGGTCCTACACTGTTACTAAGCTGTGCTAAGTAAAGCAATATATTAGAAGCGCCTACCGCCAGACACGTACTCTACATTGCTATTGTTGAGTTGACAGCCGAATCACTGACACTGGTCTGTGTTGCCAGATGAGATGGTGATCTCGGTCAGTACGGTAATAAAGAATGGTGAAATTTGGTGATTTATGATTATTGTTCATTATATACACTGTATGTAGTAAAAAGGACTTTTATTTGCCGCTACATTTGAGCATTCAAACAGCTGGGAGAATACCACAACACTAGCTCCCACGTCATGTGTCGTGATCATCTACTACTGTACTGCTAGGTAAGAAGTATGATGTACTGTTCGTGTTAAGTGTTGGTCCACTGTGGCGATCACACTTCTAACGTTAGCTGAAGAGCAGCGTGTTCACACATCATGGAGATCGATCCCCCTTGTAGCAGACGATGACTGGTACTATTTTCAACATTGTTTTTTATGAAAGTTACAGGTGACCTTAGGTATTGAAATTTGGCAGAGATCATCTTTGGGTCTTTAATTCTAACATTAAATATGCTGATGTAGCTAAAAAGTAATTAGGCCTACTAGCTTTTGTATTGGTGCTCACTTAGTATTTATGTGGACAAAACAACTGCCTATTGTCTTGTGGAAATGAGTTCTAAATCCATTTTTGAACCTTGTGTTTTCATACTTTCCTCCAGATAAGGACGTAGACATGACAGCTCTTCGGGAGTGATGGTGATTTAAAGGAACTCGGTGTAGGGGTCATCATTTGGAGAACAAAGACAGATATTGATAGCTGTACAGTCTCTGTCACACAAAGAGGGTGCAGATCACCAGATTGCAAAGTACCAGATGTGGTCATACAACGACTAGCCATTGAATTCAGGGTTGACGAATGCTGGAAACACCGGGCCAACATCAGCGAAGGAGCCTCTGAGATATGGACTTCCATTGCATTAACCCTGCTGTAAGCTATTCTGTTGTTTTCTACAATGATTAATGAAGGGAGACTAGTTTGAAATTGATTTATATTTATTTTACATTCTAGAGTCTTAGTAATTACATAAGAGGGCTACATCAAGAGACTGAATGCTTGGTTGGTTTTATTTTGTTTGAAGAAATGATTTTCAAGATACTTCATGGAGCAGTTTTGGAGCTGTCCTTCCCTCTGACAATGAATGTCTTGACAGGTTTGTACTTCTATTTAAGAAAAATGTGTACCGTATACTTGCCATATCGACAGAAGTGAAAACCATGTTATGGTCAGTCTTGAGTTGTGTAAGTATAGCTGTTGCTTATGTCAAATATGTATGTTAAATGATTTTGCTCTTCAAGTTTATAATGTAAACTGGAGGAACCTACTTTCCTCATGCCATTTGTATTATTCATAAAACCATTAAATTTTACGTATTTGCCCAGGAATTCAACACACACATCACTTCAAGGGGGAAGAGATACTTCAAAAGCAGAGGGAAGGAGTTCTGACTGTTCCGAGGGGACATCTGCACATCCAGATCATTGCAGCATATTTGCTGTTGAAAATGGAAGCAGAAAACTGTACAGCGTAAGTTCAATTATTTAAAATATTATTATTATTCATATATTATTATTATTATTTGAAAATTGGTCTGGAATACCAGTTTCCCATTGTCATGTCTTGTACTGCGATGTACATTTCCATCCAATATATAACCATGTAATTTGCCTGTTCATTTGTTGTTGTTGTTGTTGTTTTTTTTTTTGGTCTTCTCAAGTATAGAGAAAAGCAGACTAAAATTTGCCCCCCCCCCCCAAAAAAAAAAAAAAAAAAAGAAAAAGGGGGAAAGAAAGTAGAAGGGACCGGTAAGTATAACATTGTTAATGAAGTGATGGTTATAGATTTAAAAATAAAGACTGGTATACTTGTATGAAACATGTAAACAGAGTGTACGTACAAGACTCCACGCTGACTTATTTTCGTGGAAGCCCCATTGGGCCACATGTATATTGATTTGATAATAGTCCTAATACTTATGATTTAATCATCACAATGATTAATAAAAAAGTGGGAGTTGATGTGCCATGAAGTTCAATGGATAATCACATCTTGTATAAATTTCTCTACTAACTGTGCACATTCACACTTAACCTATCTGCATGAAATTTTCATATGTATTTACTGATATCTGGCTCAAGTAGCAATAAATGTACTTGAAACAGTGGTACTGAATAGCAATAGAAATTAATGCCAAGAAAAAAAAAACATAGAAATAGTTCAGCCCCTTAAAAGATTAAAATGAGGGCCAAATGTTTGATGTTTGCGTCGTAGAATATGATTAACATTTTTCTTGCTTTCTTTTTAAATTCAGATACCAAGTAGTGAGCAAAGGATGTTGTAGCCAAGGCAGTTGCGATGCAGTACCCCACTTTGTGAGAGACCACACAAGGTGCAAAAGGACATGTAAGTTTATACTCGTAAATTCATGTGATCTACAACTTTTTTTAGCCCTCTTTAGCAGTAAGATTAAGTGACATACATGGTATCTTATTCATCTAGCTTGCAAAAACTTCAACATTTTCAACTTTTCTCAAGAGCTAGTGGACAGAATTAAGCAACCAAACGAGGAGTTGATCATCCTTGTTTAGTTAGGGGGCAAGGACTCAAAGTTTTTCAGATTATGGGCATGACCCCCCCCCCCCCCCCCAAAAAAAAAGGCCTTTACAGGGAAATTGCATCTATTTCTTAATTAACTCATTGTGCAAATATACAGGCAATGTGGGGATTGTGATGTACCTTCTCATAGATGTCTAATAAAGTTGTGTGCAAATTGGCCTGATCCCATGACTTAGGTTCGATGAACGTTAACTTCAACGTAACGTAATGTAACTTAAGTTCCAACATGCCAGTTGCGCCGTTCATTTATAATAAACCTATTCTCGTTTTCTTCCATAAGAATGCCACTACATGTATTTCTACTGCTATCAGATCTTCATCAGTTATAGTCAACTCTGTGCCAAAGTCAAATTTGTTGAGACTCAAGAAAAAGCTTTGACTTACAATGTATTCTTATATTTCAGCAGTATACTTGTATGGCAAGGATCATGGATTCATTGAGTATCGTTTGAAGACCTTGAGGAGCTATGACACCACACATCACCTCAGGCAGAGAGAGAGAGAGAGTAGTTGCCGCTCCCACCAAGCCCCTGACCGAGCACCATTCCAACGTTAGATTAGAAGTCCAATGAGAAGAGACAGCTACCATCGGTGTATAGGTCTAAATACCCTTGCTTTTTCCTCTTTTGAGATACAGCATATGCTCCTCTGACGTTGGAACTTACATTCTTGTTGAAGAGTCAGCCTCATCAGGCTCAGCGGTATTAAACATGAAGATGTTACCAGGATGTACTGCAGCACTTCAACATTAAAAGTAGAACAGGGCTCGCCGATAAAAAGAGTTTGTTGCATAGAATATGTGATTGTTAATGCTTTAAATTGTTGATTGTTGTATATACTAGTAACTGAAAATAGTTTTGACTTATATAGTCAAAATAATCCCCTCTTCATGGCCACAAGATAATCATGATTAAGCACCCCCTTCTCTCCAGGCAATTCTGACTTGCTTTAATAAAACCTTTTCATGGTCTAATATTCAAGAGAGAAAACTGTTGACAGACACTCGTTTGTAATTTTTTCTTTCCCTCATTTTTTTTTTTTTGGGGGGGAGGGGGGGGGGGGAATGCTACAAATAGCAGCTAAATAGTAGAATCTTCCAATGGTCATCCATGCTCTTGGGATGAAGATGATGTCTCCATGTTGTGATTAAGTGACCACATACCTTTGTCACCCCTTTGATTAGCATTGATGCAGTACAATATGCATGTGCTCAAATTTATTGCATCCATCTTCTTTGGAGTAGGGGGAAAAATCTTTAAAAAAAATAAAACAAAATTGATGGGAATCATTGATCCCTAGGGTTACGGGACCCAGAGTTATTTTGTACATTTTCACCTTTATGTAATTGATGTACTGTACTTTGAAAAACTTGTGGGTAGAAGCTCAATTGGTTCAACTTCTTTTTCCACGAAACATCTGCAGCCCATCATTGATAAATCCACGGCATTAGAGTAGATGGAGTTAAATAGATTAGTTCACTAATGTGCCAAGTCAAACTTATGGATAATTCTTCCCTTGATCTCGTAACAAATTATTAAGATAACCAGCAACTGACAATCGTATTTTGATATAGGTGTTAGCAATGATGTCACAATTGCCCACCATAAGTCTGCGTTCACATAGTAGTATACTATTTGGGTATTTGGGGCTCGTTTTCGAGGGCACGCGAATAGCTTGAATCGAACGATAGGATTTCCTAACACGGGTTCACATAAGAGGGCACTATTTGAATGTACCGAATAGCATAGAATAGTATAGCAAAGTGTGAATCGAGCTTTTTCTATTTTCTTGCAGCGTATACCATCTATCGTTTATGAAATAATGACAATTTTGGTCTGGATTTGCCCTTTAGCAAAAATAAGCATGTAGACTGACATTCTGATGCAGTTTAGAAATTGTTCAGGGAACTTCAGGGAAACCTAAGGCAAAAGAACACCTTTGTTAGAGAGGCATGCATGAATGAATATTGATCGTCTTTGCTATGGAAGCCACCATTATGGTGGCCAACATGACGTCACATGAAATCACTCTATAAGAAATTCAGTTTGCATGCATTAGTTGTTGCTACATCTGGCAAAACTCAGAAGGATTACAAGTGTTCAATATTGTACAATGATGCCTTATTTAGGTGAAGAAGATCAATGATATGATACATGTTGTGTCAACTGTATTGATTGCAATTCTTTTTCCATAAATAGTAGGCCCGGTTGGGGGGGGGGGGGGGGGGCTACGAGCCCTCCTCCCCTTTGACATTCCATGCAAAATTTCATGAAGGCATGATTATTTTGGGAGGTTATTGATTGTAATCAATAACATAAATATTTTCATGCTGGACGTGTTGCTGACTAATTTCATTGAAAAGGCAATGAAACACAAAAAGTAAGAAACAAAGAAATACATGAGTAAATAGAAAAAAAATAGATACTTCAGAATTTTTTGATGGCACAGTTTTTTCTCTTTCATTTGCTATGGACACTAGAAAGAATATTTACACAAAAAAACAAAAAATGTGCCTTTTTGGAACTTTATTTATGGCAAATGGTCTGATTTCATGCTCAAATAAGCATAATTTAGCCAAGTGACTTTCTTGTTGTTGAAAATCAACATTACCGTTTTATAGATTATGTCACAGGCAAATTGTATGTGGATTTTGTAATGATCGCACGGTTGATGGCCGAGGTCTGGGGGTTCCAGGAAGGCCCCCCTCTGGCTCTATCATCTACATAAATACCCCACCTAAAGCCTACTTAAAGTCAAGACCATGCTTCTCTGATTGAGTATGTTTAGGTATTTGTACAATGTACTTGTAGAGCATCACTGTGTTACATGACAGAGGATCCAAACTTGATTTACCATGCAGTATTGAAAATTTCTGTATTTTTGTCAATTTTTCGAAGCAATCACAATTCCTACTACATGTCGTCGGTTGAGATGAGAAGGGCGTTAAGTTGCCACTAAACCCATAGTGTTCGAGACAACTTATAACGCCCTTCTCATTCTTAGCTGACGATGTGTAATTATTTTTGTATTATAATATAGATAATGGTGACTATACTTTGGAAGTCTTTTGTAGCTTATCATTGAACATGCAATAATTATATTCACTTGTAGTCGAAAATTAAACATGTTCAGGAAGGGTACTTGTAAAATGTTTCACTTTTGCACAAACTTTATGAATTTGGCATATTTTCGGGGAAAAGTGTGATGTTAATATTTGAAGAGTTTGTTCGCAAAAACCGATATGTCCATTTTTGAAGATTTTGAAGTACGGTTTCTGTCATAAAGTACAAAATAATACCTTTTAAATCATATATTGGTCACTACATATAAAGGTACATTTTTGAAGTTATGATCAAAAGAAGGAAACATTTTCTTATTATTCTCTTTATTTTTCTTGACCTTTAATAGCAAATATCTCCATTTGGCACATATGGACTTAGCAATTTTTGCAAACAAACTCTTCATTTGTAGAGCTTTGGGAATGACAGCTAGAATAGCATATTTACAGGGACCTTGTGATGATTATGGTGACAGTTGTTCTTAAATGATAAAAATATGTATAATTATTATTTGCCACATAATTCATGGAAAACCAGATACTCAGCACATGAAGACTGTTTGTAATGGTGTACTGCTCTGCAGTTGAAGTTTAGATATTTCAAGAGGTATATTCTTTTTTTTTTAAATTTCAGGTGATCCAGTGGACATCACACATTTATTTAATATAGAGAAACAGCTCATAAAAAAAAAAACATAACATGCGTAGCATTTAGTACATTATCTTCTTATATCCCCCTCAATGCTACTTAAAGAAATAATAAATTAATAAGAAAGAATGAAACAACAGCCATTTGGATTACTAGCTTATATTTATTCAGTTTCATGTATTGATCCAGCTCGGGTAGGAATTACATGTACTTTCAAAACTGGAACACAAAGTTGGCAATGCACTGGGCTACCAGTGGTGGATCGTTGGCTTCTAAATACATGCATTAATATTAACAAATATCTATATTATGAACGTTGCTTGCTGTTTTTGTTTGTATTAGTTTGATTGGTATTCATTATTCCAAAAATGACTCCAGACCACCTAGATTATTCCCAAATTCATCACCATATTGTCACTTTTTCTTCCAGGGTTGAATAACTAGTGCACTGAGTGCTGTGATCAATGGTGATAGAGATGTGTGCTCATGTAGAATGTAATTCCGTTTGGGATTGAAAAAAGATTGAAAAAGGATTGAAAAAAGAGTGAAAAAGGAGTGAAAAACCTCCGGAGTTAAAGAAGAGTGAATACAATAGGAGTGAATTGAGAGTGAGAAAGGAGTGAAAAACGACTGACAAAAGAGTGAAATACGTCAGGAGTGAATTTAGAGTGAGAAAGGAGTGAACATCCCACCAAAAACATTTCCGTCTTTTTTCACTCTCTTTTGGAGTGAAATTTCTGTTCACTCGAAATTCACTCCACTTCTAGTGATCCTTGACGTCACTACCAAGGGGAGTGAAAATCGAGTGAAAATTCACTCTTTCTTTTTTAGAGAGTACAAAAGCTGCAGCAATGTTTACTTCAGGGAAACCTCAGGCAAAAGAACACCTTTGTTAGAGAGGCATGCATGAATGAATATTGATCGCCTTTGCTATGGAAGCCACCATTATGGTGGCCAACATGACGTCACATGAAATCCCTCTATAAGAAATTCAGTTTGCATGCATTAGTTGTTGCTACATCTGGCAAAACTCGGAAGGATTACAAGTGTTCAATATTGTACAATGATGCCTTATTTAGGTGAAGAAGATCAATGATATGATACATGTTGTGTCAACTGTATTGATTGCAATTCTTTTTCCATAAATAGTAGGCCCGGTTGAGGGGGGGGGGGGGAGGGGGCTACGAGCCCTTTGACATTCCATGCCAAATTTCATGAAGGCATGATTATTTTGGGGGGTTATTGATTGTAATCAATAACATAAATATTTTCATGCTGGACGTGTCGCTGACAAATTTCATTGAAAAGGCAATGAAAAACAAAAAGTAAGAAACAAGGAAATACATGAGTAAATAGAAAAAATAGATACTTCAGAATTTTTTGATGGCACAGTTTTTTTCTCTTCCATTTGCTATGGACGCTAGAAAGAATATTTACACAAAAAAACAAAAAAAAATGTGCCTTTTTGAAACTTTAGTTATGGCAAATGGTCTGATTTCATGCTCAAATTAGCATAATTTAGCCAAGTGACTTTTTTTGTTGTTGAAAATCAACATTACCGTTTTATAGATTATGTCACAGGCAATATTTGTGTGTGGATTTTGTAATGATCGCACGGTTGATGGCCAAGGTCTGGAGGGGGGGGGGGGGGGGTTCAGGGAGGCCCCCCTCTGGCTCTATCTACATAAATACCCCACCTACAGCCTACTTAAAGTCAAGACCATGCTTCTCTGATCGAGTATGTTTAGGTATTTGTGCAATGTACTTGTAGAGCATCACTGTGTTACATGACAGAGGATCCAAACTTGATTAACCATGCAGTATTGAAAATTTATGTATTTTTGTCAATTTTTTAAAGCAATCACAATTCCTGGTACATGTGTAATTGTTTTTGTATTATAATATAGATGATGGTGACTATACTTTGCAAGTCTTTTGTAGCTTATCATTGAACATGCAATAATTATAATTTATTCACTTGTAGTCGAAAATTAAACATGTTCTGGAAGGGTACTCGTAAAATTTTTCACTTTTACACAAAACTTTATGAATTTGGCATATTTTCGGGGAAATGTGTGATGCTAATATTTGAAGAGTTTGTTCGCAAAAACCGATATGTCGATTTTTGAAGATTTTTAAGTACGGTCTGTGTCATAAAGTACAAAATAATACCTTTTGAATTATATATTGGTCACTACATATAAAGGTACATTTTTGAAGTTATGATCAAAAGAAGCAAACATTTTCTTATTATTCTCTGTATTTTTCTTGACCTTTAATCGCAAATATCTCCATTTGGCACATATGGACTTATCAGTTTTTGCAAACAAACTCTTCATTTGTAGAGCTTTGGGAATGACAGCTAGAATAGCATAATTATTTACAAGGACCTTGTGATGATTATGGTGACAGTTGTTCTTAAATGATAAAAATATGTATAATTATTATTGGCCACATAATTCATGGAAAACCAGATACTCAGCACGTGAAGACTGTTTGTAATGGTGTACTGCTCTGTAGTTGAAGTTTAGATATTTAAAGAGGTATATTCCTTTTTTTTTATTTCAGATGATCCAGTGGACATCACACATTTATTTAATATAGAGAATCAGCTCATTGAAAAAAAAAAAATATCATGCGTAGCATTTAGTACATTATCTTCTTACATCCCCCTCAATGCTACTTAAAGAATAAATTAATAAGAAAGAATGAAACAACAGCCAATTGGATTACTAGCTTATATTTATTCAGTTTTATGTATTGATCCAGCTCGGGTAGGAATGACTTTCAAAACTGGAACACAAAGTTGGCAATGCACTGGGCTACCAGTGGTGGATCGTTGGCTTCAAAATACATGCATTAATATTAACAAATATCTATATTATGAACGTTGCTTGCTGTTTTTGTTTGTATTAGTTTGAGTGGTATTCATTATTCCAGAAATGGCTCCAGACCACCTAGATTTTTCCCAAATTCATCACCATTGTCACTTTTTCTTCCAGGGTTTAATAACTAGTGCACTGAGTGCTGCGATAGAGATGTGTGCCCATGTAGAGTGTAATTCCGTTTGGGATTGAAAAAAGATTGAAAAAGGAGTGAAAAACCTCCGGAGTTAAATAAGAGTGAAATAAATAGGAGTGAATTGAGAGTGAGAAAGGAGTGAAAAACGACTGACAAAAGAGTGAAATACGTCAGGAGTGAATTTAGAGTGAGAAAGGAGTGAACATCCCACCAAAAACATTTCCGTCTTTTTTCACTCTCTTTTGGAGTGAAATTTCTGTTCACTCGAAACTCACTCCACTTCTAGTGATCCTTGACGTCACTACCAAGGGGAGTGAAAATCGAGCGAAAATTCGCTCTTTCTTTTTTAGAGAGTACCCGTAAAAACTATTCAAAATCCAAGAAATTCACGCTCATGTGGCTGATACACTGCCAATAATAAATTTAAGTGGATTTGTGGAGAGAAAAGTACGCAGAGAGGGAGAATTTCTTCTTCCATAGAGGGCACCATGGTGGCTTGACCAAAGACTATTTCGGGTTTAATTTAAACCCGAAATAAACTTGGGTTTAACTAAACCTCGCTAGCAGAATACAAAATTAAACCTCGGGTCTATCTAAACCATAGGTGAGTTTAAAATGGGTTTAAACCTTGGTCTACAGTAGAATACGGGCCACAATGTACACTCAAAAAGGATCAAGGAACACTGCAGTCTGTTTCAGATGTCTCAAGTAATAGCGTCTCCAACCCGTGTGACTCCGCACAGCAGTACACTTATTGATTTGATTTGATTTTCTGATTCATGTGGCGACCTATACCCTCCGGTGTACAATCAGTGGGACTAAGTGACCATTCTTTGATTTATCTAATATTCATATATCCATTACAGCAAAATCATGTCCGAAAGCATTCACATATGTGACCCTGCACCTCAAAACAAACAAAAAGTCGCCAGATATGATTTTTTTTAGTTAAGACCATATTCTGAAAGAGCAGACTTTAAGCTTTAAAATGATGTATACCTCAAATTAAAGAAAGCACAAACTCAGGAAAGTGTGAACTGAGAAAAGAGGCTCTGAAGTACAGTGTCTATATATTCAAGCGCTTAATCTTTACCAAACCGTGCTGGCTGTGCGATGAATGGGACAAAACAGAGGAAGTAAACCACCAGGATAACAACAATGAAGGGATTATCAGATTAAATTAAAATTAAGCATGCCTCATCAACACATTCTGTCCATAATCAATACCAACTTTCAAAGCAGTAGCACTATCCTTTCAAAAGTTATTAGAGTTGAAAATGAAGAGTGTGGACAAGGTTTTTCAGAAATGAAAAAGGGATTCTAAAGACACCCTAATCACACTATTCTACCAAAAATTTTCGAGATAAACTGCTAAAAAAACACACTTTCCTCCCCGTTTTATAATATTAAATTTTAGCATAATGTAAAAGAAGACCCGCTCTTTCAGAAAATATGAAAAAGTCAAGTTCGGCTAGGTTGACCCATTTCACTTATTTTCAGTCCTCACGCAAAATCAGTGTGTTCTTTACTTTATGTTCGTTTTGAGGTGCATGATCATATATAGATCATCTAAGAGTTTCCAAGAGGAGAGATTTCTTGAGGACCTAAATAGCACTGAATGGAGCGTGTTGTATTCAATGATGTTGACCAAATGTGGAGTAAATTCAAAAAGTTATTCTTAGATATACGTGATAAGCATGCTCCTTTTGTGAAAGTCTTAAGGAAAGTTAGAAGTGCACATGGATTACTCAAGAATATCTGCAATTGGAAAAGGAACGTGATTTTCACCAAAGAAAAAAAAACACAACAGTTTGATAAGCTTTCAACTGCAAAGCACAAATCCACTCAGTATAGTGAATCTGATGATTTCCAGAGAAATAGACACTGTAATTTATTTAAACATTATAGAAATGAAGCTAATAATTTCAATAGGAAATTGAAGAAAAAGCATTATAATAGTGTTTTAAATGTATGCTATAATGATATGAAGAAAACTTGGAAAGTGTTAAAAGAAATATTGCCAAACAATAAAAAAGGAAACCAGTTTAGCAGTCTTATTGATGGTGAGTTACTGAAAAATGAAAAAAAGATTTGGCAGATGTATCCAATGAAATATGTATTGAAGTGTGTAATATATATGATGACGTAGATATTCATACTGGTGAAATGACCCACTGTTTCAAATATGTGACTCTGCACCTCAAAACAAACAAAAAGTCGCCAGACATGGATTTTTAGTTAAGGGCAGATTCTGAAAGAGTAAACTCTAAGCTTTAAAATGATGTATAACTCAATTCAAATGGACTCTCCTAACCTATCTAAATACTGGAAAGAAAGCGCACACTCTAGAAAAGTGTGAACTGAGAAAAGGGGCTCTGAAGTACAGTGTGCATTCAAGCGCTTAATCTTTACCAAGCTGTGCTGGCTGTGCGATGAATGGGACAAAAAAAAAAAGGAAGTAAACTACCTGAGTAACAACAATGAAGGGATTGTCAGATTAAACTGAAATTTAGCATGCCTCATTGACACATTCTGTCCATAATTAATGCCAACCTTCAAGGCAGTAGCTCTATCCTTTCAAAAGTTATTAGAGTTGAAAGTGAAGAGTGTGTACAAGGTTTTTCAGAAATGAAAAAGGGACTCTAAAGACACACCTAATGACACTATTCTACCAAAAAATGATGGAGATAAACTGCTAAAAAACACACTTTCCCACCCGTTTCATGATCCCAAATTTTAGCATAATGTAAAACAAGACTTGCTCTTTCAGAATATATGAAAAAGTCAAGATCGGCTAGGTTGACCCATTTCACTTATTTTCAGTCCTCACGGAAAATCAGTGTGTGCGACTTTTTGTTCGTTTTGAGGTGCACGGTCACATATATTGATGATGAAACGCATACATGTTTTGAATTTTCTGAAATAGATTCCGAATATTTTAGAAATGAATTGAAAAATATACTAGTAAATCCAGGTGAATTCTGCGTATACATCCAAGACTACTGAGATAAGCAGCTGACGACATTATTTTGTGTGCCACCGTCTGTTTTATTCAACAAATCTCTCGCCACATCGACAATAACAGCCGATTTTAAAACCGCTAAAATTGTTCCTATTTATAAAAGTAAACGTAAAACTGATTTGAATAACTACAGACCAATATCGCTTTTGCCCGTTGTAGCCAAGATATTTGAAAAAGCTATCAGTAATAAATTATATACATATTTCATAGATTATTCATTGTTAAATCAATTCCAATCTGGCTTCAGAAAATTCCATTCAACTTCAACAACATTATGTGACATCAACGAATACCTGCTAGAGAATTGATGTACTGGGTACTGCACTGGAAGTTTATTTTTGGATTTACGAAAAGTCTTTGACCTGGTCCCACATGATTTTTTTATTCATAAACTTGAGAGATATGGGGTATTTTCCAAAGAACTACAGTGGTAGAAGCAGTAGAAAACAATGTGTTTCTATAAATGGTGTTCTCAGTGAATACATAACGGTGAAATCTGGAGGACCTCAGTTTTCAACACTGGGTCCATTGTTGTTTTGTATTTATATAAATGATCTGTGCAATAAAGATGTATCATCGAATGTTAAATTGTCTCTTTATGCAGATGACACAGTGATATTTTGTAGAAATAAGAATATGCACTTATTACAAGAGGAAATGCAACTACAGTTCGATAAAATTTCTCAGTAAATGAAAGTAAACAAGATGATGTTAAATGTAAAAAAGACCAAAGTAATGATGTTCGGTACAAGACAGAAATTGCAAAAATGTAAAATTTCTGTACTATACAATGGTCAGTATATTGAACAGGTAAATGAATTTAAGTATTTACGAGTTATTTTGGAACCTACTTTAAACTGGTCTAAACAGGTTGATAATATTTGTACCAAAATAGCCCGTGCAAATGGAAGCGTACGAAGTGAAATGTTTTCTATCATGTAAAACGATTATCAATTTGTATTACTCATTGGTTTTACCCCACATTGATTACTGTTCCACCAGCTGGGGTTCGTGTTCTAAATCACACATTAAGAAATTACAAACGATGCAAAATGAATATATTTGTATGATTTTCAATAAAATGCAACATGAATCTGTATCAATGTATATTCCAACGCTAAGTTGGCAAAATATTGCAGACAAGATAAACTACCAGCATTATCTCATGGTCTTTAAAATATTGAACAGGTTTGCACCGCTTTACTTGAATCGCCTGATCACACAGCGACCCGTTTAATATGTAACACGGTATGTTACCAACAGTAACGGTCCAATGCTAATTAATAAGCTACCCCTTCCCGTCCAGACGTTGAGCTCATTGCCTCTTTTCATGAAACACTTCCGACCATTGCTACATACTTTATAATCTTAGGTTGTCAAGCATGGTAGAAAATAACGTTTGTTTGTGTTTTGTCTATTTGTCTATATATTGAGTAGATTTATGTACCACATGCTACTGAAATACACTGGTACCCATTTAGTTCCCTTTGTGAATGTACTTGTAAAGAATGATTTGTAAATACTGTATATATTTCGTTTGTTGTTGTTTTTTGTGTAGGTCACTTTTGTTTGTTTTTTTATCTGAAAGCTTATGTATACATTGTATACAGGGCTTCCTTGAAAAGCAGATCTGCGAACTGTCTGCAGAACTGAACGGAATGTCCCTGTTAAAAGATGTTGTGAATAAATAAATAGATAAATAAATAAATATCCCCAACTTGAATTAATCATTGGGTTTATGCCAGGTTCAAGTGTGTATGCGTATGTGTCACACGCAAACGCACTGCTGTAGCTTCTGACCATTCGAGCATTGAGATTTAGGGTTACTTGGACGAACACTGAACTAGGGCTTTCTATAGCTCAGTCGGAAGAGCACCGGGCTAGCAATCTGGAGGTCTCGGGTTCGAATCCCGATGGAATCCCATTTTCTCTGCTCAATTTTGTACTAATAAATAACATTCATTTCTAGTCAGATTTTCTGTACGCATTTGTGACATTATATACTCAAAAAGGTGCATCACTTCCGTGATCCCTGGCATCTGTCCCCAAGTTGATTTATCCTCCGGATTTACGCCAGGTTAAAGTGTGTATAGGTGTGTGTCACACACAAACGCATTACTTAATAGCTTCTGACCATTCGAACATTGAGAATTTATGGTTTCTGGGACGGACACTGAACTATGGCTTTCTATAGCTCAGTCGGCAGAGCACCGGGCTAGCAATCCGGAGGTCTCGGATTGGAATCCCGATGGATTTATATTTTCTTTACTCAATTTTCCACTAATGGGGAAAAAAAGCTCAAAGTTTATCTAGCCGCTCCATCTCATCGCTGCATTGAGGGATCCCCTCAAGAATTTCGACTTGTATCTTCTTTCATCCCCCTCTCTCTCTCCCTCTCGTTTTATCCCTCCCTCCCTCCCTCTCTCTCTCTCTCTCCATGCTTTTGCACTGTTTGTTTTAAAGCAGAAATTTGATAATCTAACTTATCGCAGAAAAACCTGTTTATCATCAGACAAGTAGGGTGTGTAAAACCCATCCGGATAAAGTATACTACTTTTTTTTTTTTTTTTTTTTGGTGGAGCTGATTATGTTAACATTTCAATAGCCTGCATAGATTTTGCGTTACATGAAGAGTGTCCATAACTATGCTTTCGTTTATACACTAAGTCATAATTGTGATGAGGACTATAAGATTAACAAACATTGCATAACCAATATTACATAGAATGAGATTTATTTTCAAAGGAATTACAGTCCCACATACAAATCACACATACCAGATACTTTCTCATTTTTCGGAGAAGAAATTACATTACGCTCCAGACACTAAGCGACTCGTATCAATATTCAAAGAATACATACCTGGCATGATGATGCTGAGGCGGCGGCTGTTGAGAAGAAACTATCGAGCAAGTAGCGACATTCCAGTTTAAACTTGGAAAGACGTGGCATAGCACACACCCATTGCGCCAAGTCTTCTCCCACCGAGGGCTGACTTAGGAAAACGCCATCAGGTCTAAAAAAACACAGGGATAAGTCTTCAACCTGTAGCAAAAAAGAAAAAGAAAAAAAAAAAAAGAACCGAATCAAATTACTGTCAAAACTGACAAAGAGAGAATTAATGGTGTGTATGGCAGGAAGGAATAATTGAACACAAAGTGAATAGACCAATGTAAAGACGGATCGAAGACTGGCATTGATGGACCTATGGCATTTCAGATGTTTTAAAGTTGTGCACTTAAGATCAAGGTATAATAATCATTATTTTTCTTAATCAACACACTTACATGATTATGTTGCGATTACATAATGACGTTACTGAAGGCAGCAAAAAGGTCCTCTCTTCTTATTAATGGTAGGAGTGTACACACCTTGCCAGTTGACGTGGTTGAGTCAGTTGGTGAAGAAAACTGTCCCATTTTTTTTTTTTTGGGGGGGGGGTCATTTCCCCCCTCCGTGATCCTCAAACGTAATGACAATTTCACTTGCTTTTCTTGAAGTCTTGGTCAGGTTCTGAACAATACATGTATTGTCAGTCATAGCGATTGGTATGAACACAGAATGATTAGAACAATAATACAAAATGAATAATGAGTAAAATTGTTCAATGAGTAAAGAAAACCCGGTAGACCAAAAAAAAAATAAAAAATAAATAAATGATTGAAAGCATTACAAAACCGGATCAAATGGTCCTACAAAGTCTCCTTGAACACTTAAAGGAGTAGTAGAGTCACGTTATATTGTATGAAGGCATTCTCCAAAGTGAAGAACAGAGTTAATGTACCTTAATACAGAATTAACAAGCGTTCTCGGTTGAGCTGAAAAATTACTACAAAAATGTTATATGCCTTTTAATGTAGCACTAAAATGCAAACAGAGTACAACATACTGTCTGATTTATTGCATATCGTTATTGGGATTATATTATATTCCGAATTAATCAGCGTCCATGATTGAGCTGGTAAATAAAATAAATAGTTGACGTGTTAAGACGGTGGTGTTGAGGAAGGATGACATGCGCGCCTTTGTATTGATCAAAATTTATTATTGCAGCCTTGTGAATGATGTGTTGGCTGGTGAGTCTGCAGATTACTATGAGCTCGTAAACATGTTTGTTGCGACGCTTCGAGTACATACTTTTTAAAAGAGTGTTTGCTGCCAAAAATGGGATAATCCTTCTCCGTAATGGTGACGTAACGACGTGAGAGGAATCCCCTCCCCATCACTATTACTTATACTATCACTATTCGACAGTGGTTCCACTAAAATGTGCCGGGTATGGTCACAGAAGAAGAATAGACATGCACAAGGCATTTCATTCCTTAGGCAGTTCGAAACATGTCCGTTGACTCGGCATGGATTTGCATGCACACTGATAGGTGAGCGCATAATGTGACGCATACGTTTTGTTATTTTAGGGCTTATATGCCACAGAGGTGGTGTCAAAACAAGCAGGAACTGAATCGCCTACGTCCACCTTGACCACGCACTTTGCCTGCTACTCATAATGATATCATTGCACAGGCATTCGGTAGGGCGTAGCTCCACCCCCCCCCCCCCCCCAAAAAAAAAATAAAAAATAAAATAAAATAAAATAGCCCTCCCCATGTATTCAGTTTGCATGCCATCCCAGGTTGAGTGTGATACGCCTGTCATTGTACAAAAATTAGCATGCAGAAACATGTACAGAGAAAAAGACGAGATGATCACACAAAAGGCATCTTACAGCCCTCCTTGTCACAATTGCCCTTCGCCTAACAAGAAACTTTCGAGCATTTTTATGTGCACGGATGTTACACACCTTCTCTGTGTGTGGTTATTTGTTTTTATTTACACCAAGCATTGGGATCTCACTCAAATTTCTTTCGAATTCCACGTCTATTCGAGACAGCGAATGAGATCAGTCATAATGTTATCTCAGCCTTCGACCATTTTGAGGTTGTAATGAAGTATTTGCATCACAATAGCACAGAGTATAAATCTGAATTTTTCATCTCTGTAATAAACTTACCAGAGGGACGTGTGCTACTTACTTACAAGTATGTAGGGTCTATGTAGAGCACGTTACTTCTGACCAATCCATTTTGATAATGCGAGCCCAAGTGCGAGTCTTAGCCTCATTAAAAAAAAAAAAAAAAAAAAAAAAAAAAAAGAGGGGCAAGTATATCATTTTGCCCAACCCCCATAATTCCCGAGACGAGATGATTTTCTTGCTTTTCTTTTTTTTGCCAGAAAAAGTTTACCCCCATAAAAACATTGGAAGGGCAAGCATATCATAATTTTGCCCCCCCCCCCCCCCATTATTAATAATTACTGAGATGAGAAGATTTTCTTGCTTTTTGAAAGAAGAAAAAAAAAGCCCACACATAATTATAATTCCCAAGATGAAAAGATTTTCTTGCTTTTTTTTTTTTGTTAGAAATCTGTCTAATTATTTCACCCAAAGTGTGTACCAGATGGCATTTTGCTAAATTTCAATTCTAAAAAAGCAAAGTTTCTCTGGTATGGGAGGGGAATAACTCTTCCCCACCTTCCCCAGTTCAGTCTATTTTCCATGGATTTAATATACCTATATAGTTTGACAGATTAACAAATGTTTCATCGAAAGTGTGCACCAAATCTGTCACTTTACTTTCTAAAAAAAATGCAAAATTTTCGTTTCGTCATGGGGGCGGGGATATTATCTCCTTTCAATTAACAATTAACCCTTTCCCAATGGCGTCGCCAAGGGGGGGGGGGGGGGGGGGGGGGCACTGCCCCATCGCCCCTCCCTCCCCCCCCCCCCCCCAAAAAAAAAATGACCGGGGATTTGGAAGGCGGGAAAAATATAATCGAATATGGGAGAGGTATCTTACCACCCTCCATTGCCTTGTCACTTCTATAGACTTAGTACACTGTACGTGTACTTCAGATCGCTTTATTTCAATTCTGAAAACTCAAAAGCTCCGTCGAGCGGGACGGGGTATCCCCCTCCCACATCCTCCCCTATTAAGCTCTACCTCACTATACTTTGTATACATACATAGAGATGATGCACACCCGGAATAACAGCCAATAACATTTCACCGAGGAAAAAAAAAAGAAACAAAATATTTGTTAAAATATGTCTCAACAATTATGTCTCAATTATGTCTTAACAATTATGTCTCAACAATTATGTCTCAACAATTATGTCTCAACCAAAACTATACCATCCCTTTAAATTATCATTTTTGGGAGGGGGCTGCAAAAAACTCAAGTACAGTTGTATTGCACCATTAATTTGCACCAGATCGCTGAATTTTAGGTCTGAAAATTCAAAATCATCTTCGTTTGGGAGGAGAAATGCCTCTTATATACACCCTCGTGGGCATTTTTTTTTTCTGTTTGACTGCTTAACAGACAGCGTTCAAAATATTCAGTGTAATAATTAATAAAAAAAAGTTGCATGCACGCTAAACCCTCGCTCGCTCCGCTTGCTCGAACTCGGTTACGTTCTTGACATCGGTGTAAGAATAAATACAAAGAGTTTATTTAAATGATACCATTCTATAGACAAATTGCTCATTAAAAATTTACATCACAATGTACTGCTATTAAACAAGTGGAACTGTTTAAATTCGATAAAACACGCAAAAACCGAATCAAATCGCACCATTTACAACATCAAAATGCAAAACGTTCTCACTGTGGGAGGGGGACCCCCTCCCACACTCTCCCCTCGCTCATTACGCTCGGTCTTGTGTGGTCGCACGTTCATGATATTCAGTGTAAATATTAAAACAGGAAGTTTATTTTGATGATTCTATAGGAATATTGTTCAGCAATAATCTACATCAAAATATACTACTACCTTAAACAAGTGGGACTGTTTTAAGTCAATAAAACAAGCAAAAACCTGCATCAAATTTGCACCATTTACAACATCAAAATGCAATTTCAGCTCTCACCGTGCTAGGGGGGACGACCCCCTCCCCCTTGTTCACTCCGCTCGCTCTTGCTAGGTCGTGTAATAAAACAGGAAGTTTATTTTGATGATACTATTTTATAGGCAAATTGTTCAATAATAATCGACATCAAAATATATTGCTACCTTAAACAAGTGGGACCAATTCAAGTCGATAAAACAAGCAAAAAACATGCATTAAATTGCACCAGTTACAACATCAAAGTGTAAAAAGTTCTCACCGTGCAACCCCATCCCATCCCTCCCCCCCCCCCCCCGCCCGTTCTCGCTCCGTTCGCTCGCATAACATTTAAGATTTTGCACATGCCATTACATAACTTTACATTTATGTACCTGTGCTTCTGTGTTTGAGAAGCTTCTCCTGCAGTAAAATATTGTGTTCATTTTAGATGTTTTTTTTTATTTCTTTTGGCTTTTAATAGTATAACAATGAACACTTCGTCGTGCGCATGGCAGATTGTTGTTAGAGCACTTCCGTGCGCATGGCAGATTGTTGTTAGAGCACTTCCGTGCGCATGGCAGAATGTTGTTAACCCTACGCGCAGTCCCATACCCTAACGACAATCTGCCATGCGCACTCCCACACCCTTACGACAATCTGCCATGCGCACTCCCACACTGTAACGACAATCTGCCATGCGCACGACGACTTGTTCTTGCCTCTGTAATCTGTATAACAAAAAGAGGCAATGATTTTTTTTTCGTTTTTTTAGTATTTTATCATCCAATGAATGCCTCACCTTTTTGAAATACTTATATAACAATAATAAGAATAATAATAGCAATAATTATAACAATAACAATAATAATAACAATAAGCATAACAATAACAATAATAATGTTAATAACAAACACTTATAGCGCTTAATATTGATTTCTCAAGGCGCATTCAATTTCCAGTCTGTACATAATAACACACGTGTTGTGGAACTATGGTGATATGTTCTTACCCGACAGTTCGAACCCTTTGCCCGGAGGATCCTGTAGAATTCCTTGTGAAATTGTGATTCCCGTATGCCTACTTTACGCAGTACACTGCTCGAACACATACCCTCCGCCAAGTCACGGGACGCAGTTCTTCCGAAATTCAAATGGCTAATTTCTAGAGATTTCTGATAGAACGAACATGAATTGACGGTAGAGGAAAGTAATTATCCACAGAAGAATAATAAGGTTGATGAATTACAGTTGTTCAGCAGTTGGTCGGGGGTTTGACACTCAGAGCAAAAGAGGTCGTTTGATACACGTTCGATTCATATCGTAATTTCACTAATCACAATTCGGGAAGGGAAGAATTAATTTTCGATTTGAAATGAGAAAGAGTAGAGGGGAGATAGATATGACTTCATCAGCATTCATTTTATGTGCCCTAAATAGGTGTGTGTCCAAAATACAAAGTATTATCCAGGATACCAGGGATGGTATCTCCCTTCGATACACAGAGCCTTTAAACTTAAATAATAAAACGAGGAGCATTATGGCAACTGTCGAAAATACATGTAGCTTTGGTTTCACTCGAGCATGGAACTGGATTATTTTCTCCATGGAATCAATTTATATTTCTTTCCTAAAATCAATAAGGAAAAAAAAAAGTTCCGTACAATTTATTGCGAAACGTTCTGATTAATAACAAGACATGAAATAAGTGACATGGCGGTTAAGATTTAACTCACCCACCAAGTAATCTTACAACAGCGTATCATGCGAAGGAGACAATAATTTGACATTGACAATATAGTACCTATACGTCGTTATTACAGTTTTACAAAATTTTGTATTTCAAAACGATTTTCCCAGTTAACAAGACCTGGTCAGATCTGAAAACCAACTTTGAGTACATTGTTGAGGTTGCATATTTTTGCACTCAATTTCACACAGAGAAATACGCTTACCTACACACGAAATCTTATTGTCGTTCTACACAATATTTTCTGAAATATTTCAAATCAATATTCAAACTGCGCCACTCACCACTTGGTTGTAGCGCACCATGAACGCCACTCCTGATACTGTGTGTTCTGGTACAATGAACGTTAGACTGTATTCATTCCATCGGTTTCCCACTACTCTTGTTGCCTCCTCGGTGTGACATTCAAAAGCAACGTCAACACAGAAATATCCTTTATTCCAGACGTCGTTAGAAAGTCCAAGAGAACAGTTTATCAAACCGTTGATGATATCAATGCCAAGCTCATTCCCTAAAGCTGAGGTGAAGTAGAGCACGTAGCGAAACTCCTTAGGTTGACTAAGAAGTTTCTTTTTCATCCTTTTGTACTTGGGGCGGTCATTGGCGAATAAATATTCAATATATACGCCTGCAATGTATTCTTGAAACAGTTTGTGGGGGAACGAAACAGTTGATGCAACCAAGGATGAAATTTTAGAATTGCGTCGACGCTCCCTTGTGATGAGCTCTTTTTCTATTGTCAAAACACCCACTCTGCAGCATATTTCCATGGCTTTCCGACACTTTCTGAATTTGTTTTCAGGAAATGAAAGATTTCTGTCGAATAAACCTTTTAGCGCTATCTCGCCTATTTCCTGAATTGCCGTTCCAGCTTCATTCAAATGGTCAACAATCATCTGATTCTGTAAACTTGCACAGGCCTTTGAAGCATAATGTTCTTTTAAAAAAAAAATCACCTCACCAAATATTTTGGAGAAAGTGTGCAAATGTTGCATTTCTGATCGTCTCTCTTCACTGAAGTCGTTCCACATGAGGCAAAGCATTGCACAGTAAATAGGAAATGGGGCCATATTCGACCGGATCACATCATTTCCCTGCATAAAAATGATCAATTTTTTTTGCAAGATGGTCCTTCTCTCTAATCCGAAAGTACCTCCTAATGTAAGCTGAAAAGTTCTCCTTATTAAATCCTTCGACGCTAAGGAAAGTGTAAGCTTCTGCGAGAGTCTTATCCATCTTGAACTCGTCTGTTCTCCAAGGTCGTGTGGTCACAATTACTTTGCATGACTTGTATTGCTCTATTCTCAGAATGCGAATGACCTCACTGCTGTTCTCTTCACTTAATTTCCCGTTAAACTCATCGAACCCATCAAATATGATGAGAACACTACTTTGATTTCTTGTAATGTAATCATGTATTTGGTTCAATTTTGCAGCATTTGAATCTGAAAAATAAGTTTTTACAATACCACCAATACTTGTTGCGTTCTTGACATCTCGAAGAGGTATTAGGAGCACCATGTCCAGATCTTGGAGAATCCGTCCCTGGCACCAGTCCCAGGCAATCTTAGCGCATAGTGTTGTTTTCCCAACACCCCCCTCACCCTGTATCAGAAGTCGCTTTGGAAGACCTCCACTTTCATCGTTGGTCAGAAGATCGTCGTATGTTATTGGTGTCTTACGTTTGCTTTTTCGGTCTATAATACTTAAATTCGTATAAATTTCATCCAATTCAACACGTTCCATAAAGTTAAGTGGATCCACCGTGACCTGGCGTCGTGACACACGGTAATACGCCTTCAAATCTTCCCTGCATTGCTGTACTTGTTCCATTGTAAGTGATGATGGTTCTAAGAACAGAAACCAAAAGATAAAAAAAAACCCAAAGACAATATGATTATCTTATATTTCTTTACATCAATGTGCATAAATACCCGCACAGACATAGGTATAACCTTTAAACAGATAGACGAGATAGAGAGAGAGAGAGAAGGAAAAAAATATTGCCCAGAATACATTATAATTTAGTTAGTCAATAGATTAAAGAAATGTAAAGTGTAATTACTTATACAGGATATTCTTACAAGGGAATCAATAATGTAAATTATTACACAATTATATTTTTCCTACTAGCTCCATTACATAGTACAGCTGTATCATTGTACAACGGATGTGATGAAAAGCGATAAAATTCAATTTGAAAATATAAAAGTCTCTGTGCATAATGTAATATTGCATTTTTTTTTTAAAGACAAGGAACACGATTGTGATTATCTACATATTTCTCTTACTTAGCATCAATTCTTCTTCCTCATGAAATCTCTCTGGTATGTTTGGTATCTGGTTTCCCTCTGGTATATTTGGTCTTCGCCAGCAGGGGTTCCAGCCACATCCTGAAATATATCCCCAGCAACAACAAGAACATCACTATCAATGATCTTTTTGATATTTGGGGCACAGCATTTTCACACGTTTTTTTTATTCCTCTTTTCACTACCATATTCTCAGGCCAACATCGTTTTAAGCATAGGCTTGCGATATGTGGGTTGATGCATTTTCATTTCATGACTGATATTTATTTTGTAGGATATCGATTAATCATCGTTGATAATAATTGTGAAAATTCTGTTTACATGGCACAATTATTGTTTGATCGTCTGTAATGTTGAAAAATATTCGATGTCATTTTTTGTATCAAAATTATGAAAAAGCATTCACAAAACCAAAGAAATACACACAAATATACGCACACATACACACACTCACTCACTCACACACACACACACACACACACATTCACACAATAATGCAAATATAAAATCTTAAAGGAAATAGACCAACACCTTCTCGCGGCATGTAGTCCGGGTGTTTGTTTTGGAGATACCTCCCAACAAAGAGAAATATGATGACCATGGCAACAGGCACACCAATGGTGAGTCCAATGATGAGACCCGGATTAACACGTTTTCCTGCAACTTGATATCAGAGACACACATAGTGAAACACGCCTTCATTCCTTGCTCTGATTAGAAGACAGCAAGATACATAATTGTGAATACCTATATAACAATGTTATCATGTTAGAGCCTGTGTATGAGAGTGTGTGTATTAAAATAGGAGAGAGTTTATGTTTGGTAGTGTCAACAAAGTGGTTGAGTGCATAAATATATCATCATCATACATGATACCTTGACAAAATCATTTATCTAAAGGACACAGTTCTTATTGAGTCACAGAACCGACATCCATGAGTCATACGCAATACGGCCAAGGAGCTCTATACTAAATATACGGTCCTTGTTAATACGACAGCTCACGAGTCATACAGCCTCCCACCTTGACATCAGGTAAAAACGCCCATCAGTCCAACACGTACTGTATAGGCAAACAAGGCCTACGAGTCTGACACTAGGCCAAAAAAAAAAGAAAAACAAAAGAAATAGAAAAACAGAAAAAAAAGAATGCCCATGAAGACCGACACTGCTTGCATCCATAAAGCCATGCGAGTGTTGTACTGGTTGGCCGTTCCTAATACCGAAATATCATGGGCCTATAGCTTGCCTAAAAGTCACGGACTGTATGACTCGTGGGCCGTATAATCGTTGGTGTCGGACTTGTGACGCGTACCTCTGCCAATAGTCCTAGAGCTTTCTTCTTCTTGTTGTTTTCATATATTGAAATTCGTTTCCTTTTTTTGTATGAATCTCTTCTTTTCTTTTTCCTTTTTTTACTAGTACTTTATATAGACTAGTAAAATTGACCATTTTGTGCGGGAAGGTTACTTTGCTCAAAATATGACTAGCGAATTACTCTTCTCCCTTCCCAATCTTAATCAGAACATTAGTTATGAATGATACCAGTTACTATTCAGAAACATAGAATTGGCAACATTTTGTGATACCTTGTACGGGGAGAACGGTAACTTCTCTGGTCGTCGTTCCATTCAGCGAGTCGCCGGTAGCCACGCACATGAAGGTTTGCTCTGTCCCATGTTTAGCTAATACAGTGATTGCCTCGAACCTCTCGTATGTACCATCAGAAAGTGCATTCTGACATGAAACCACGGAATTCAGTCTCATTCCGGACTCCTCGGTCCATAGCATGGAAACGTTTGGTTTGAATCCACTCACGACACACGTGAGGTTAAAGGAAGGAGTGTTGGAGGGAGATTGGTATGTACACCGGTTTTGACGAGAATGACTCTTTTCAACGCATTCCTCAATAATATGTTTTGATGCCATTGCTGGAAAAATGAGAGAATTATTTTAAAATGACATACACTGTGTATTTGTATATACTGTAACAAAATTGATTACTAGTGTAATGTCACTATACATTGTATTGGCCACTACACACTCTTCTATCTCTTCACGGTTCCTTTCTTTCCCTCTCTCTCCTTCCCATTCTCCTTACTCTCTCTCTCTCACTCTCTCTCCCTCTGTGTATGAATCTGTGAGTGGCCCGTCTGTGTGTGTGTTTGTAGTTTCTGTGTGTATTAATTATACACACAGGGTGTGTCATTTGTGTTACGTACATGTGTAGGCCTACAGCACAGGCGCGCGCAGCCAGCCTTGCAGGGATTGGCTGTGTGTGCGCGTAGGCTGTACGGAGTGTGGACAAAGTAGATCAGATTGGAGACAGAAGGGCTAGGGATTGGATGTGTCTAGCAGGCCGGGACACGATACGGAAAGGAATAAATGCTGAAGTTGGAACGGTAAAGGTATCTCATCTGTGAGCTGGATGCATTAATCATATTCTATGGAATCAAAGAGAGTGAGGAGAGCATATGAGAGAGATAATTGCAATGACATTTTAAACACGGGATCCAGATTGGAATCCCCAACCCAAGTGGTGAAAGTGGTTACGTTACAATACGTAGACCTATATGACAGACGTGATTTTCTTGGACTTGATATTTTGCGTAGATGTAACACAGAGATGTTTTTTGTTTGTTTGTTTGTTTGTTTGTTTTCCCGCACATGATTTCCTAAGCCACAAGAATGCTGAAATGAAGAAACATATGACAAGTGGATGTTGATAACAGAAAATAAACAACATTTACCCGTTTGCATTTGAAATCGAAATTTATAATAATTACTCTTACGTATCATAATGATTCAATATCAAAATCACTGTTAATGTATTTGTAAATTTATAGATAAATAAAATAAAATCAATTTGGGAACAGCGTAATAAAATGAAGCGGAAAGAAAAATCCTATTTCATACTGTAGTTATAAAGCTATTAATAATGAACATGTTTCCAATTATAAGAAGTGAAGATGTTAGACAAGTGACTAACCCTTTCGGAATATAATATATCTTCTAGAAGTGAAAATTTTGTTTGCCGTAGAAAACTCGGTCATGGAAAATCTTACTTTATTTTAAATTTGGTAGTTGCTATGATAACTTCTTCGTAGAAATTGCGTTTCAGGAAAAATTAACATTGATATAATCTGTGTCAAAACATTATCAATAACTAATTTATACAGAAAGTTTCGACACTGATTCTTCACAGTCTACGTGTATTTTGTTTGAAAGCATGAACGGTAATGCCAAATAGGACAATTGACATTACACTACTATGTGGTAAAGTGACCAAAAAAGGAAGGCTCATTTGCTAAATAGTTTTCACTTTTATTTTTCCTTTCTCACAGAAAATCATTGATTTCTTTTATTTATTAATTTTTTCAATCAGGTTGACTCAACTACCGTGATTTTTCTGTGTGTGTGTGTGTTTTTTTTTTTTTTTTTTTGCGAAACATGCAATAGGAAAAACTATCAGAGATTTCATTGTAGAAGATCAAATGATTAATTTCAATTTTAATTTCAATTTATTTTCATAATTCTCACAATTAGCAAAGAAAAAAATAGGATACAATACGAAAATCATGCTGGACATAAATCCGATGAAACTTTCCCGGAAAGTACAAAAGTTTGTCTTGGTATAAACACAAAGGTCTGTATCTTTTAGAGTTGAGTTATGGCCAAATGCGAGAAATGATTATTTTGGAGTCTGCAGAAAAGCAATCTCCTACTGCCGCAGGTCCTTGATAAATCACATCAGGGGAATCATGAAATACAGATACTTTTTAGACCATACTATGACTGGATGAACCGATTAAAACACACACAAAAGACCAAATAAACGTTACTGAGTAAAATACACAATTGATAATGTAACGTTTTGTCAAAAACAAACAAAAAAATCGAGGTTTTAAACGTGTGTTTCTGGGAAATTGAACAATGCTGTGACTCACACCATTGATGTCCCGTAAGTGTCAGGTTGTATTTCTTTTACGAAAAAGGTTTGATTGAAGTCAGTCTCAGTTACCAACCTCACGATCACTCTCGAAATTGGCTGTACTGTTACCTTATATAAATATAGGTCAATACGATTCTAAATGACAAACGATTAAGATATTGACATAGTTTCCTTACGTCTCTTCTTGTTATTTTTTAAAATGCGTGTCTAAAGCTTCTTTTTTATATTTAACCTAATTAACAACAATCTCCTCCCCCCATCTAAGCTCTTCTCTCACTAAATAATGACATGAATAAAGGCAGATGTTACTTACAGCTAATTTTCATAACAGTGGAACTGTCAAATATTTGGGTATTCTTCAGCAGCACCTCACAATAGTAACGACCCTCATCTGCCACCTCCAAGTCGGTGATGACGAGGCTGAAGTTCGCGTCGATGTCGAACCGTTCTTCCAGGCTCTTAAAATGTTCGTCGAAATATTCAGCCTTAGGCGTCTTCTGGTCCGGATGCGAGTTGCTCACCTTATACCAGTACACTGCGAGAGGCTCCTCCTGGAAGTCACACCATAATAGGATGTCTTCTCCTTTCCATCCTTGAACGGTGGGGGCAGTGTCAACCACTGACGCTAGACGGTGGAAATGTGAGCTCGCGTGATTGTACGCATGCATTGAACTTCATAAACATGAATTTCGACTCTAATCTTCTTGTATGCATGATACCTGTCTTCATCCCCCTCCCTCCCACAAGAAAATGGGGGAGGTCCAGCAGAGAGATCAGATTTGGTCCTTCTTATGCTTTCATAATGCACTCGGCAAAAAAAAAAAAAAAGGAGCAAAAAAAAAGAAAGAAAGAAAGGACATATTTTTCATAGAAGATTTTTATGAAAATCAATGTTTTTTTTTTATTCATGTTCCATATTCCACATTTCATACAAGTTATATATTCCATTTGATTTGAAGCAGAATTGTTTTACACACAATGGTCAGTTTGAACCAATAATGCACAAATTTATAAGGACATATAATTGGCGTGTAATATGAGGAACCCACTAAAAAGCAATGCTTGTAGGATGTGGGCTCCAAAAATATAACATAGGTTTTAGTACAGTATATCAATGTCAGAAGTGACGTAACATGCAAAATTCAAAATATCGAGAATATTGCAACTTTTACGGGATGTAAATATGGTTTTATAGATGGTTTATAGATGGTTTATAGATAGATGGTTTATAGATGGTTTATAGATGGTTTACTGGTTTTATATACCATATTAAAGGTAATTTAATTGGCTATTGAGCTAATAGGTTAATTAAAAAGAAAACCTTATGCATGAGTGAGCACATTCGTTTTTGTCCTCCAGGGTACAAAATAAAAAATTGTAAAAATTGGCATGTACTCTTTCATTTGCAAATGCCCTTCACGATATATCATAGGCAACAAAAGACCAGTTTGATACAATGACAGGCATGAATGAAATAGGAAAAAATAGTTTTTGTTTTCCTTATATCTTTATAACTTCTAAGAAAAACAAAGTGGGAAATTAAAGGGGAAAAATAAGAATTTTCTGTCAAGTCAGTCTTCAAATGACATAGGGAATAATAAGCATGCAGATGATCAAATGAGCAGAATTTCTTTATTCATTTCTTTTAATCTAGTGATTTAAAATCCATGTGACAATTTCAAGAACCAAACATTATTTACAATTTCCTAATTTGAAAAAAAAACCCTCAATTTTTTTTTTGTTAATTATCACTTCTTTTATTTCATTTGAAAATAGATTTGACATAAGAGGCTTTATTTTCCTCCATTATTTTTAACCTTCATTGTGAAAAATTTGTTGTTTGTTCTTATTGTTCTATGGAAGAACACAATACTCATGAATGACAACTTGTTCAGTTTTGCAGTTTTTATTTTTGTGCCCTGAAGAGAAAAACAGTGGTGCTCACTCATGCGTAACGATTCCCGTTTTGTTGACCTACTAGGTTGATAGCCAATTAAATTACCTTCAATATGGTATATAATATATCAGCTTTCAGCCAAATATTCTATGAGAAATATAAACTTGAAAAAGCGTTTATTTTCTTTTTTTGCTTGGTGTATTTAGATGGAAAGGCTGTGCAGATGAGAAAATTCTCCCCATACGCAATGTTAAAAACTGTACGAGTTGAGTCTCATTTTTAAGGCAAAGTTAAATCTTTTAATCCGAAAAAATGGAAAATAAAAGGTAATCCTAGCTTAAATCACAATAATCGATATTGTCCTCAGTGGCATACCGTGGGTCAAGACATGGGGGGGGGGCACCTCGTGGAAAATAAATTTTGAGGGTGTGTATGTGTGTGTGCGCGTGTGTGCGTGCGCTGTCAGTCTGCAAACCTAACATTGTAAGTTTTCCTTACATGGATTATGGAATGACG
This sequence comes from Diadema setosum, assembly GCA_033980235.1. Classification (NCBI taxonomy): domain Eukaryota; kingdom Metazoa; phylum Echinodermata; class Echinoidea; order Diadematoida; family Diadematidae; genus Diadema; species Diadema setosum. The sequence continues at coordinate 4,364,987 of CM067071.1, read as the reverse complement.
GTGTGAAACGACAAATAACTGGCAGTAACATCAGGAGAATTGCGTAACAATAATTAAATGCGAGCGAGCTTGAAAATTTTGACATCTTATAGTCCCCAAAAAATTCCGTTTGTAGCTATATTTTTCGTTTTGGAAATTAAGGGGGGCGCAAAGGGCACAACTGCTGGCAATTACTGGCAGCAACATCAGGAGAATTGCATAACACTGAATTGAATGAGAACGAGCTTGAAAATTTTGACATTCTGTCCAAAAACTGTCGTTTGTAGCTACATTTTTTCGCTTTGGAATGGGGGGGGGGGGGCGCACCGGGCACAACTGCTGGAAATTACTGGCTGCAATATCAGGAGAATGGCATAACGATTAAATGCGAGCGAGCGGAGCGAGCGAACTTGAAAAAATTGACGTTACAGTCCGAAAACTGCCGTTTGTAGCTATATTTAGGTGATCCGAGTATCCTCTCGGATCACCTTCTGTATCTGTACGGATTCTTTCTTCTTTCTTTATTTCTGGACAAAAGTTGTGCATCTACTAACTCAGAAAGTTCTCAGAGTATCAATTTCAAACTTATACCATATATGTATGGTGTCGCAAAGATGACAGATCTAATGAATCATAGTGATCAGTCGACCGTGACGTCACGATGACGTCATTATATGAAAACACATTTTCATTCTTATCTCATTAATGGAATGGAAATTTTCAATGAAATTTACGTCACATATATTTCAAGTCAACCGCATTCTACTCATATTATCAAAATTCATATTTATTTTTAAAAGCGCGCGTACGCGCGCGTTGAAATATTTGTATGCTCCAATCGAGCTCAAAATCTTTTTGCACACGTTTCAGACCATTTGGAGTATTTTTTGAAAAATTGAAAAAATCGGACGGACGCGTACGCGCGCGCACATATACGCACGCACAGCTCATATCCAATAGAAATTTCCTGTTTTTTCACATTTATCAGATGCCTGAAATGTCAAGGAATTTTTCTATCAAGTTTCAAGTCAATCCGACTCAATATGACGTCATGCGGGCCCGTCAAAGTTAAAATTCCGCTCGCGCGTCAATGGCGATATACAGTGCAACAATGCCAAAAAACCGCCAATTTTAAATCCGATTTTATTCGTCAGGATAAACGGTGACCCCCCATTTTCTTTACATATTTTGAAAGCTGATGAGTTGTACATATCATTTCATGGGTTGGCGATACTGAAAAAAGGATTAAAAGATATCAAATTTCTTAATAATAAATTAAAAAAAGTAAATTTTCACAATGACGTAATCAAATTTCAAGTTCATTCGAGCGTATCTCACTTATCCTTTGCCAATTTTAACCCAGTTTTCAGTATGTTGTAGCTTATTAAATGCTCTTTCAGTAATGTTGTAACAATATTTTGATCGGATGACGTCATCACCTCGTAAAAATGGATTGAATGTATCCTTGTAAAATTTGACCAGTTTACGTGTTATCTCTATGGGAGAGCAGTTTTTCTGGAGGTGAAATTGACATGACTATCTTTTTCGAGCACTAGCTCACTTATGCTTCGGTGAATTTTTCCCAGATTTTAATATGTTATAGCTGAGACTTTGGGGTATCGTAAGTGTGCCCTTTGTTTTTTCATACGACGTCGGCATCACGTCAAAATACTTGGTTGAAAATGGCACGTTCCTTCGATGCAGCGTCATTTTGCTTAATACACAGGCCTATGGAGCATGAAATAGGTCAGTGCGTAGCGCATCCGACTCGTAATCCTAAGGTCCCTGGTTCGAGGCTCACCCCTGCCAATATTTTTTTTTTTGGATTTTTTAAAAACATTTCTTTTCTTCTTTTTCTTTAGTTAGTCTTAATCTCCCTTCCTAACTTTATCTTTTTCTGGGTTTTTTTATGCTTCTCCTTCAAATTTCTATAAAATCACTTAAGTTTTTCTGTGTTTTTCTTTCTTTCTTCTACTTTCTGTGCAATAGATCAACAACAACAACGGCTATCAACCCCATATTTTGCACATGTTTAGTTCATGTCACGTACATTATTTCATAAAATAAGTACTTGATCGGACACCATCTTGGGTATGTAAATTAGGGTCAAAGGTCATAAATGTTTCGTCCTGTATCTTGGTCAATACATGTCCTATCTTTCCCATATTTTGCACACGCAAAGACCATGTTACAAGAATCATTTGACAAAATATCCACTCTTTGCTCAGATGCCATCTTGTCTGTGCAAAGTGGGGTCAAACAGTCATATGTACTTCTCTCTGTTTCTTCGTTATGACGTGTTATCTCTATGGGAGGGAATTTTTCTAGATGTGAAAATTGACATGATTGTCCTTATCGAGCACTAGCTCACTTACCCTTCGGTGAATTTTTCTCAGATTTTAATATGTTGTAACCGAGACTTTGCGCTATTGTTACATGCCCTTTGTTTTTTCATATGATGTCGGGATCATGTTAAAATACTTGGTTGAAGTTAAAGCTTATCTTCGATGTATTGAGATATTTCTATGTTTCTGCAACTTTCTTTGCAATAACTCAAGAAAAGCAGCCCCTATCACCCCCATATTTTGCACATGTTTAGTTCATGTCACGCACATTATTTCATAAAATAACAACTACTTGATCGGACACCATCTTGGGTATGTAAATTAGGGTCAAAGATCATAGATGTTTCATCCTGTATCTTGGTGAAAACATGTCCTATCTTTCCCATATTTTGCACACGCAAAGACCATGTTACAAGAATCATTTCGCAAAATAAACACTTTTTGCTCAGATGCCATCTTGGCTGTGCAAAGTGGGGTCAAATTTCATATGTACTTGTTGCTGTATCTTCGTTATAGTGTATACAGATTTGGTACCAAACATACGCCAAAGATGGCAGATATGACTCCCTTTTCTAAATGAGAATCCAAACATCACACGGCCAATGTCTCTGAACACAGATGAAACCTGCATGGTCATGCCTATTGCGATCAGGACTTGAATCACTGATTAAAAAAAAAAAATCGGATCACCTTAATTTGTCAGTGATGACAAATTACAATCTCTATTTTTTTTTTTTCGCTTTTGAGGAAAATAGGGGGAGCACTGGGCGCAACTGCTGGCAATTACAGGCAGCAACATCAGGAGGACAGCATAATTCGAGCGAGCGGGGAGAGCGACCTTGAAAATATTAACGTTTTACAGTCCAAAAACTGCTGTTTGTAGCATGATATATATATATATATATATATATATTTTTTTTTTTTTTTTTTTTTGCTTTGGAAATTAGCGGGGAGGGGGGTGCACCGGGCGCAACTGCTGGCAATTCCTGACAGTAACATCAGGAGAATGACAAAGCGATTAAATGCCAGCGAGCGATGAAGCGAGCGAGCTTGAACATTTTTGACATATTTTAGTTCAAAAACTGCCGTTTGTAGCCTATTTTTTCACTTTGGAAATTAATGGGGGCGCACCAGGCGCAGCTGCTGGAAATTACTGGCAGCAACATCAGGAGAATGGCACGATTAAATGCGACTGAGCTGAGAGAGCGAGTTTGAAAATTTTGACATTTTACAGTCCAAAAAGTGCCGTTTGGTACCTTTATTTTTTCATTTTGGAAACTAGGGGGATAGGGGCGCACCGGGCGCAACAGCTGGCAATTAATGGCAGAAACATAAGGAGAATGGCATAACGATTAAATGCGAGCGAGCGATGCGAGCGAGCGATGCGAGCGAGCTTGAAAGTTTTGACATTTCTACATTCTAAAAACTCCCGTTAGTAGCTATAATTTCAAGCTTTGGAAATTAAGAGGGGTGGGGCGTACCGGGCGCAACTGCTGGCTGTTACTGGCAGCAACATCAGGAGAATTGCATAGTGATTTAATGTGAGATAGCAGAGCGAGCGAGCTTGAAAATTTCAGCATTTTACATTCCAAAAAACTGCCGTTTGTAGCTATATTTTTTTTTTTCGCTTTGGAAATAAAGGGGGGCGCCCCCCCCCCCCCCCGATCCGCCACTGGTAGTCAAGGATGTCGTTTTATGTTCATGATTGGGGGAGGTATAACCATTCAGGGGGCGTCGAAGTGACCAAGCAGCTGAAGGATGTCCAAAATCTGCACTTTAGAGCATCCCCTAATTGTTTGTGTTTGTGTGTGTGTACTGTGTGTGTTTTATATACATGGGAAAGTTAGGAAACAACCTATAGGTAAAGTCTTATCATTGCATTATATAATTATGTTATTACAGCATTTTAATATAGACAAGTATGCAAAGCAACTCTGCAAAATCAATGATCTAGCTTTGATACACTGATACACATCCTGCTTATATTCAGAATGCCAACCAGGAATCACGCTGATATATCTTTTGTCGGCTCCGGGCTTTTTGAACAATGTTTCCACTATAGGCCTACACGTCTTTAATTATGGTTAAAAGAAATCTTAGAAAAATATCTTATTTCTTGATCATCTTTCATGGCGATTTCAGAAGCAGATAACTAACCCTTGAATTACCTTCTTTTTTTTTTTTACCATCGTTTATAGTTACGCCACTGATTGTCCTCTTAAACTTCTTCGGTGAACTCCAATGAAATGGGAATGTACATATGATAAGATTTGGGATATCTAGGTTTCATACCTGCTTAAGCATCGTAAGAAACACACTTAATACTGTTCAAGTTAGAATTTTGCACATTGAACTGAAGATATCAACATTACAAACATTTTTTTTTTAATTTAATGTAACGACAAGAGGGTGGTGTTTCTGCCTTGTATATTGATGGTTCAGAAGAAATATTAAGTGATTTTAAACAGTTTTTGAATTTTGTATTTTTCTTGTTTTATCTGTCTTTCTGAACTCACCTGTAGTATTGGTATTACTCGGCCAACTATACCGAGTGCAGGGTCATAAGGACAAAGTTATACATGGTATTTACCTTTTCCATTATAGCCACAGAGGGGGAAATTACAGAATACCGGTTTTGCCTCATATAAATTAGCATATTGGTGCGTATAAGAGCCGCCGGAGGCGGGGCCTTCGGCCCCGCCTCCGGCGGCTCTCCCTTAGAGATGAATTTCAGCCCGAAGGGCTGAAATTCGTCTTTCCCGACGTTTGGGGCCCCCAAAAAGTCCGGAAACGGAACGGCCGTCAAAAAGTAGGTTGACCACACAATTTTTATGAAAATTGAGTGGTTTCGGAGGAAAACTGCTCTAAATCGAGATAACTCGAGTAAATCGACGATAAAGAAAATCGACCCGATTTTGACGGAACTATTTTAATCGTGATGACGTCATCACAGCTGGCAGCCCTTCTTCCTTCATCTCTTTTCGACACAAGTCATCACGATACAATCACAGTGCACTACACACTATTGGCAAGGCAGCGCGTATACGCGTATTGTCAAGAGACATGTGCGCACTCAACTGCTATACTTATTGTACACTGTACTCGTAAACATGCGCGCGTTCTGCAGACTCAATACGCACTACCACTGCCACACGTACGCATAAGCTGTTATGTGTACTGTTTTGTATTGAGTGCATAGAGTCAACATGGTGGGCTGTCAAGCGCACCCACACAGTGCGTAAGCAGCTACTGTAAGCTACCACCAGCAATTAGATAAGTGATTGTTTTCTAGTCTCACCTAAATTTCTATCGTTTTCTAGGATATGGACTATCCTCGACTCCTAAAAACGTGAGTATACATCGTAAATTCGGGTAAATTTTAACGGATAGTCTAGACTAGCATCGTCAGGATCTAGAACTACATTATTCGGGGGACACCCCCGAAACCCCCGAGAACAGCATAAGATACCACACTTCTCACCGCACAGAGCAAAGAAAACACACGTAAACAAATGCAATCGTCGACAGCCGAATCACGGACCGTATCGCAGATCGGATTAATATTTTAATGGTTGCTATCGGCAAGCGTAATTACGCTCTTTTCAGAGCGATTTGCGCTCTCCGTGATTGGTTGCCGGTATTCTGTAATTTACCCACCATTTCATATTTCCTTGCAATATATCGAAAGAGTCTACAAAGAAACTTACCTGGCTGACGCGGTTTGCCGGAATGATGAGTCGTTTTGGAGTATTTTGAGAAAAATGATAAAAGTCGGTAGACCGACTTTTATTCCAGAAGGCTCCAGACTAACTCGGTCTCAGGGAAAACGCGACCCTATTTCAGACAATTTACACACAGTTCGTGATCGCCATGTTCATCAGTACTCAGTAGCCGGGTTCACACGTACAAATTAGCGGGATGACGATCGCGATGCTCATCCCGAGTTTTTTTGCGAGCGTCCACACGTACCAAATTAGCGGGATAGCGATCGCGATCGGTATCCCGCTAATGTGGCGAGCGTCCACACGTACCGAATTATCCCGCTAATTGCCGATAGAGATAACAGCAAAGCCTGCAAACTGGGTCACGCAGCGCCCTTCTCTATCACTGCCTGCGCGCACTTACCTTTGTCCATTGTCTTTTACGCGTCATTGGTATGGTTCGCGCGCTGTTGTTGTTGTGCTCCAAAGAGGTGAAGGACCTCTTCGCAGAGGCCTCGCTGTTGTGATGTGCGCATTGCATGATGGGATATAAAAACTCGAGATTCTAATCCCGACCGTTCACACGTACCAGCGCGGGGCCAATTATCCAGCTAATTGACGAACCAGCGCAAGATTTCTTGGGATTAGCATCGCGATGCTTATCCCGCTAATTTTCGGGTTTTTTCTGTCCACACGTGCAAAAAACTCGGGATGACGATCGCGATGCAAATCTCGAGATTTGTATCCCGCTAATTGGTGTACGTGTGAACCCGGCTACTATGAGGCCTTGATGAGCAGACAGGAAAGTGCGTGCTAATCCTGTACAAAACAAATGGACAGCGCGCTGTCCTCAAGCCTACTAGTATACGCACATCACCTCAGTTGCTGAGACGCGGGGTCTTTGAAGTTTTTGTTGTTGTTTATCAAGCGTCTTTGATTGTTTTTAGAGGTGCTTGAGAGGCGCATACTAATTTTGCATGCGCGCCAAAGATGTTTTTGATGCGCGCGTTCTAACAACTCAGACCATTACTGCGAGTGAGAGTAGAAAGAACGCTACAATGTAGCAGGCCGCTCCCAAATGCATAGTACAACGATGTATGGTTGAGTGGTCTAGATATCGCGCACGAAAATTTGAAATGCTCTTATAATAGAAGTTATTCCATAATCGTACCTGAATTTCTCAATGAATATCACGAAAATACAGAAAAATCACCTCCCAGAATCTCCTGATGATACGATGACGGAGTAGTGCGCTGTCGCCGTTTGTATGTCGGACTTTTTTTTATGCGTTCACCTTCTCGGGGTATGTAAAGATCGCGCAGCTGCCCTATGTAGTTTCATGCGTGAAAGTGTCTGCCCCTCTCTGCGGCTGAACGTGCTTCGGCTTTCGTAGAATATTATAAACGATCGATCGAACAAAATACGAATTCTATCGGCTACGATCATACGAACGAGACAAGCGAGACGACACGTCTTGGCTACAACATCCTTAAAAAAGATTTTAAGCTAAGGTAGGTAAATTATAACGTAAAAAATTGGAAATTTAGTGAAAAATTTGTTCCAAAAAATTGGAAATTTAGTGAAAAATTTGTTTGAAATCTAAATTTCTTACCTGCTTCCTTCTCATTCTAAGCGGTTGTCAGGTATGTTTATTCCATGGGCGTATCGGCAAATTTTGCGCTTAGTCTTACGCGTATTAATGCTTGCTATACGCAGTTACGCTATGCGCGATCATTACGTCCCTGCGCGAGACCTAGTACCCTTACTATACAATCCAGAGGGACAACCAATACAACTCATCCCGCCGTCAAGTAAAGCGAGGCTGAGTTATCCCCGAGTCCGAGTCTAGCCTGACCCCGTTCGGGTAAGTTCTCAGACTGAACGTTTTTTGTTAATATTTCCCATTTTCGTCGTTACCCATCGAATATCTTGTTATTACAGCGTTTATTCCGCACATTTCCTAGGCATACGTTCACATTTTGGAGCAAAATTTGAAAACTTTTGCAGGCGTACCAGAACTTTCTTTGGGCTTTAACAGGAGAACGAGATCGTATCTTCTATCCATCACAGGTAGTTAAGATTGAGATATTAAGGATCAAATATGATTTCGATGCACGTTTTGATCGCAGTGAAACGAAACAATGGATGTCAAGTAGTCATCGGCCTATTTATCGCAGTTTTCAAAAACAAAATGGCGATAGAAGCAACGCACCCTTTTCAGACAGACGTAATTCTTTTGTTAAATGAGAGCGTAGAAGTAACTATGACACATTCCAAAACGCGATGCAGCTCTTTCATTGCTCACGTGTGTTAAGTCCTCATATTTTGAACATTATGTCGCGTAAAGCATAATGTGCACCCAGTTCATGAGACTCAAAGTTGTTTGCTGGTATTATGCATGAATGACTTCGTAAAACGGATGCTAGAACACTTTTTTCCCCCGCGCCCGACGGTAGACCTCACAGGGAGATATGGGGTGTTACACCCGTGCAATTGGATCAGGTGCAATTCAGCGACTAGCACCGCAGCATCCATTATATTTATGATGAATAAAGTGGTGCAGGTTCACACGCTTACAATAGAAATATCATGGATACATTATTTACTGGTAGTTTTGCGTCCTTAGATATCTGGATAGAACAGTGACATAGCAACAGTCCATCTGGTGGCAAATCAAATTCACGCCTTACGACACTAACTCTGTCACCCACTTCAGCACATGACTGACCCTTAATTTTCCAAGGAAGTAATGTTAAAAGGAGGCTGGACGAGTTGAGTCTCATTTTTAAGGCGAAGTTAAAGCTTTTTATCCGAAAGAATGGAAAATAAAAGGTAATCCTAGCTTAAATCACAATAATCGATATTGTCCTCAGTGGCATACCGTGGGTCAAGACATGGGGGGGGGGGGCACCTCGTGGAAAATAAGTTTTGAGAGTGTGTATGTGTGTGCGCGCGTATGTGAGTGCGCTGTCAGTCTGCAAACTTAATGGGGACTACAATAAATGACGGAATGTGATACATTCCACAGCGCAGTCATTGAGCAACATTTTAAGTTTGCCTTACATGGATTATGGAATGACGGTGTGAAACGACAAATTACTGGCAGCAAGATCAGGAGAATTGCATCATAATTAAATGCGAGCGAGCGAGCTTGAAAATTGTGACATTTTATAGTCCAAAAAAATGCAGTTTGTAGCTTTATTTTTTCGCTTTGGAAATTAAGGGGGCGCAAAGGGCACAACTGCTGGCAATTACTTGCAGCAACATGAGGAGAATTGCATAACAACGGAATGCGAACGAGCTTGAAAATTTTTACATATTACGGTCCAAAAACTGCCGTTAGATATATTTTTTCGCTTTGGAATTTGGGGGGGGGGCGCATCGGGCGCAACTGTTGGCAATTACTGGCGTTAACATCAGGAGAATGGCATCACGATTAAATGCGAGCGAGCGGAGCGAGCAAGCTCGAAATCTTTGATATTTTACAGTCCCAAAACTGCCGTTTGTATCTATATATGTATATATATATATTTTTTTTTTTTAGAATTTGGAGGAAATTAGGGGGGGGGGGCGCACTGGGCGCAACTCCTGGCAATTACTGGCAGTAACATCAGGATTACAGCATAATTCGTGCGAGCGGAGAGAGCGAACTTGAAAATTTTGACGTTTTACAGTTCAAAAACTGCAGTTTGTAGCATGATATATATTTTTTTTTCGCTTTGGAAATTAAGGGGGTGGGGTGCATCGGGCGCAACTGCTGGCAATTACTGGCGTTAACATCAGGAGAATGGCATAACGATTAAATGCGAGCGAGCGGAGCGAGCAAGCTCGAAAATTTTGATATTTTACAGTCCCAAAACTGCCGTTTGTATATATATATATATATATATTTTTTTTTTAGAATTTGGAGGAAATTAGGGGGGGGGGGGGGCGCACTGGGCGCAACTCCTGGCAATTACTGGCAGTAACATCAGGATTACAGCATAATTCGTGCGAGCGGAGAGAGCGAACTTGAAAATTTTGACGTTTTACAGTCCAAAAACTGCAGTTTGTAGCATGATATTTTTTTTTTTCGCTTTGGAAATTAAGGGGGTGGGGTGCATCGGGCGCAACTGTTGGCAATTACTGGCGTTAACATCAGGAGAATGGCATAACGATTAAATGCGAGCGAGCGGAGCGAGCAAGCTCGAAAATTTTGATATTTTACAGTCCCCAAACTGCCGTTTGTATCTATTATATATATATATATTTTTTTTTTTAGAATTTGGAGGAAATTAGGGGGGGGGGGCGCACTGGGCGCAACTCCTGGCAATTACTGGCAGTAACATCAGGATTACAGCATAATTCGTGCGAGCGGAGAGAGCGAACTTGAAAATTTTGACGTTTTACAGTCAAAAACTGCAGTTTGTAGCATGATATATATTTTTTCGCTTTGGAAATTAAGGGGGTGGGGTGCATCGGGCGCAACTGCTGGCAATTACTGGCGTTAACATCAGGAGAATGGCATAACGATTAAATGCGAGCGAGCGGAGCGAGCAAGCTCGAAAATTTTGATATTTTACAGTCCCCAAACTGCCGTTTGTATCTATTATATATATATATATTTTTTTTTTTTTAGAATTTGGAGGAAATTAGGGGGGGGGGGCGCACTGGGCGCAACTCCTGGCAATTACTGGCAGTAACATCAGGATTACAGCATAATTCGTGCGAGCGGAGAGAGCGAACTTGAAAATTTTGACGTTTTACAGTTCAAAAACTGCAGTTTGTAGCATGATATATATTTTTTTTTCGCTTTGGAAATTAAGGGGGTGGGGTGCATCGGGCGCAACTGCTGGCAATTACTGGCGTTAACATCAGGAGAATGGCATAACGATTAAATGCGAGCGAGCGGAGCGAGCAAGCTCGAAAATTTTGATATTTTACAGTCCCAAAACTGCCGTTTGTATATATATATATATATATATTTTTTTTTTAGAATTTGGAGGAAATTAGGGGGGGGGGGGGCGCACTGGGCGCAACTCCTGGCAATTACTGGCAGTAACATCAGGATTACAGCATAATTCGTGCGAGCGGAGAGAGCGAACTTGAAAATTTTGACGTTTTACAGTCCAAAAACTGCAGTTTGTAGCATGATATTTTTTTTTTTCGCTTTGGAAATTAAGGGGGTGGGGTGCATCGGGCGCAACTGTTGGCAATTACTGGCGTTAACATCAGGAGAATGGCATAACGATTAAATGCGAGCGAGCGGAGCGAGCAAGCTCGAAAATTTTGATATTTTACAGTCCCCAAACTGCCGTTTGTATCTATTATATATATATATATTTTTTTTTTTAGAATTTGGAGGAAATTAGGGGGGGGGGGCGCACTGGGCGCAACTCCTGGCAATTACTGGCAGTAACATCAGGATTACAGCATAATTCGTGCGAGCGGAGAGAGCGAACTTGAAAATTTTGACGTTTTACAGTCAAAAACTGCAGTTTGTAGCATGATATATATTTTTTCGCTTTGGAAATTAAGGGGGTGGGGTGCATCGGGCGCAACTGCTGGCAATTACTGGCGTTAACATCAGGAGAATGGCATAACGATTAAATGCGAGCGAGCGGAGCGAGCAAGCTCGAAAATTTTGATATTTTACAGTCCCCAAACTGCCGTTTGTATCTATTATATATATATATATTTTTTTTTTTTTAGAATTTGGAGGAAATTAGGGGGGGGGGGCGCACTGGGCGCAACTCCTGGCAATTACTGGCAGTAACATCAGGATTACAGCATAATTCGTGCGAGCGGAGAGAGCGAACTTGAAAATTTTGACGTTTTACAGTCCAAAAACTGCAGTTTGTAGCATGATATTTTTTTTTCGCTTTGGAAATTAAGGGGGTGGGGTGCATCGGGCGCAACTGTTGGCAATTACTGGCGTTAACATCAGGAGAATGGCATAACGATTAAATGCGAGCGAGCGGAGCGAGCAAGCTCGAAAATTTTGATATTTTACAGTCCCCAAACTGCCGTTTGTATCTATTATATATATATATATATTTTTTTTTTTTAGAATTTGGAGGAAATTAGGGGGGGGGGCGCACTGGGCGCAACTCCTGGCAATTACTGGCAGTAACATCAGGATTACAGCATAATTCGTGCGAGCGGAGAGAGCGAACTTGAAAATTTTGACGTTTTACAGTCCAAAAACTGCAGTTTGTAGCATGATATTTTTTTTTTTCGCTTTGGAAATTAAGGGGGTGGGGTGCATCGGGCGCAACTGCTGGCAATTACTGGCGTTAACATCAGGAGAATGGCATAACGATTAAATGCGAGCGAGCGGAGCGAGCAAGCTCGAAAAATTTGATATTTTACAGTCCCAAAACTGCCGTTTGTATCGGGCGCAACTGCTGGCAATTCCTGATAGTAACATGAAAAGAATGACATAGCGATTAAATGCGAGCGAGCTTGAAAACTTGTGACATAATTATTTGAGTTCAAAAAATGTCGTTTGTAGCATTATTAGTAGAGGCGCACCAGGCGCAGCTGCTGGAAATTACCGGCAGCTATATCAGGAGAATGCCATAACGATTAAATGCGAGTGAGCTGAGAGAGCGAGCTTGAAAATTTTGACATTTTACAGTCCAAAAAAGTGCCGTTTGGTGGCTGTATATTTTTACTTCGGAAATTAAGGGGATGGGGGCGCACTGGGCGCAACAGCTGGCAATTACTGGCAGTAACATGAGAAGAATGGCATAATGATTAAATGCGAGCGAGCGAAGCGAGCGAGCTTGAAAGTTTTGACATTTCTACAGTCTAAAATCTTCCGTTTGTAGCTACCAGTTACCATTTTTTTTTTAAACCAGCGGATGGGTGGGGGGGGGGGGGGCGGCGGCACGTGCCCCCCCCCCCCCCCCCCGTAGTTACGCCACTGACTGTCCTCTTAAACTGCTTCGGTGGACTCCAATGAAAAATTGAAATGTACATTTGATAAGATTTGGGCACTCTAGGTTTCATACCTGCTTAAGCATCGTAAGAAACACACTTAATATTGTTCAAGCTAGAATTTTGTACATTGAACTGAAGATACCAACATTACAAACATTTTTTTAATTTACCGTAACAACAAGAGGGTGGTGTTTCTGCATTGTCTAAATTGATGGTTCAGAAGAAATATTAAGTGATTTAAAACATTTTTGAATTTTGTATTTTCTTGTTTTATCTGTCTTTCTGAACTCACCTGTAGTATTGGTATTACTCGGCCAACTATACTGAGTGCAGGGTCATACGGACAAAGTTATACATGGTACTTACCTTTTCCATTATAGCCGCAGAGCACAGTAGTAGTCAATGTTAACAGGAGAACGAGGTCGTATCTTCTATCCATCACAGGTAGTTAAGATTGAGATATTAAGGATCAAATATGATTTCGATGCACGTTTTGATCGCAGTGAAACGAAACACTGTCAAGTAGTCATCGGCCTATTTATCGCAGTTTTCAAAAACAAAATGGCGATAGAAGAATGCATACAAAGCAACGCACCCTTTTCAGACAGACGTAATTCTTTTGTTAAATGAGAGCGTAGAAGTAACTATGACACATTCCAAAACGCGATGCAGCTCTTTCATTGCTCACGTGTGTTAAGTCCTCATATTTTGAACATTATGTCGCATAAAGCATAATGTGCACCCAGTTCATGAGACTCAAAGTTGTTTGCTGGTATTATGCATGAATGACTTCGTAAAACGGATGCTAGAACACTTTTTTCCCCCGCGCCCGACGGTAGACCTCACAGGGAGATATGGGGTGTTACACCCGTGCATTTGGATCAGGTGCAATTCAGCGACTAGCACCGCAGCATCCATTATATTTATGATGAATAAAGTGGTGCAGGTTCACACGCTTACAATAGAAATATCATGGATACATTATTTACTGGTAGTTTTGCGTCCTTAGATATCTGGATAGAACAGTGACATAGCAACAGTCCATCTGGTGGCAAATCAAATTCACGCCTTACGACACTAACTCTGTCACCCACTTCAGCACATGACTGACCCTTAATGTTTCAAGGAAGTAATGTAACCAGGAGGCCTACATGACGTTATTGAAACAAAATTGGAGTTGATATAACGTGTTAGTTGAGATAATAACTGTTATTGCCTCAATTAACACCTGACTCTTTTTGTGCCATTGTGGAAACTCCCTGTTTGTTTTATATTCTGCAACACCAATGAGTTATGCTTTGAGCAAACATTTTGTTTTTCAAATCGTTATAAACTTTATAGATTTCTGTTGAATTAGACATGCAGTGAGAGGAGTTGTACAGAAAAAGCCAAGCTTTGCTTTGATGCAAATGGTATGACAAATCTATGATTGTTTTCTTTCAAATGCCCAGAAGCTGTATTACTGTAATGGCATGACTTTTGCACACAAAACAGAGACATGAGCTTGGAAATTACACGCAAATCCAGTAGGGAACAACGCTTGCTAGTCAACCATCACATATAATACAAGGTGTACATGAGAGAAACGGAAGCGCGAGAAACGATTGATTGTACTGTGGCATTTTGGGATTTATCGATCGGTTTGGGGGGTTTGTGCATTTGACCAGAATATGCGAAGTTGACACGCCGTCGACTGAGTCGGGTGTGCGAACGCGGCACATAACGAGCTAAAACAAAAGGGGTGACAACATGTAATTAAAAAAAAAAAAACGGATAAAACACGTTAATTGGGTAATTCCAGTTTCCTTTTGAATGCCAGTGTTATCTTCAAACAACTTTGTGAAATAGACCAAGTCATAGTTATTTCTGGCAATGATTGTCTTCCAACTTGTCCCAGCTTGTCACAGGGGTCGAGGTTTTAGTGAAGATGAGTTGGAAGGTACATAAATATGTACTTTAATAAAGCACTTGGAAAAATAACAGAAGAAGAAGAAGAAAGACAAGGAAAAGGAGGAGGAGAAGAAGGAGAAGAAAATAGAGGAAGAAAGAGAAAAAGAAGACGAAAGTAAAAAGAACACGACGGAGAAAGAATGGTAGAACTCTGACCAGAAGACGACATTCAAAACGGGCCCGAACCCTATAGCTACAAGAACCACTGAAGAAGTTATTTTGACACTTAGCACCGACTAATATCAAGTTCAGGATTATCTCCGACACCAGGGCTGATATGACTTAAAGCGTAGCACTGGCACGGAACTTGAAATCAGCCAATCAAAAACATGTTACATAACGTGTTCTGAAGAGTTTTGCTCAGAAGCGTTCCCTACTGGTAAGAACATAGTGTCCCACAGTGTGAAACACAGTGTGAACATAATACAAATTGTAAAAACAGTGTGATATTTCTTCCCGCACTGTTAAATTCGAGCGTTTTAACAGTGTTTACACATTGCATGTGAATCATCACTTAGCAGTGTGAAACAGCATATTATTATGTGAATACCCTGTGAAAAACACACCACAGTGTGAAATAATGTTCACACTGTTAGGTTCGAGCGTTTTCACGTACTAGTAATCGACTTTGTGAGCACAGTGTCTAGACACTGTGGGACACTATGTTCTTTGCAGAAGGGTTCCTTGCAAGGTCTGTGGCAGAGGAGTCTTTCATCTAATGGCATAGTGTTAAAATACATGGATATATTAGACGCAGCATGGACTTCGTACTCTGCGCAGGGTTTGAATAAAACCACTGATTTTGAAAAGAATCAAGACACGCACGTTCAAGCAGTGTACACATCACAAGCTTCTTTTGTTGTTGTAAAAAGCTGCGATAGTCGACCTGTGCCAGTTCTGACGTAATCACGGAGCATGGACAAAGGATTTAAAGTCCAACTATTTCAATCCATGTGAAGTAACTCTTTTTTTTTTTTACAAGAAATAATAATGTCCAGCCAATAGAACAGAGGATGATCTATGAAAAACAAGTGATGAGGAAGGCGCATGGAATTCCAGCTTTTTCATGTTTTCATGAAACAATGATGTCAGCCCTAAATGAATTATGGAATATAGGATCAGGTAATAAAACATATATGATCAGGGAAATGTGCTGCTATATCAGGAAAGTCGCTTTTTCCATATGAGTTTTAACACTTCAATTTGATTCCTTGGCACGCCATATTGGTCAGAGGCCGTACGATTATCGAAACCTTTGTATGATATTATCCTTGTGTGCTGACAACCATTGAGATGCAGCTCAATCGATGTCCTTTCATATTTTAGTCAGTTATTTTAACGTGTCTACAGCCTACCAGGATACGAGGTAGAAGCGAGCTAACTTCAGTATAAAAGGTTCGCGAGTTTAGCCACGGCTAAATTCACTGACCCGTGACCGGAAAGCGTGTACAGTGCTTCCGGGTTGCCAATATGTACGTTCACTTGTACTGTTGCCACCGGCGCGCTGTGTATTACGCAGCGCATTGGTGTGTTCACTGTGTCACAAATGTACACACAAGTAGTTATGTACATGTTTAATGTATCAAGGCTGTATGCATGGTTGTTTTAATGTGTACATTGTATGTACACAGGTTGACCAGATTAATGGAGAACATTCTATATGATATAGATATAGTACATACAGGCTGACCAGATCAGTGGAGAATTTTCTACGTGGTATACAATGTAGCTACAATACATGCATGTGACAGGAAATACATTATAGCTCACTCAATCTAGAATGATTTCACCCATTCCAGAAAATTCTAGGAAGTGCTGGCTGAGGGAGGCACTGCCCTTGTAGCCCAATGTGATTGGTAGTTAATTTTGGCAATTATGTTATGCACATAGTTAGGCAGTGAGTCATCCAGGATTCCTGGAATTTGGACTTGCTAGTATGTTCAGGTATGTGGCCCCAGGTTGGAGAAAATTACAGAATGTACTAGAAAGGGGTGAATGGATAGTATATAAGCCGGAGAAATTCTGCAGTAGGCAGAGTACCCAACACCTCTGCTCTGAGAGTTACGTCACTTCTGGCTCTGAAGCGACTTGTTATAGTCAGTCCTGTGTTACCTGCTGACCTGCTATACAAACTGTGTTTGTGGAGATAAGGCCTGGGAGACATTTTGCCTGCAGAGAATTAATTTGCCTACGTTGGAGATAGACTCCATATTTTAATGTCAACGGACATTGTTACGGCAAAGTTGTGACGGGCTGGATTCCTCGCTGGACATTATAAAGTGAATCATCATTCAACGCATTAACTGGGCGTGGTCGTCATAACATTTGGATTCTGCACGTTTCGCCGGGGACACATCTATCGTGGATTTTATCCCGGATTTATACTGTGGATTAATGCAACCTGCGCCTTTGGAGTTACGTCGGAGGAATCATTCATCGGTGCGTCAAGGATCATTCATCGGTGCATCGAACATCGTATCTGAACATTTTCAAAGGACTACTTGATAACATAATATGTAAGTGATTCTATTACCGATTTGTAATTGTTTCTATTGATCATTATTGTACTAATGTGAAAACCGATTACGAGTCTGTACCCACAATGTCGCTGTTAATAAACCGCCTGAACATTAGTTGATTGTTTCTTTTGTGCGATCATTCTCAGAGTGATTTTGGTCGTAACAACTGTTCGAGGTACATCAGGGCACATGGGGTATTTTTCAGCTCTCTGGACGGGGGAACAGCTAGATAAGATCGTATAGATCGTTCTGAGCGTATACTATACAGCGTTAATAGATCTTATGACATCGGCAACATCGCACTGACAGCGTAGTTGCATCGTTCTAAATGGTAGCTGCAGCGGTAGAGATTGTAATGTCTCATTCAAATCATCGTAGAACACAAGGAGCGTAGGAAGTACGTGTTAACAGCGTTATTCGAGCGTTGTAACGTCGCACTTCGTCTAGAACGGCTCATGTTTTACCCGATCCATTCCGATCTGAAAAAAAAAAGTGAAATCGTGGTGAGAACGGTATAGTGGAACGGGATCTTAAAATGATATCATTTCAATTCTTAACCTAAAGCAAAGTTTTCCAATGAAACGTGGGAATGAATCGAGACAACAAAATGATTTTAGACGGTGTTTAAGCTATAGTTGTGTTCTGTCAACACCTTCAGTACGCCATCGTAAAAAAAAAAAAAAAAAAAAAAACTTTTTAAAAATGATTTAAAGTGCTTTATACGTGTATAATTTACCATTTTCTATGTTATTCTAAGCACTGGCATTCAAAACCGCTTGTAATCTATTTGTTTTTTTTTTTCGAAATCAATAATTGACCATTTTCCTATTTTATTTTGGAGAATCCGGAGTGGATTATTAGATGTTTGTAGGAGGACTACGACAAATGTGAATGTAGCCTTTTATAAACCACTGTTCTTTTTAGGCAAATCACCTATTTCATTTCACAACTTTAATATTGCTGGTTTGGGTCACTGATTTTGATATGTCAAGAAACCAAATTCCGTGTGTATTGTTCAGTCGCAGAATGCATGACACAACAATAATCCCCGCATTCCATAAAAATTTCCTCTTATCGGTCACTCATCGGAAGATATAGGTTTATCACTTCCGGTCACCCACCGAAGCGTATCGAATCACAGTCCAATATGTGTTGGTCGACTATCAGGTCAGTGTCAGACATGTCGTCCGGTGATCCGATGAGGATCATGCGCCACACGTCTGACACTCACCTGATATTCGACCAATCAAGAAGGATTCATCATACTGAGATCCGATACAATTCGCTGGGTGGCTGCTGGAAGGAACAATCTTTGCTTCTAATGACTGACAAATGAGAGAGAGGAATGGAGGTATGACGCACTCTCTTCTTTTTTCTTTCTGTCGAACATACAGGTGCACTTGCTATCGTCGCTGACGAGTACACGGGTAAATTCTGGAAGATTACATCGACTCAGGAGGAATGGCTAAGCTTTGAAACCGGTCTAATTGATATGACTGTCGACGAACGAGACAGCAATGTGTTCTGGACGGAGGGAGGGGGATCTAGTAGGCCTATTTGGCGCTGTAACATCGAGAGTAACACAAAGGAGATGTTCTTTGACGGACCAAACACACGTACTACTTTAACTATCTTTTTTTTTTGTTTATACTGTATATATCAGGAGCGTTTTTCAGTGTGTGTGGGGGGGGGGGGCGCTGCGGGACGGGGAGGGGGGAGTGTCAAGGTCAAGCCGCTCCCCTCCCCTTTTAACCGCACCGGCGTAGCCTGGATAATCTTGGGGGCGGTTACTATGCGAGGGAGCGGAGCGAGCGAGAGGGGGAGGGTGTGGGAGGGGGACCACGGTGAGAACTTTTTGCCTTTTAACGTTATAAATGGAGCAATTTGATGCATGTTTTTGCGTGTTTTATTGACTTGAAACGGCACCACTTGTTTAATGTAGCAGGATATTTTTATGTGGATTATCAACAGGCGTTTTCACATCAGCCCGATGAAAATCCAAGCTCTAGATATTTTTCGCGATTGCGAATTAGCGTGCTATTCACATCTGCCCGAAGAGAACTGCCCGAAATTTTTTCGAGCTAAGTCGACAGCTGAGCATGTGCAAACAGCATCAATAACGTGTGCACTTTCAAAAAATTCTCACGCTTTGTGTGCAGTTTGCCTCGATCGATTGGGTCACACACGCTAAGCATGATGGGATGCATCGCGCTAATTTCTTGAGGCGTTTTCACATTATAAAATAGCGCGCTAATTCGCCAATTATCCCGCTATTTCAGAAATTTCCCGAGTTGGACTCGAGAAATTTTCTCGACCAGAGCGATACAATTAGCGCGCTAATTTGTGTTCACATTATCAAATAGCGCGCTCGTGATCAGGTTAATTTCCCAAGTGAGAAAATGTATGTACAAAGTCTAATGAGGTAGAGGGGGAGGGTGTGGGAGGGGGATGCCCCCTCCCACTCGACGGAGCTTTTGCGTTTTTAAAATTGAAATAAAGCGATCTGAAGCACACTTTTTTTTTTTGTGGAGAATTCGGTCATTCCCCGAAGTGTACTAAGTCTATAGAGGGAGCCAATCAATGGTAGGGTGGCAAGATCCCCCTCCCATATTCGAGGGAGCTTTTTTTTCTTCTTCATTTTTAGAACTGAAATTCAATAATAAATATGGAGCACACTTCTGTTGGAATATTTGGAAATTTGTCAATCAGAGAAGTGCAAGTCTGTGGAAAGAGACACAGCAGAATGATGTGGGAGGGGATAAGCCCTATTCTTCCTCCTACATGAGGGAGATTCTGTATTTTCTGATTGCAGTTAAACGTTTTGGTGCACACATTTTGTGGCATACATTTGGAAAACTCAAAGTGTAGCTATAGTCTACTTGTATGCAGGGGGTGGTGGGGGGGGGGGCAAACCGGGAGAAAGCTTGAGAGAGTGCTATCCCCACCCTTCCTGTACGAGGGAGCTTTTGCCTTTTTAAAGTTGAAATATAGATATCTCATATACGCATATTTGATGGAATATTTGGGAAGTTATCAAAAAGAAAATTGATCGGGGGAACTGAGAGAGGAAAGGGTTGCTTAAAAGGGGAAATTCCCCTTGTACACGAGGGAACTATTGATTTAATAATGTAAGTGATAAGTCTTGTGCGCTCAGAATTATCCAGAATCTTATGAGGGAGAGGGGGAGGGGGACCACAGCCATTAGCCCCTCCCACCCCCCTTTTGCTACGCCGGTGCTAATAGACGGGAACTACGGAACTTAGACGGGCGGAATCTTTGGAAATAGAAATTTATGTGTATTGTGATTTTTTTCCCTTTTTTCATTTTTTCCACGAATCAAAAGTGTGTGTGTGTGTGTGTGGGGGGGGGGGGGGAGGCTGCAGCCCCCCCCCCCCCCCCGCCCTCCCCCCCCCCCGGTTCCGCGGGCCCTGTATAATATATATATGTACATATTTTTTTCATTTATCCATTTGACATTCCAACACAGAATACAAAAAAAAAAAAAAAATCTCATTACATGACAAAAATATTTTGGTGATTCAAGGTGCATACCGCTGGTTGCCAGGGGAGGAAAAGGCAAACTCTAATCACGGAGGCTGGAGGCCTTCTCCCCGAATAGCGCATGCCCCCAGAATCAGCTATATCATGACATCATGTATCGTAACATTATAAATATGTTACCATGATAACACATTGTTCAACGTTGATTAATAAATGTGCACTACTCATTTAGAGTTGATCGCATTTGCCAAAATGTCAATTCAGATGCTCAAAGACTGTGATCAGCCATACTCACTGATAGCAGTAGAATGTCACTAATACAAACTTGAACTGACTCTGATGTAAAAGTGTCGATTTTTGTACAGCAAGGTTTTTCACAAAAATCAAACCAGATGAGTTCCACTTCCCTTACAATGTCCATTGCTGTATTCTTCAGCTGTGAGGGTTGTGGCATTCAAGGGGTTCATTCACAGCTCAAGTTTGTTTTGATTAATCAGAAAGTAAAGTTATACAGATAAACGTATGAAATGGACACTACATCATTCTATACATTAATTTGTTCTTGATACAGGATACAGAATTGTCATTTAGAGAGACAATCAAAAATAGTTGACCCCCAAACCGTAGTGGATACGGATGGGATATCACTCCATTCTTTAACTCAAAACTTCGAATGCATTAAAGTTCGATCTTCACATCGAATTCTAATGAAAGGTGTGCCTCTTTTGCTTTATTTATTTATTTTTTTGATACTATTGCCATATTTTTTTTTTTTTTTGGGGGGGGGGAGGGGGGTGGGGGAGCGGGTCGATGCTGTTCCATGGGGCAACCTGAACTTTGAACAGAATTTTGGCGTAAATCGTTGATATTTTTAAATCTGTTCTAAACAGTTCCCGAAGAGATTGCCTTTGATGGACAAGACCGAGTACTGTATTTTTCGCATACTTCGATTAATAGCGGATTTGGATCCGCCATATCATCCATCGGAGTGGACGGTGGCGATACGGGCAGTAAGAGCTTCGTGTCTCTGACCAGTGGTGCGAAGGCGCTCCTTATCGACGAGACTGGAAGGTGAGAACGTAAAGGGCGCCACCATGCTTGACACATTGAACTTCCTGTACTCTAGCCACTCCACGGGTTAACTTTCATTTATATCAAATTCAATCTATACTGTTGCTTTTTAGTTTTAAGGAACTGTGCAGTACTGGTAGAGGAGAGGATTCAGCTTTTAACGTTTTGCGAAATATTAAAAAAAAATCTATGAAATGTTAAAAAAACATATAATTCTAAGGGGAATCAAATGTTTATTTGATGAAAACATGTTTTGAAATGACTTAAATATCTAAAAACAAGGTAAAACAAATACATCCTAATAAAAAGCGTGGCCTGTCAATTTTATTAGGATCGCTTTTTTTGGATATCTAAGCCATTGGGGACCAAGTTTCATCTAATAAACATTGAATCCTTCTTGAAATTACATGCTCTTTCTCATTTCATAAGAGGTTTCTCATTATCCCGCCCTAAAAAAATGTTATAAACCTGAATCTTCTCCTCAACCAGTACCGGACAGCCCCTTTCAACAGATCTGCTCCATACTTCCATCATTATTTCAATGGTAAATTCTAGTAAGATCACTCTGTTCTTGAAACATTGACCTCCTCATTGCTCCTAAAACAAAAACCAAACTATTTTACCAGAGGGTTGACCGGTCTTTTGTTCGTGCGGGATCCTCTCTATGGAACAAGCTTCGTTTTATACATAATTGTTATTCATTCCTCATTTCATTTTTGTAAGAAAGCACTGAAAACTCATCTATTTCGTTGAGAAGAAATAAAATCATTCTTTTTTTTTTTACTTTCCTTATTGTCTTTTCTCTTCTCTTTATGCTGTTTGAAGAATTTCTCGAGCCCGCTGAGTACTTAGACTAAGTTTATTTGTTTCATTTCAATCTGACAAGATGGCTGGATAGCCCATATTCAGCTGCAATAGCTGGTTTTCCATGGGGTCCAGCTGGATGTAAGGCGGGGCCACTTCACCGAGTTAAACACCCTGTTCCTT